>OW240917.1:115401228-115413078 GCA_933207985.1 Pelobates cultripes | reverse complement strand
TGGACAAGCGGTTAGCTGGAATTCCTGGGACACAGTGCCTGTTAGATGACATGCTGGTGACGGGTAACTCAGAGGAGGAACATAAACAGAATGTAGAGGCAGTTTTGCAAAGACTTCTGGAATATGGATTGAAGGTAAATTTGGATAAATGCCAATTCATACAGGATCGTCTTGAATTTTGTGCTCATGTAATTGACAAACATGGGCTGCATACAACAGATGAGAAGATCAAGGCATTACAGGATGCTCCAACTCCACAAAATGTGACACAACTAAGGTCCTATCTTGGTCTGTTAAATTAAATTACAACCTTTTTTGCCAAACTTAGCTCATGTCCTGTACTCTTTACATCATTTTCTAGAGCGAAAACGACAATGGCGCTGGACAGTAGAATGTGCTTCAGCTTTCCATAAGTCAAAAGAACTAGTTCGTAGTTCACGTCTTTTAGTACACTACGACTTGAAAAAGCCTGTTTCCATTGCTTGTGATGCATCACCTTACGGACTGGGAGCAGTCCTGTCTCTTCCATGGCTGATGGGACAGACAGGCCAGTGGCTTTTGCCTCTAGATCGCTCACAGCTGCAGAAAAAAAAAAACTATTCTCAAATAGATAAAGAGGATCTGGCAATAGTATGGGCAGTAAAGAAATTCCATCTTTATATTATATATATGGTCGACCCTTCACACTGCTTACGGACCATAAACCTTTATTGACAATTTTTAACCCACAGAAAGGTATTTCAATCATGACAGCAGCAAGACTTCAGAGGTATGCCTTAACTCTGGGGGCTTATCAGTATCAGATACAGTATCGTCCAAACGCTCTGCATTCTAATGCAGATGCATTCTCTAGACTTCCATTGAAAATGGATTCACAATTAACTACCACAGAAAGATCTACAATATATTTCAGTGAGGTGATAACAGCCAGATAAATTGCACAGGAGACAGCCAAGGACTCTTTGCTGAGGGAAATACCTTTTTTTGTACGCAAGGGTTGGCCACTAAAGACTCCAATACATCTCAAGTCATTCCAAACAAGAGCTCAGGAGTTATCAGTTCTAGATGGCTGCTTAGTCTGGGGAGAAAGAGTGGTTATTCCTTTTGTGTTACAACAGATTCTTGAAATTTTACATGCAGGTCATCCTGGCATAGTCCGCATGAAGCAGAAGGCAAGAGGTCATGTATGGTGGACAACCATTGATGAGTATATTGCCCGTTATGTTTCCGGTTGCACTGGTTGTGCACAAGAACAGCGTGACTTGGGACATGGTGCCGTACAACCTTGGACTCTATCACCATGGCAGAGAATTCACATAGACTTTGCTGGACCAGTGGAAAATAAAATGTATCTGATTGTGGTAGATGCACATTCTAAATGGCCAGAAGTTCTATTCATGTCGCAGACCACTGCAGAAGCTACTGTTAAAGCATTACAGAAACTACTTGCAACATTTGGCTTGCCTGGAGTGCTTGTTTCAAATAATGAACCGCAATTTGTTTCTAGGCAATTTCAGGCTTTTCTCAAGGAAAACGGTATTAGGCATCATCGTACAGCACCGTATTATCCTGCTACTAATGGTCAAGCAGAACGTTTTGTTCAAACGTTAAAGGGTTTTCTGAGAAGTCTGAAAGCAGAAGGAAAGAGACCTGAAAATCATTTGTCTGAGTTCCTTCTACAGTATTGAAATACACCTCATCCAACCACTGGACAACCTCCAGCATGCCTTATGTTAGGCCGTGAACTCAGGACAAAGTTGGATCTGTTAAAACCAGAGATTCAACAAAGGGTCATCCAGCAACAATCGAAGATGAAAGTCGGAAAAGCAGGCCGTTGTTACCAGACAGGGGATTCTGTTTGGATGCGTGTATATCATCAGGAGAATCGTTGGAAAGAAGCAGTGATAAAGGAAGTTCTGGGGCCGGGGCACTATAAAGTTTTAACCTCTGATGGATGTTACACACGGAGACATATAAATCAACTTCGACCACGTATAACAGACAACCAATCAAAGTGGGTAGGGCCACTCATGCAACCAGACACTGATATCTGGCATGGAGTTTGGCATGATGACTTTTCTGATGTCTGCAATACACCTGGTACAGAGCCACATGATGTAATAGGGGATGATTTGGAGGAAATACCCCATGAAACTAGGGAACAATAACTGCCAAGCCACAGTTCAAGTAACCATGAAGGCTGTGGTCATGAAAATACTTTCCATTCAACAAGAGAGAGAAGGGCCACAAATCGCTGGCTACCAGAAGATCCATTAAGGGACTATAGTCGGAGAAACTCCACAGTAAGAAGGTGGAAATGGTATCCTAGTTGGAGTAGAATAAGCTGTCCTGAAAAAAAGTTTGTAGATCTTTAAGATGGACAGAATGATGCAGATTAAGGACACATTTTTAAATTGTTCTTTTATTATTGTTGACTTTTTTACTATTTTGTTTTGTTTTCTTTCTTTTGTTGAGAAAGGAAGGAGAAAAAAATGTGATGTATGGACTGTTGGGCTGATATGTGTGTGTGTGTGAGTGTATGTATTGTGATGTATGGGCAGTTGGGCTGTGTATGTGTGTGAGTGTATGAGTGTATGTATTGTGATGTATGGGCATTGGGCAGTTGGGCTGTTGTCGGCTGTGAATGATGCACTTCCTTTCTTTTGGTTCTTTACTTCCTGTTGGCGGAATGTTCCAGGGATTTGAAATGGCAGCTGCAGAAACTCTGTGTAACAAGGCTGCAATATGAAGATCCTGTTATATATGTATTAATAAAGTGAGTACTTCGTTATACAGGAATTATTGACTGATTTGTACAAAACATCACACACACACTGCATACACTGCCCACCCATATATACACATACACACTGCACACCCATATATACTCACACACACACTGCATACGCTGCCCACATATATATATATATATACACACACACACACACACACATACACTGCCCACCCATATATACACACACACACTGCAGACACTGCCCACCTATAATATATATATATATATATATATACACACACACACACACACACATATACTGGTCACCAATATATACACTGCCCACCCCACACACACATGCACTGCCCCCCCACACACATACACTGCCCCATACATTGCCACAATACACCATACATTCACACACTGCCTCCCCATATCACACATTGTTCTCCACACATACACTCGTTTCACACATACACATTCATACACTGCCCCCCACAGACATTCCCACACACATACACACCAACACAGCCCCACACATACACACTGCAACCCTATACACACACCCATTACTACACCTACACATTCACTCACTACACCCAGGGCCGTCTTTAACAAGGGGCAAACAGGGCAGCTGCCCCGGGCCCAGTTGCTCCTGGGGGGCCCAAAGCAGCTGCCCTGTGGGCCCCCTGCCCGCAGCCAGGTCTGAACAGCCCACTGGGATACTGAGAAATATCCCGGTGGGCTGCAGCAGGTGATGTAATCAGGGGCCCCGGCCCTTTAAGAGAGCTGCAGACCGGCCCCTGTCTGTATGCCTGCTGGGAGGAAGTGTTGTGAGGTCACTTCCTCCCAATTAACAGAGTGCCGCTGGGGAGGAGGAGGCATACATGGAGAGCAGGAGGAGGTACAGACCAAGAAGAAGACTCCCATCAATCTCAGCCATCCAGCTCCCACTGGACCACAGGGAAGCCACACTTCTGTAAAGGTAAGGAGGGTGGCTAAACTATGTGAATTCATATGACTCTGTGTGTGTGTGTGTTTGTGTCAGTGTGTGTGTATATCTGACTGTATGTGTGTATGTGTATCTGGCTGTATGTGTGTGTATCTGACTGTGTGTGTATCTGGCTGTATGTGTGTGTATCTGGCTGTATGTGTGTGTATCTGACTGTGTGTGTATCTGGCTGTATGTGTGTGTATCTGACTGTGTGTGTATCTGGCTGTATGTGTGTGTATCTGACTGTATGTGTGTGTATCTGGCTGTATGTGTGTATGTGTATCTGGCTGTATGTGTGTGTATCTGGCTGTATGTGTGTATGTGTATCTGGCTGTATGTGTGTATGTGTATCTGGCTGTATGTGTGTGTGTATGTGTATCTGGCTCTATGTGTCTGTGTATGTGTATCTGACTGTATGTGTGTGTACCTGGCTGTATGTGTGTATGTGTATCTGGCTGTATGTGTGTGTGTGTGTGAATCTGGCTGTATGTGTGTATGTGTATCTGGCTGTATGTGTGTATGTGTATCTGGCTGTATGTGTGTATGTGTATCTGGCTGTATGTGTGTGTATCTGGCTGTATGTGTATCTGGCTGTATTTGTGTATGTGTATCTGGCTGTATGTGTGTGTATCTGGCTGTATGTGTGTATATCTGGCTGTATGTGTGTATATCTGGCTGTATGTGTGTATATCTGGTGGATGTTTGTATATCTGACTGTGTGTGTGTGTGTATCTGACTGTGTGTGTGTGTATCTGACTGTGTGTGTATCTGGCTGTATGTGTGTGTATCTGACTGTGTGTGTATCTGACTGTGTGTGTATCTGGCTGTGTTTGTGTATATCTCACTGTGTGTGTGTGTATCTGGCTGGCTGTGATTGTATCTGGCTGTGTTTGTGTCTGACTGTGTGTGTGTGTGTGTGTCTGTATCTGACTGTGTGTGTCAGTGTGTATCTGGCTGTTTGTGTCAGTGTGTGTTTATATGGCTGTGTTTGTGTCAGTGTTTATGTGTATCTGTGTGTATGTATACCTATGTGTCAGTTTGTATGTGTACCTGCTTGTCTGTGTATATGTACCTGTGTGTGTATGAGTGTCAGTATGTGTAAGTGTGTATCTGTGGGTGTGGCAATGCATACATCCCATCTAACATTGCACACAAATACAACCCTGCATTCCAACATTAATAATGCACACAAATACACCACTGCATGTGTATCTGTGTTCCTGTGTGTATCACTGTTTGTGTGAGAGTGCATCTGTGTGACAATGCATACATCCCAGCATTCCTACGCCAACACTGCACACAAATACATATGTATTTGTGTATATATCTGTGTCAGTGTGTGTAAGTGTGTATCTCTGTGTGTGGATGTGCCAGTGTTTTTATCTCTGTGTGTGAACGTGTATTTATGTATGTGGCTGTGTGTGTATACGCCAGTCTTTGTCAGTGTGTCCAGATGTGTGCATGTATCAGTGTGCTAATGTGTATGTATATCTGTGAATGTTGACATTCATACATCACGGCAATCAAACACAACATGCAACCACACCCCTGCAAACATTACATACAAACACACCCCTGAATTCAAACTCAAAAAGTATATGGAAACACATCCCTACACTTAAACACCAATACTACACCCTACATGCACACATATACTGTATACAACAACATGCTCACATTCAAATGCACAAACACTGCTCACAAATACAGCCCTGCAAAAATGGACAAATGGTAGATCCCCAGCTGGCATAGCATCGTTGGAATTGTACAACAGATGAGGATCTATCTTTTCTCTGCTCTTGCACTAAGAGGGATGGCAGGATCCAGGGGGCCCAAACAAATGCCTGCCCAGTGTCCAATCAATGTTAAAGACGGCCCTGACTACACCCCCCCCCCCACACAATGAACCTTTCACACACACACTGCACCACTCACACACACCACTACTCCTATGCCCTACTACAGCCTCATATCCCAGCAGACCTCAGGTTAGTTGTCAAACGGTTCTTAAACGGTTTGACTATTTACTTTACATTTATGTTTAACATTTACTTAGTCCTTAAAGGACCATAATAGGCACCCAGACCACTTCGGCTCAATGAAGTGCACTGGGTGCCAGGTCCCTCTAGTTTTAACCCTGCAGCTGAAAACATAGCATTTTGTCTGATACGTTACATTCATTCATTTATTCAATTTATTTACTAAGTATCAGTGGTTTAAATTTGCAAGTAATTTGAAGATTTTTTTCTTGCCTTAGATGAATATATTATTGACAAATAGCGTATTAAAATACTTATTGTATTAAGAGGATACACAGTACTACAAGCTTACTTTCTTGTGTTGCTAAGGTTGTTTTGTCTGCCTGTTCATAGAATGGCTCCTGAGACTTTTT
This sequence comes from Pelobates cultripes, assembly GCA_933207985.1. Lineage (NCBI taxonomy): Eukaryota > Metazoa > Chordata > Amphibia > Anura > Pelobatidae > Pelobates > Pelobates cultripes. The sequence goes on along the minus strand of OW240917.1, from coordinate 115,406,958 downwards.
ACAACATTTTTTCTTCCAGATTATAACACCAGAAATTACCAAGCCAACTACAATTACTATGCCAACTGATATACCCACTGGAATGACAATGTTAGAACCTGAAAAAGAAAAAAAGAAAAGGAAAAAAATCTTAGTATTAGGAGTATATGCTTGTGTGTATGTATGCAGACCCAGTAGGCCATTAGGCAGACTGGGCAAATGTCTGGTAGGATGTGATGGTCATCAGCTGGGGCTGAAAGGGAAGAGTAAATGATCTTTCCAGCAAGCCAATGGAGGACCAGTGCAGCAATGTGGAATGGTGGGGTAAGGAGGGACACACTGCATATAGCCCTCTATGCACCATTACACAATTCAGCTATATCTACAAAAACACAACACATGCCCTATGTCCCTCTGTCCTTCTTTCCTATCCCAATGTCCATCTTTTCTTGGAGCTCCACAGCAATAATACTCACAGTAATGTGTATTTAAACTACAATAAATGTGTTTAGAAATCAGTCTGTGTAAAAAAAAAAATACATTGTTCTTGTAAATTATATCTTAGTTGCATAAATTGTTATTAGTAAGTCAACCTAAATTTTTTAAGAACACTCCCACCCCTGCACACCCCCTACTCACATCCATAAAACTGAAGTGTTCCTCTTTGTCCATTTGAAACATTTGGAGCTATATAAATGGTACACTTCATGCTGTGCATGATTCTTTATTGCATAACTGTTCACGAGCAGAACATTCTCTGTTGAGCACATTCCTAATTTCCACTATACTGACAGACATTCATTTATGTGTACCTTTAGGCGGCTGAGATCCAGGCCTATCCTGTGGATCCCTAGCGTTATAGGACTTTGGATTTTGTGTGGTAGTAGCAGGATATGACTTGGGGAATGCATTTGTTGGATTATTATCTCCATTTGGATCGGCGTCTGTAAAAGAGCAGATAAAGTTACTATAAAACATACTTATTATAGTGACATTATCTGATGGTTTATCACATAGAACTAAAGGAAGCAGTTCACAAATCTAGGTAAAATCAACAAATGATTTTCAGGCAAAATGTATGGAAATTATATAAACAATAGTCCAAAAGGCATATTTTAATGGGGAGAGGCAAGAGAAAGGGGGTATCCCTTAGTAAAAGGTAACAGAATACTAGAATGATTTTGACTAAAACATAACATTTTATATATTGAGTAAAAGTATTACTGTTGATGAGTAGATAACACTACAGTATACCACCACAGTAACAGTATTACAGCGTATCATCAAAACGATATGACTGCCGTGCAGTATTATGGACATATGATTGCTATGTACAAGCATGTGATTGCTTTGTACTATTATGGAGATTTGGACTACCGTTAGCTTGATAACCATGCAGCTTAAAAAAATAATTCTATTATTTTGTCCATTTAAGACACTAATAACACAGAGAAACACATGCAACTAAGATCTACCAATTACTGCGATCACAAGAAAAACACTACAATACATAATGAATTTTATGCCTATCCAAAGTAGGACTAAGCAGTACAACCATATGTCAGTATTAACTACAATCTTATTCATTATACCAAATTACAACTAGTTATCACAGTAATTATCTTTCTTTTTCTTTTCCTCTTTTAATCTACTTTTAATAATTATATTACAGTGATAGGATTACAGTGCATCATCATAAAAGATATGATTATTGTGAATGATTATGGACAATATGTTTGCTATGTACAACTATTGAGACACGATTGCTGTATACCATTATGAAGACTTACACTACCGCAATCATGAATTCGATGTCCATTAAAAACACGGCATAAATGGAGAAACAATATGCAATTGGGATTCATAATTTATGAATAGCATAGTAAGACGTAATGAATCTTATGCTCAGTCAAGGCACTGTTAATCAGTGTAAGTCTATGACAGTACTAATTACAGTCTAATTATTATAATACACATCACAACTATTTTTTTTCTCCTTCTTTTGTAGTCTACTTTTTAAATTTTCACTTCAACAGTAAAAATAATTACAACCATCTCAATGATATGATAACGAACATCTAATAATACAGTCACAGTTTGATCAAATTCTCAATAAACTATAAATAAAAATCATGGTTAAAATCTGGACTATAATTTCTATTAGATACAGCTTCACAAGCACCTTGAGATGATGCATTCCTATTGGATGGTCACACTAATCAAATATTGAAATTACCCTATCCCCTCTCTCCTTTCCCATGTGGTCTCACATTGGACAAACCAACTGCTGATAAAATTTGACTTACCTCATTGGATCAAATGGACACATTTCGGTTAGAATTTCCCTATATATACTTAACCTGTCACAATCGCCTTATCCCCCTTGAAGAGACGCCTTACCGGCGAAACGCGCGTCGGGGCTCTGCACTATCTACGAATTCCTACCTTAAGATTTTTTGTTTTCAATTAGACTTTGGATATGATGTTTTTTCAGAGTTATAAAGGAAGGGCATGTTCAAGACTTATCCTTTCCTAAATGGTGCTTATCTTAGACTAGCAGATAGCGATCTTACACAGAATAGGTGCCCTTGAAGGCACAGTTTAGTAGTCTATAGCATGACAGTCAAAAGCACTACTCTAGGATATTAGTAATCTACTTAGTTACTTTACTTCTTACCTGGTATTAGTGTTAACCTAGGCTGAGTTCCTTCCTTTAAAGTCTATAACCTTAGCCCAATGAAATTAATAGTTCCCTCAAGAAAAAGTGCAACTATTGTATACTACACATTGATAACAATGCCATATTTACTCTACTCGATATCTTGTATCTCCTGGGATTGCCAGCTTTAGTTTTACTGACAGCTCTTAAAGGACCACTGTAGTGCCAGGAAAACAAACTCGTTTCCCTGGCACTATAGTGCTCGCAGGGTGCCCCACCCTCAGGGTCCCCCTCCCGCCGGGCTGAAGTTGGAGGAAGACGCTCCTCCTTCGGTCGTCATTCTCAATGCTTTCCTATGGACGTTGGCGTCTTCTCGGAAGCGCCTCTAGCAGCTGTCAATGAGACAGCCACTAGAGGCTGGATTAACCCATTTGTAAACATAGCAGTTTCTCTGAAACGGCTATGTTTACAGCAGACAGGGTTAAACCTAGATGGACCTGGCACCTGGGCCACTTCACTAAGCTGAATGGTCTGGGTGCCTATAGTGGTCCTTTAACAAACACTACAAGCTTTTTATATTTGAGCTCAGCCTTCAAATTCAGCTATACACAAATTGATTACCAACTAATCCTACATATATTTTCTCATTTAAAAATCATCCTATATGGTTTTGGATAAATTTGGTATTAGTTTTTTCTTTATATTTTTTGTTTTATATTATTGATAGTCTTATTATCAATTAATATTTTCTAGTTGACACATCATTTTAATCAATATATTAAATGTTATGTTTTAGTTAAAATCATACTAGTAGGCAAGTACCTCTCTATTTTGATTTCTAAGTTAACTCATGTCCTATAACATAGTCATCAGTAAACAAACCAAAGTGTGATTAATCTGACATGATGATTCTCTCCATGCATCTACTATTATGTACTTACATCATTTTTAATACGTATCTATAGTTCATATGTACTGTAATGGAGCAGCTGGGATAGCACTGAATGTTTGTTTTAAGCTAGGTAATTGTAGAACTGATTTTATTTTGCTTATAAAATAAAAATTTGTAATGCAGAATAAAAAAAAAATTTTTTTTTAAAAAAGGAATAGGATTTAAGTTTCTTTAAAAAAATGGGAAAAAAGCTTTTTTGAAAAAATGGGAGTAAAGTCTTTTTAAAAAAAACAAAACAATGGGAATAAATGATGGGGCTATTCACAAACGTCTGAATTGTCCAATATTAAACGTGGCACACCAACCGGCTGCATATGGGGTATTTCGGACTGCAAAATCCAGTTCATGCTGTTGCCAACAATGTCAAGATATTGCAACTCAGGGCCTTAATGGGCATGAATTTGGTTTGGATTTCAGGGGGATCAAACACTGACGAACAGCTGTAATCTGAACTGAATGCTTAAAATCTGGGGCAGATGCAAGGGGGGAGGACACTAGGTCCTCAATACCCTTAATACTATAATTAGGACCTCCATTCACTGCCCTTAGTTGGGGGTCGATGGGAGGAACTTGATCCTCCCCCATAATATAATTAGAGGCTCTGGGTGGGGGCTGGGGAGAGGATAATAGGTTCCCCCTAATATTATAATAATAAACCTACAGGGACAAGTTATAGACACCAGAACCACTACATTAAGCTGTAGAGGGTTCTGGTGACTATAGTGTCCCTTTAATGTGAGGTAAATTAGGGATTAGTGCCACTAATTATATACTGGATTGCCTACTTACCACCAGATGAGGACAACAGGATGATGATAGGCTCAGGCTGCAGTCTGGCTCCACTAGTCTGGTGTTAAAACAGGTTCTCTAGAGGCATTGCTCACAAAAATCGACAAACAGGAAGCAGCTCAATTTTTTTGGGCCCCTTACACAGATCACGGTCTGGGCCCCCAGGACTTGATCGTGAGTATGCCTACAAGGCCTGCCCTAAAGCCTTATGCCTACAAGGCCCACCCATGAGTTTGCTCACAGGGAGTGGAGTGTATGTGTGTAGGGGATGTGTTATGTGTTATTGTAGAGGATGTAATGTGTGTGTGTGTGTTTTTATGGAATGTAGTGTATTGTGTGCTTCTGTGTATGTGTGCAAGGGCTGAATTGTGTGTGTGTAATGGATCCATTGTGTGTTTCTGTGTGTGTAAGGGAAGCATGGTGTGTTTCTGTGTGAGTGTAGGATGCATCGTATGTTTCGGTGTGTCTGTATGTGAGTAGGGATGCATTGTATGTTTCTGTGCATGTGTGTGTAGGTATGCATTGTGTGTTTCTGTGTATGTGTAAGGATGCATTGTGTATGTGTATAGTGTGAAAAAGAGGGTTTGTGAGAGGCTGAGAGGGGAGCAGCTCTTTATTTTTATTATTATATTTATTTTGTTAATATACTTTTTTTGTATATTTTCTCTTTACGTTTTGTGTCTTACACCCTCCTTTGGTGTATCTTTTACAAGCCCCTTGGGTGTCTCTTATCTGACCCTCTTTGTATGTCTCCTAAATCCTCCCAACCCCCGTGCGTATCTTACTCCCCCCAAGTCCCTTTATGTCTTACTCTTCCCAGCTCATTGGTGTGTGTCTTTCCCCCCCCCCCGTCCCTCTGTGTGTCTCCCTCAAAAGCGACTGTGTGTATCTCTCCTGAGCCCCTCTGTGTGTCTCTGTCTCCCCTACCAGCCCTTATGTGCTTCTCTTTCACCCCTTCTTCAGCCCCTCTGTGTGTCTTTCACTACCCCATCCCTTAATGCGCTCTTCCACTTCCCTTAGTGGTCTCATATCCACTTCTCCCCCTGTCCCTTAGAGGTCTCTCCTCCTGTTCCTAGGTCTTGTCCCCTCCCCTCCTGCCCCTTAGTCTTGTCCAATTCCCTTAGTGCTCTCCCATCCCTTAGTGATCTCCCCTCCCCACCTGTCCCTTAGTGATCTCCCATGCCCCCCGTTGCTTAGTGCTCCCCTACTCCCCTGTCCCTTAGTGCTTTCCCCTGCTCCCGTCCCTTAGTGCTGTCCCCTGCCCCCTATACCTTAATGCTCTCCCCCTGCCCCCTGCCCCCCTGCCCCTTAATGCTCCCCTGACCCTTTGTGCTCTCCCCTTCTGCCCCCC
>OW240917.1:115168313-115385497 GCA_933207985.1 Pelobates cultripes | reverse complement strand
GGGGAGTAAGAAGAAGAAGAGTGGGGAGTAAGAAGAAGAAGAGGGGGTAAGAAGAAGGGTGAGTATGAAGAAATGGGGGGAGTAAGAAGAAGAAGGGGGAGGAAGAGGAAGAAGAAGAAGGGGGGGTAAGAAGAAGAAGGGGGAGCAATAAGAAGAAGGGGGTTAAGAAGAACAGGTGGGGGAGTAAGACGACCAAGGGGGGAAATATGAAGAACACAGGGAGGAGGGGGGTAAGACGAACACAGGGGGTGTGAGGAGAACACATAGAGGGAGGAGTGAGAAGAGCACAGGGAGGGTGGGTGAGTGTGAGAAGAGACCGCTAGGGGAGGGTGGGGGAGAGGAGAGACCACTAAGGTGCAGGGGAGAGCTCTACGGGACAGAAGGGGCAGCTCTATAGGACAGGGAGCTCTTTCACACTACGCGCGCGCACACACACACAATGCATCCCTATACATACACAGAAACACAACATACTTCCCTTACACACAGAGAAACACACAATGCATCCATTACACACACACACACAATGCAACCCTTACACACAAAGACAATGCATCCTTTGCACACATACACAGAAACAGACAATGCAAACCCGTACACACATATGCAAACACAGAAACACAATGCATCTCTTACACTCAATGCACACACATACAGACACACACCTTGCAACCCTTATGCATACAAACACAGATTCACACAATGCATCCCTTACACACAACCAGAAACACATAATACATCCCATATACACAAATACACACTGCTTCCACTACACACAAACACACTACATCACCTGCACAAACTGGTAACCCTATACACTACATACCATAAGCACACATATTAATCCTCTACAATAACACATAACACATCCCCTACACACTCCACTCCCTGTGAGCGAACTCATGGGTGGGTGGAACTTATGAGTGGGCCTTATGGGCATACTCACCGTCAGGCCCTGGGGCCCAGACCTTGAGCTGTGTAAGGGGCCCCAAAAAATGGAGCTGCTTCCAATTCTCCCAGAACATTGAATTTTGTGACCACAGCTGCAAACAGCCTCCAGAGATCCTGTTCTACACCAGACCAGTGGAGCCAAACTGCAGCCCATCATCATCCTCATCTGCTTGTAAGTAGGCAATCTAGTATATTATTAGTGACACTAATCTATAATGTACCTCACATTAAAGGGACACTATAGCTTAATGAAGTGGTTCTGGTGTCTATAGCTGGTCCCTGCAGGCTTTTAATGTAAACACACACTGTGTGCAGCACTGGCGTTAGTTCATATGGGTGGGGCATTGTGATGTCACATGGGGGGGCAGCAAATTTTTATTTTGTCTAGGGCGGCAAAAATCCTTGCACCGGCACTGATCCTGGGCAGGTGCACCAGTCTACTGGTGACCCACAGGAGGGGAGTGCACTGATTGCACTGCACTCTCCTCCTGTCCAGCCCCATCTTTACCGCAGTGTAAGTGCCCTCTGCCCCTAATTTACAGTGGCTCACACTCACAACAAGCAGTGCCTGGAGCCGTGAAGGAGCGGGTATGGCATAGAGCTACTGATTAGCATAACATCAATATCCGTTATAAAACCAGGAAAAGGTGGGCATGGATGGTGAACTGATTTGGTGGTGCAATGGGCCACTTGACTGGTTTTGCCCCCCAGGCCTAAGGCTGCCAGCCCTCCCCTGGCCGTACAATGCTCCCACACCTACTTGCATAAAAGCCAGTGTGTATCATTAAAATTCTGCCTTTTGAGGGGAGACTTACAACCTCCATGACAGGAGGAGTACTCAGGTGGTGAGTGGGGTGGACGGCTGCCGCCCCACTATCCTGCCTGTTTGTAGCAAGCTGGACCCTTCATTCCCCCCCTCTTTGGACTGATGGGGGTTATCCCGGTCTACTCTCCGGAGGGCGCGTGGCATACCTGCTGAAAATCTTACTCGATCCAGAAAGGATAAAATGGCGGCTGCCGCGTGCTCCCCCACCTCCTGAGAGACCATTTCAGGTCTTCCTGGGCGCAGCAGTGGAGAAGTCTGAGACCCCCACATCAGAAGACAGGACCGACTCCAGGCGCTCCAGACAGATGGCCATACACCAAGAAAGCATCATCTATCCAACATGGACCCGACCGACGCATGGACACCAGCCGGAGTCTACTGTGGGGCCAGTGACACACCTGCAAGGACTAACTCCTGCAACACACAAGGCTATGAAACTCCCAAGGGACTTACCCGACTGCCGTACAATGCTCCCACACCTACTTGAGCGGGCCTCTGGGCCTACTGCCGGCACACAGCTAAAGCGGGGCGAGGGCTGGAGTCAGAGAACAACTACTGCTGGCACCATGTCTTGGAGCACTGCACACTGATGCCACCTAACACCTCTTGTGTATAGCTCCCACTGGTTTAAAGTGTGTATCTGTCCTCTATCCTCTTCACAGTGCATTGAGACAATATATGCATATATACACTAAACAGCCACAACATTATTAAAACCACCTGCCTATTACACAATAAATACTAGTCTTCAAGTGCTCCTTTAACATGCTATACTATATTTAATCTGTTATTTTCACCATTTAAACAGGACAGCTTTAAAGACAAATATTAGAGGGGTTCTAACATTTAAGAAATTAATATTTTGAAATGTAGACAAAATTACCATAGGTCTAAAATTCTCTGAGAAAAATAGAATGTTATGCTCAATAAATGAAGCACAAAATATTCTGCATAGGCTATTTTGTTTCTTGATGTGGATTTGGTGAAGCCCAGAATGCTATAGTTCACCTGGACTGCTGCCAATAAAGGTTTTAGCCTGAGAAGAAATAGAAGAGGTGAGAAGGAGCAACCTTGTCTAATAGCATTCTTTTTCTTATCTCCACAGGATAGCAACAGAAATGTAGAAGGCAATTATGTAGTAAGTACTTTATTATAATGCATTGTGAAGGTGCATTAAAGGAACACTCCACTGCGCAAAGTGCTTTATTGGTGTGGAGTGGTTCTTTAAGTTCATCCAAGGTACCATGAATACTTGACTACGGTTTAGATTAACTTTTTCATAATGAGTATGTAAAAAAAGAAAAAAAAGAAAAAAGCAACCCAGCCCTCACCAAAATTTAAAAAATGATAGACCCTGTAGGGCAATGAGTATCAGAACAAGCACTAACTAAATATCACTAATACACATTCATGGTCAATGGCTCTGAGATTCAGGACTGGTGTATCACAGTCAAAATCAGTTCCAGAAACACAGTCTAGGAGTCAGTAATTCAGATATCAAACACAGGAAAAATGATAACAGGAATACTCTCTCAAACATCTAACCTCTGATAGTACTAGTGCTTTTGAGCATATGAAGGAACAGAGATAAAGTAGCAGAGATAGCTGAGTTAACTTACCATTCCAAAGAGCAAAAAACTGTATCTTTATTCAGATTGTGCAATAGCATTATTGATATATTTATATGCAAATTTCAGTTTAATTTGATTGGTTGTGAATTCACAGCTATTTAATAACTTTTTTTTTTTTATAGAATGGCATCAAAAGTGAAGCAGACAGTGATACTGTAAGTATAGTGTTTTATTGTCAAATGGAGGAACATAAAATTAAGTTACTGAAAGAAAGCATAGCCACTACAGGGCTGTGGCACCAACCCATTCTAAGCAGTCAAGTTCTTTTTGACTTCTTACTTGGGGTCCGCTGAGCATTACTTCCAGCCTTTACTACTGCGACAAGAGAACCAGAACCACCCCTGGGCTAAGACCTTCAGTGCAGGGCTATTTCCTTGAAAGAAAACATCATTAATTAGGTTGGGGTTGGCTACAGCTTGGGGTCTTAATTTGAGTGGGTGAGCAATGGCATAACCAGCATCCTTGTATATTTAATTATATCCCACACCTGCGACCCTTGGGTGGGTGTCTGTTGGTGGTAATTATTATTAATTTAATAGCCCCCACTCACCACCTATGTCTAGGGGCTGGTGGGGGACTTTATGTCTCCCCGGGTTATAGTAAATGTTAGGACTTCTACAAGCCACTCATTGGTGGGGATACAGGGGAGACAATATGTGCCCCCCAACTGCATTTTATTATAGTCTCACTGTGGAGGAGTAGGGACAACACTATGTCTACTCACTGTATTAATTAATTGAAGCTGCACTTCAATAAACCCCTGATTTTTTTGTATTAATAGCACCCACTGTTACAGTAGACATGGCAGGTAGGGCATAATGGTTTATTGCTGTCTGAGAGACAGACTTATGTCCCCATACCCTGGCCTATTTCCTCATACCCCACACTATCGGATCTGTGGCTACAGGTTTGCACACTGTTAGGCTACTTTGTGTTCTGTCATAAGTGCTTCAATTGTGCATTGGATGTATGCAGTATGTAATACCAGTGGAAATAGATTCCTGGTTATAACCAATCAACAGCATTTACTGCGTAAGGGAATACTGGTGCAATGTTTACATTCTGCTTGAATTTTGTAATGTGTATTCCAAAATCCTACTTTATAAGGGATATATAAATGGTGAAATACTATAAATGTGTTAGGATATTGTTTGCCTGACTGAGTGGGGGAAAAAAAGCCCCAAAAACGGTAATGTCTTAATATTTCTCAATTTCTCTTAATTTCTGCAGACTAGTAATACCAATGAAGATGAACACCCTTACACTGTGAGTACAGTCCTACACCAACAAGTTAAATCAGAAAGCAGATACAGTCAGGTCCATAAATATTGGGACATCGACACAATTCTAATCTTTTTGGCTCTATACACCAACACAATGGGTTTGAAATGAAACAAACACGATGTGCTTTAACTGCAAACTTTCAGCTTTAATTTGAGGGTATTTACATCCAAATCAGGTGAACGGTGTAGGAATTACAACAGTTTGTATATGTGCCTCTCACTTTTTAAGGGACTAAAAGTAATGGGACAGATTAACAGTCATAAATCAAACTTTCACTTTTTAATATATGATTGCAAATCCTTTGCAGTCAATTACAGCCTGAAGTCTGGAATGCATAGACATCACCAGACGCTGGGTTTCATCCCTGGTGATGCTCTGCCAGGCCTCTACTGGAACTGTCTTCAGTTTCTGCTTGTTTTTGGGGCATTTTCCCTTCAGTTTTGTCTTCTTCAAGTGAAATGCATGCTCAATCGGATTCAGGTCAGGTGATTGACTTGGCCATTGCATAACATTCCAATTATTTCCCTTAAAAAACTCTTTGGTTGCTTTTGCAGTATGCTTCGGGTCATTGTCCATCTGCACTGTGAAGCACTGTCCAATGAGTTCTGAAGCATTTGGCTGAATATGAGCAGATAATATTGCCCGAAACACTTCCGAATTCATCCTGCTGCTTTTGTCAGCAGTCACATCATCAATAAATACAAGAGAACCAGTTGCATTGGCAGCCATACATGCCCACGCCATGACACTACCACCGCCATGCTTCACTGATGAGGTGGTATGCTTTGGATCATGAGCAGTTCCTTTCCTTCTCCATACCATCACTCTGGTACAAGTTGATCTTGGTCTCATCTGTCCATAGGATGTTGTTCCAGAACTGTGAAGGCTTTTTTAGATGTTGTTTGTCAAACTCTAATCTGGCCTTCCTGTTTTTGAGGCTCACCAATGGTTTACATCTTGTGGTGAACCCTCTGTATTCACTCTGGTGAAGTCTTCTCTTGATTGTTGACTTTGACACACAAACACCTACCTCCTGGAGAGTGTTCTTGATCTGGCCAACTGTTGTGAAGGGTGTTTTCTTCACCAGGGAAAGAATTCTTCGGTCATCCACCACAGTTGTTTTCCGCTGTCTTCTGGGTCTTTTGGTGTTGCTGGGCTCACCGGTACGTTCTTTCTTTTGAAGGATGTTCCAAACAATTGATTTGGCCACACCTAATGTTTTTGCTATCTCATGTTGTTTTTTTTGGGTTTTTTTCAGCCTAATGATGGCTTGCTTCACTGATCGTGACAGCTCTTTGGATCTCATATTGAGAGTTGACAGCAACAGATTCCAAATGCAAATAGCACACTTGAAATTAACTCTTGACCTTTTATCTGCTCCTTGTAAATGGGATAATGAGGGAATAACACACACCTGGCCATGGAACAGCTGAGCAGCCAATTGTCCCATTACTTTTGGTCCCTTGAAAAGTGGGAGGCACATATACAAACTGTTGTAATTCCTACACCGTTCACCTGATTTGGATGTAAATGCCCTCAAATTAAAGCTGAAAGTCTGCAGTTAAAGCACATCTTGTTTGTTTCATTTCAAACCAATTGTGTTGGTGTATAGAGCCAAAAAGATTAGAATTGTGTCGATGTCCCAATATTTATGGACCTGACTGTATCTATTGTCTAAAAATGGTTATTGATATCTGAGAGAAAGGAAGGTTTTATAAATTCTGTATGAATATAACCTGTGTTCCAATACACTGGCCTAGCCTGTATTTTATGGCCTCACCTGTAGTCCAGCCATTAATGTTTATCAGCTCCTAAAAAGTCTCTTAACACTTCAAATTGATTTTTTTTTTGCCATTAAATATGGAGCCAATATATTGCTTTGATTAATAGTGTTTTTCAAAAAATATGAAAATATTGATATTTTACCTAGCATGAAAACATCAGATTTGGCAATTCAGTTAAATTTATATGACATAGGCCTTGATTTAATTTGTGAGAATTGGAATCAGATATAATAACTGGCCTTGAAAATAACAACAAAATGCTAATAGGCAGGCAAATAGTAAAAAAAACAAAAAGCCTGTGGAGGTCAGTATGACCCCCACAGTGGTGGAAGGGAAGTTCAATACCTCTGCCATGCCCCCAGACGCTATGTCCCCTGGTCCTCTGGTTGTCAATCCCCATGCCATCACAATAATAAAGTGTCGCTTGTGTACCTACACGGAGGAGGTGTGTGGACATGGGTGGAACAATAGGTTCCCCCATTTATTAAAATTATAGCCCCGTCCACACATGGGGGGACATTAGGTTTCACCATTGATTATTAAAATCAGAACCCACACCTGTATATAATGCCCAGTTGCTAGTGATTTATTACTGTTTAGTGGACATGCCCCACTTGCATCTTGGCACGTGGGTACGGGGAGGTTTAACCTTCCTTGTTCTAATACAATGAAGTTTTACTGTTGTCACCATATCAGTAGCACTTAGAGGACTAACAATCAAAGCTGCTTAAGCCTGCTTTGATTGTCCTACTACATATCTGTATTTCTAATGCTACAGTCCTGATGCCCCTTGTCATTTAGGTCCCACCCCATGTGGCAAAAAAGAAAAATGAAATAAAATTAATATAAACAAATTACTCACCTTTTCTCCAGTACCACAAGAAATGATAGGCCAATCCAATGGTCCTCATTGAGGAGCATTAGGAAATCTAGGCACATGCACCACGATGCGCTTCCAATTCCTCCATATAGAATGATCTAATGCAATGATTCTCTATGTCCAACCGTGGTGGCACGCACATGATGTTATGATATGAGAGCTGGAAAGGAAGATTCTCGATTCTCTTACCCAGAGGGCTTGGAGGTGTGGCTTATAGCTATCTATTTAGTTTAATAGAGGGTTTTGGGGGATATGAGTCACTGTAAGAACTTCAAAAACACAGAGTTGTTAAAGTGCCTACAGTATTCCTTTACTGTACAAATATTGGGTGCTGGGAATAATAAATATCATGGTGCCGATTCTCTGACCAGCCCCATTTACAGAATAAACAGATATAATCTAAAAATCCGATCCTTCCCACATTCTATGTCAGTACCTTTACTGAATCTAGTCCCAGGATCTCCCCTGAATTCATAGTATCCTTGCACACACAAATATAATCTCTAGGTATTTTTACTGCTTGGATTGTTCATTCAAGGAAAGGAACTCATCAGTGAAGAGGGAAATACATATTGATTATAATTTTAGAAGAACATTTCATTTTATTTTATTTATTGTACTTAAGGCTGTTTGGTGGTCCAGAGTAAAGCAGCTACTGAATGGAAATATTACTCAGCATATATATGGCTCTGCCTGTCAGTCATCTAGATTCGATTGTAATTATAATAATGCATATTGACTAACCTGCCATTATTCTTTTTTTCTAGGATCTTAATTACTTATACACAAGTAGCGCTTACCAAGTCCTTCAAAGAGCAAACCAATAATACTTCACTTTGAATATCTGCTTTTGCCCCGTTGGCTGAAAAATACTTGTGAATTTGTCTAACAGGGAGGCCTAAAAACATTGAACATTTTCTATTAAATATATGTATATAAAATCACAATTGTTATATGACATGCACAGTAAATCTATAAATTTCCCACTTAAAGTGACTGTCATGTTTTTTTTTTTTCTTTCAGTTTTCCTTTTTCTTTTTCCCCTGTATCTCAATGATTATACTCCGCCCTTTGCCGCTTGCCCTTATTTATATGTATCATTGCTCTTCAATGCTCTGGATCTCAACAGCTGGGTGTTCTCTTATGTCCCTGAAGGCTGCAGTTTGTCCTTCTGTGGGATTCTTTTGATTGATGGATTGTGGGTCAATTAGCTTATGCAATCGCCAAAATTTGCCAAAATCTACTGAGAAAAAGTAGTCTCTACATTGTCTTACATATAACTAAAAACAAAATGTGAATTTCAAAAATTACAGAGAAAATATAAATACATTAAAAATCAATACCTGTGACAATAAGTGACAGAGCTACAATAAGTGTAAAATCACTAAAGCTGGTTTACAATTCAGATACGATGTATAACACACAAACCAAGCAATACAGATAAATCCAGTGTCTCTGTCCAAATGTCAGTTTTCTGGTCCCTGGTCTTCTAGCTGGCACTTGTTGCCAAACTCAGTCCAGTGGCATTAGAAAGTGGGGCCAAAGTGGAGCAGTTGTCACTGGGCGCTGGGACTGATGGGGCACCACAAAGCTGGACGAGCAGCCTGTCTGGGGAATACAGGGAAAGATGCTATACAGGTTTCCAAAGTAGGAACCATGGGAGTGAGAATCCTGGCAGCGAGCTCTCTGTCAATACTCTTCACATCAGAGCTGAGGCTGAAATGACTCTGTTCTATCGCCAGCCGTTAGTCACAGCTTCTGGTATGTCCTGATCATGATGTGCACTCTCTAAAGACTGTCAGTCCCCTGCTGCTCGGCCACTCTATGAGAAAGTATAGGGTGACTAAAGATGTGATTGGGGAAAGAGACAGACAGGGGGAGAATATAGAAAGAGGGACAGAGCTAAGATCTAGGTCTTTAAAGTCTAGTGAAAGAATCTTTATCTCCTGTACCTCATCCCTGTCTATTTTAGTGTAGACTGCGTGATCCTCCACAGACACAGCCAATTCCTTTATTTTGAAAACTTTTTTGCTTCTCGGGGTGGTCTGCCTTAAAAACCTAGGCAGTTCAGCAGATCACCATTCTGGCTATGTGATCGCTATATCATCGCAATCACATGGTCAAGAAGGGCCGAATTGGATGCAGGAGGATTGCCTGGGTTGTTGTCAGGCTGTCCCTCATGATCTGGATCACGAGGGAAGGTAAGTATGGGGGGTTCCTGATCTTTAGGGCATACTATGCAACCCTAACAGAGTTTAAGCCCACTTTTTTTCAGGGCGGCATGGTACGCCCTCAGGACATTAAGAGGTTAAAAAAAAACAGATTTTCTATTACAATTATTGTGTCTATCCATTCTTATATTTTCTAAAATTAAAAATCCTAACCTAGAGTAATCGAGCCATTTATTTGCAATGTCAACTATTGTTCAATCTGAAACCAACACCCAATTATATTAACTCCTGTTCAGGTAAAAAAATATATGGGCCCATCACCTGCTTCTCTCTCATGATCCAGTGACAGAATCTCTCAATATGTTTTTACATGAACTTTCATGTCTTTATGATGATTCAGACAAAACTTCAACAGGTGAAACTCCCCTAACTCTCCTCTGCCAATTTTCATGTGGGTTTATCAGATCATCTCCATGATGAACTTGCTAGGACAAGAATTCCTAAAAGAGGTAACGATCTTATGGAACTTACAGTACAACTTGACAGATGTGATCATTTGAAATGCTTATTTAAAATATTAAATTGAGGCCTCGTGATCATTTGAAAAGCGTTTCCAAAAAATATAATTTTTTTATTTTTTTTATTTCGAATTTTCAAATTCACGTACTGTTATTAATATGACAATAAAACAATGTTATTTTTCACTTTCACACTAACTTCTCATTACTAAAATACCTCTATCCTTCTGCTCACATGTCCCTGGCAAGACCATCTTCATTACTTCCACTTTACTCCCCTCCCCTCTCTATTCATCCCATGCACTCTACATATACATTTCCAGCTTACTTTCTCCAAATCCTCTATGTACATTTCTCGTCTCACCTCACTTAAAACCTCTACCCACCCAACCCCTTCCCTCTCTTTCCCTTCATTTGAAATTCATTTGATTCTCCTCTTCAAACGCTTCTCTGCTAACATTGCTGTTGTTTATCGCCCCCCTGGTTTCCCTCTCCTCTTCCTTGACCACTTTGCTGCCTGGCTACCCTACATCCTCTCTACTAATATTCCATCCCTAATTCTCGGGAACTTCAATATTCCCATTAACCCACCTTTGACCTCAGCAGCCTCTAAACTACTTTCAATTAGTTCCTCCCTCGGGGTATCGCAGTGGGCTAATTCTCCCACCCATGTAGCTGGCAATACCCTCACCCTAATTTTCTCTAATGCATGTACAGTATCTAATATCTGCAACATTCTATTTCCTCTATCTGATCACCACCTCTTATCGTTTGCTCTCAAGTATCCCCTCACCCAGCAACTTCAGCCTAACCCCCCTCAACTCAGGAGGAACATTAATTCTATTGACCTCCAGCAGCTGTCAGCTGATATTGATTCACAACTGCTATCCATCACTGCCCTCTCCTGTCCATCACTGGCCATCTCCACATATAACACTGCCTTTACCTCTGCCTTAAATGCTCTAAACATGCACTTCAAGGAGGACACAACCCCCACCGTGGCATAGTAAATCAACACGTTACCTACAAAGATGCTGCTGTTGTGCTGAATGGTCCTGGAGGAAGTCTCACACCCAGGCAGACTATCTCCATTATATATTCATATTGTGTTCATACAGCGTAGCCCTTGCCCGCGCCAAACAGTCATACTTTTCCTCTCATTAGTTCATGCTTCTGCAATTTCAATCATCTCTTTGACACCTTTAACTCTCTTTTTTGCCCTGCTGTAGCCACCCCACAAACTAACCTTACAGCCAATAGCTTTGCATGCTACTTTACCAACAAGATTGAACAGGTAAGGAAAGAATTCTCCCCACCTTGCCGTTCTCTTTCTCAACCACACGTTAATCATGCCTTTTCTACCCTTCAGACTTTCTCCCCGGCTACTGAGCTGCGCTTCTCCTTTCCTCTTGCCCCACCACTTTCCCGCTCGATCCTTTCCCATCTCACCTTATCAGATCTCTCTCCCCCTGTCTTGTGCCTTCATTAACACACATCTTCAACTGCTCTCTCTCTTCTGGCATTGTCCCTGCTGACCTTAAACATGCCACTGTAGTACCTATCCTGAAAAAAACATCTCTTGACCCGTCCTCTTCCTTATTCCTCAAAGCTTCTGGAAAGACTTGTCTTTACCCATATGTCTCACTTCCTCAATTCCAACTATCTACTTGACCCTCTTCAATTTGGCTTCTGCCCTCTCCACTCTACTGAGACTGCTCTTATCAAAGTTACTAACGACCTAATCGCAGATATATCCAAAGGCCACTACTCCATACTAATTCTTCTTGACCTCTCTGCTGCCTTTTATACTGTTGATCATGCTCTCCTTCTTCAAACTCTTCAATCACTCGGTCTAAGTAACTCTGTCCTCTCGTGATTTTCCTCTTATCTCTCCCAATGCCTATTTAGTGTTTCCTTTTCTAATGATACACCCTCCCCTCGTCCTGTCTCGGTTGGAGTCCCCCAAGGCCCCCTTCTATTTTCTCTTTATTCTGTCTCTCTTTGCAAATGTATTAACTCATTTGGATTCCACTACCACCTGTTCGCTGATGACACCCAGATATATCTCTCCTCCCTGGACCTCTCCCCTGCCGTCCTGCAACTTGTCACTGCTTGCCTTTCTTCCATCTCGGACTGCCGTCCTGCCACGTGTCACTGCTTGCCTTTCTTCCATCTCTGACTAGATGTCCTCCTGCTTTCTGAAACTCAATCTCTTTAAAAATGAGCTCCTTGTCCTTCCTCCTCCTAATACTGATCCTCCTCTTTCGCTCTCCCTTCAAGTTAGTGGTATCCACATCACTCCATCCTTGCAAGCGTGCTGTCTTGGCATCATACTTGATTCTGGCCTCACCTTTGGGCCTCACATCCAGTAAGTTGCCAAATCCTATAAATTCCATTTTAAAAACATAGCCCGCATCCGCCCCTTTCTTACCCAAGATGCAACCAAGGAGCTTGTCCATGCTCTAGTAATTTCCTGTATGGATTATTGTAACCCTCTCCTAATTGGTCTTCCCAAAAGCCATATTGCCCCGCTACAGTCTGTAATGAATGCTGCCGCCAGACTGATTTTCCTCTCTAGTTGGTCCTCTCACACCTCACCCCTCTGTCAGTCCTTACATTGACTTCCTGTATCCTATAGGAGTCAGTTCAAAGTGCTAACCCATACCTATAACGCGCAGAACAATTCTAGCCCCTTTTATATCTCTTCACAGATCCATAGGTATTCCTCTTATCGGTCTCTGTGCTCTGCCCGTGACCTTCTCCTGTCCACTGCTCGCACCCGTACAGCCAACTCGTGCTTGCAGGACTTCTCGTGCGCAGCTCCATTCCTATGGAATAGCTTGCCTACCTCCATCTGACTCTTGCCGAGTCTTCAATCGTTTACAAAGTGCCTTAAAACCTCTCTCTTTAGGAATGCTTATGGCCTCCCAGAGTAACCTCTACCTCACATACCTGTCTCTTGCTCTCTCCTCCAGCTCTGCTTCACTCCCACCTTATTTGATTGCTATTTCCTGTCCTAATGTGTTTTAAATCCCACCTCCTATAGACTGTAAGGTCATTTGAGCAGGGTCCTCTTCAACCTATCGTTCCTGTAAGGTTTCCTGTAATTGTCCTATTTATAGTTAAATCCCCCCTATTATAATATTGTAAAGTGCTACGGAATCTGTTGGCGCTATATAAATGGCGATAATCATAATAATAATAACGATCTAGCAACGCAAAATATCTTATTCTCCGGAACATAATTAACATTGTTTCAATTGTTTCAAATCTTGTCTTCTTTACAATACACCTTAATAATATAACGGCAGTGAGTCTTTTATAACTTATAAAGTATATGGAGTTCAAACTTAAAACTTTAAACATAAGGAAGAAAAAAGGAAAAAAAAGACAAGAGACGGTTGGAGGGGGGAAGGAGGGGGAGGGTGAGAGGATTTTCCCATAAACATTAGTTCATGGCATCAACAGTCAAGTAACAAGTTACTATATAATTACATATATAACTCACAACAGTACATATTCAATAAACCTGGTATAATAGTAATAAAATTCCAATCCTCTTATAGCTAACAAACCTTATCTTAATTCATAAGAGAACATATTGAATTTTCCTTAAATAGGACTCCCAAATTTCCCAAGCTTCCCTCCAAAACTTTTATGGTTTACCCATTTTCCTAGCTGCAATGTCATATATTTTTGTGCGTTCCAAGTTATTTATACAAGATTGTGTAGTTAAAATAATTTCAGACAACCAATTCCTACTTATTACAATTAAAGCAGCTAGAATTTTGTGAAACATTAAATATTTAATACATTTCTTCATTTTGATTTGACAGTATTGTACCAAGTAGGTTTCAGGGCAAAACAGAAGCTGTACTCCTGTACATGATACAATTTTTCAGCTATGTTGCCCCAATATGCCTGTTATTTCCAAAAATATTAAATCAAGGAATTATTCTTCTCGTTACATATCCTTAATACTAATAAATGTTGTAATTTGGGTCTCTGACGTAGCCCTTAGACAGGGAGTATATCAGAATATACTAATAATATCCTTACTACAAGGAGTTAACTTGCCTGAGCATACAATGATGCTCCTATTTAAACTGGACTTCATTATTGACAGGGTTATTCCCTGGAGTCCCTACAGCCTTGTACCAAACAAGGTGAAATCATTCAGCTGCATGTGGGGCCATTCAGACCCCAAATTCACGCTACTCAACAATTCAGGCTCCAAACAAATTGTAATCTTTAGGCTACGTTTGGTCCGAGTAAAAGTCAGACCCAAATGATTCAAATCCAGGTCTGGATTTTTAAACCATCCACACTATTTGACTGCTGGCAGCTCTAGTAGCCAGCGGGCAAACTGTTAAAAACTATCAGCAGTGTGAAGGTTAATTATGTGACTGCTACTTGCTAGTCTTGCTAGTCAGCTGCGCCTGCTACATAAAATAGTTAAATAAGTTAATTAATGTATATATATAAAAAGCCTATAGTGGTCAATAGGAACCCCATATTAATATAAGGGAGGTTTAAAATCTCACAAAGAACAGACATGAAGATATAACAGGTACTACACACAAATTTAAGCCACTATCAGTAAGCACGTGTTAACTGTGGGGTTTTGATTCTACGTGGTGGAGACCTTCCAAACTGGTGTTCTAGCTCACAGGCAGTTTAGAGAATTTAAGTACCTGACTGTAGAGACAAAAGTCTCCTTAAAACATATGAATTTAAATGTCAAGAACCCTCTCCATTCCCCCACCTGCCATTGGCAATGTGAGGGGACATATCTGCTTAATATTTAAAACTAGCAACTGGGCAATGCCTCTCAAGACTTGCCTGTCAGAGTGCTCTGATTAGTTTACTTACTTGCCAACCAAACAGAGCGCACTTACTGATATTACATACTATGGGAATTTTTTCCAAATGTTATACCTGACATCATAGGCGTGCGCACGGGGGGGGGGGGACACACACCCTAATCCCCGCGGCACGCCTATTGATTGAGACCGGCAGGGGAGATCTCAGGATCTCCCCTGTCGGCTCACACAGAGCCAGCTCTCCAAGCCTCCATGGGCCGGTGGGGAGCTCAAAGATCTACTTCACCGGCCCACAGCAGCATGGAGGGAGGCAGGAGAGGACCTGGGGAGCTCTAGCCAGCAGCTAGTGAACGCAAGAGTGAACTCTAGCCCCACACTCTCCACTGGACCACCAGGGATGGTATATGGCAGCAAGGATCCCCCCTCCCTACATAAGGTAAGAAGGGAGGGGGATATTTACTAATCTGCCCCCACCTCCACCCCCACAATCCCTCCAAACATATGGCACACATACACATACAGCACCCTCACACACACAGCACACAAGTAGCAGCCTCACACACACAGCACCCCCCCCCACACACACAGCACCTACACTCATACAGCACACATCCAGCACACACACAGTACCCTCACACACACAGTACACTAACAGCACCCTCTCAAACACACACAGCACCCTTACAAACACAACACCCTCAAATACAGCACACTAACAGCACCCTCACAAACACACACACAGCACCCTCACACACAGCACACTAACAGCACCCTCACAAAGACACGACACCCACACACAGCACACAAACAGCACCCTCATACACACACACATCACACAAACAGCATCCTCACACAAACGGCACACTAACAGGACCCTAACAAACACACACACACAAACACCCTCACACACACAGCACACAAACAGCATCGTCACACACAGCACACTAACAGCACCCTTACAAACACACACACACACAAACATCCTCACCTACATAGCACACTAACAGCACCCTCACACACACAGCACCCTCACACAGCACACTAACAGCACACACACACACATCAAAGCCTGCGGCAAACTCTCATGGAATTAAGATAGAAGTAAAAAAAAATTTCAACGTATTTTTTTATTTCGTTTTCATTAGTTACATCTGGAATTTTGGATTTTAACATGGCCTTTTTGGGGCTGACGAAAAGAAGAGTTAGAAGAAAAAAGACTTCAGTTATTTAGAGCTCCACCCAGCACCCATGGCAGGGGCTGAGGGGCCGACTGTGACGAACTGGACCTCATCACGAGTTCTTGGAGGGGCATACTTGCCAGCCGCTTGCTCTGTGACTATGGCCCCTGTGTTAAATCCTGGTTAAAACCACTGTGTGTGCCTTTTTGTACTTGTATGGCCACAATTCGAACTTTCGAAATGGCACTTCGAACTCTCGAACTTCCAAAGCCATTTGAAGTGCTATTCGACCATGAGGTGGCAGCCATCTTTTTCATATGGACCAAAACTGCAAATAGACTTCAGGGGAACTTAGTCACGCATGCTCTGGAATTATTTTCGGTATGAAAACCTCACGATTGCCGGTCGGTCCTCCAGCGGCACTTGACTGCGATTCTATGGAGCTATTTTCGGCTTTGGGACCATGCCTGCGGTCGGTAAAATATATGACTTCCATAAAATTTCTGAACTCATGAACTGATCTGGGTGATTTTTGGATATGTTGGTCACCCAGATCAGGGCTATCAAAATATTACAATATTTCTCTTTCTCTCCTTATAGTAGGTTATCTTAAATTGTTAAATTTTTCTCTTTCTCTCCTTATGGTAGGTTATCTTAAAGATTTTTTTATAAATAATCTTTTGAATATTTTTTATATACTTCTATATATTTTTATGTATATTTTATAATTATGTAGGTTTTTTTTAAAGGAATAAAACTGTGTAATATGCTTCATATTTTTTTTACAATTGTAATGTACGTGTATATATATATATATATATATATATATATATATATGTTTAATAAATCTGAAATTAGCCAATTTGCACTTTTGGAGAGATTGTAATTATCTCCATATGGACGCTTTCCCAATTACGAGACTGTATTGAAGGAAAACATGCCCACAAAGGCGTGTATAAAAAACTGTTACAGGCAAGAGTGGGCAGTTCTAAAGAAGCTGTGAACACGGCGAAATGTGTCATTACGCTCAACCACGCACGAATGCACGCATAGAACTCCTGCAGACTTGTAACTCCGCCTCCTGGAAGTCTACGATTGCAATATACCTGGTTACCGGAGAGAAAGAAACCTGAATGTTTGTACTGCTGCTGAAGGGGTTGTGATACATTGAGATAAACAACATATGAATTTTAAAGTGAGTGTTTTGTGTGTGTTTACCACATTTTTGCACATATTTGCACATTATATAAGTGACATGGAGTTTTATGCACTATAATGCTAATTGCACTTCTGCACATTATAACACTTGCTGCAGATGAAATTGAATGTAGAAAGCTGCAAAGTTATGCACTTTGGCATCAAGAATGCACAAGCAACTTATACCCTTATTGGAAGCGAATTAGAGATAACCACACACGAGAAGGACTTTGGAATTGTTATAGACAACAAACTATGCAACAATGTGCAATGTCAATCAGCAGTGGCTAAGGCCAGTAAGGCATTCTCATGCATGAAAAAGGGAATTAATTCTCGGGATGAGAATATCATTTTGCCTCTTTATAAATCACTGGTAAGACCACACCTTGAATATGCTGTGCAATTTTGGGCACCTGTTCTAAAGAAGGATATTATGGCACTAGAAAGAATGCAGAGGCAGGCTACAAAATTAATAAAAGGAATGGAAAATTTTAGCTATGAAGAAAGGTTAACAAATTAACAAATTTAAACCTCTTTAGTTTATAAAAATGTCGCCTCAGAGGAGATTTGATAGCATTATACAAATATATCCGGGGCCAATACAAACCATTGTGTGGAAATCTATTCACAAACAGGACCTTACATACGACACAAGGTCATGCGTTTAGAGTGGAAGAAAGGAGATTTCATCTAAGGCAAAAGAAAGGTTTTTTTACCGTAAGAACAATAAGGATGTGGAATGCCTAAAGAAGTGGCATTATCAGAGTCCGTACAGATGTTTAAACAACAACTAGATGCATACTTGAAAAAACTGAATATTAAATGATATACTTTTTCAAGGGTAAATGCTTCTTGACCCAAGGATTAATCTGACTGCCATTCTGGGGTCAAGAGGGAATTGTTTTTCCTAGTTTGTTTCAAAAAAAGTACTTCAGACTGGTTTTTTTTATCCTTCTTTTGGATCAACAGCAAATAACAAATGTGAGGAAGGCTGAACTTGATGGACACATGTCTCTTTTCAGCTATGTAACTATGTATTTATTATGAAGAACATTATTTATTTACTTATTAACAAGCCCATATAACCACACTCTTGGCTCACTGAACTAGGCATCCTCACAAAATAGAAAAGCACACTATTAACATAATACAATTTTAAAACCAAAAGTAATAGCCCCAAAAGAAAAATAAATCTCACAGTGAGAAGACTCTGCAAAAAATTAATGTTCAGTTTTAGCGCAGAGGATTTACAGCTAATTACGGCTCTATTTTTGTTACAAGTAAATAACATTTCATATGAATAGTTAAGTACTACTATCCATAATAATACCACAAAGCAGTGTCAAGCACACATAACAGACATGGCTTCCTTCCTATCAAGGTAATGATAGGGCACTTAACTATTGACTATAATATGTTCTCCATATTGTTTATAAGTAAACGTTATTTCCACCTAATGAATATACAAAAACAACACATTCAAAATATTTGACAAACACAATTAAAGTTTTCCAGCAATAGCTGTAATTCCCCAGGCTATTTAGTGAGCTCTGCCCCTACCACAACATGATTCAAGATGTCCCCACAACGTTATATAGCAGTATTAAAGGGACACTGTAGGCACCGAGAGCATTTCAGCTAATTGAAGTGGTCTGGGTGCAATGTCTCATGTCCCTTAACCCCACAGTGGTAATTATTGCAGTTTCTGAGAAACTGCAATGAATACATCCAGGGCCGGACTGGGGAAAAAATTCGGCCCGGGCATTTTTAATTACAGCGGCCCACTGAAAAGGGGGCGGGGCCAGATAGGGTGTGTTTTGTCATCCCCAATGACAAGCACGCCCCATCTCAAAGTGAGCATGTTGGTTCAATGCTCTTCCAGGGCATGAGAAAAGGGCCCTGTATTTGATCTGCACAGCGCAAGCAAATTTAATAACATGCTTGCATTGTGTTTGCTTGAAACTTGTCTCAGGGGTTTGCTAAAATGGAATACTCACTGTATTTTAATACTCACTTTGCTTAAAGGGTATCTAGTGTGTTCATAGGGGATCCTGAGTGTGTATGTCAGAAATGTAGTGTGTGTGTAAGTGGTACAGCGACTGTGTGTAGGGGATCTAGTGTGTGTTTGAAGGACTCAGGAGTGCGTATATGAGATCTAGTGAGTGTGTGAGTGGTGCAGTGTGTTTGGGGGGTGCTGTGTGTGTGAGGGGTGTAGTGTGCATTTGTGAGGAGTAAAGTGTGTGTGTGGGAGGGTGGTGTGTGTGGGGGGGTGCAGTATGTGTGTGTGAGGGTGCGGTGTGTGAGGGCGCTGTGTGTTAGGGCACTGAGCGAGGGTTCTGTGTATTTGAGGGTGATGTGTGTTGGGGTGCTGTGTGTGTGTTGAGTTGCTGTGTGTGTGTTGGGGTGATGTGTGTGTGTGTGCTAGGTTGCTGTATGTGTTAGGGTGCTGTGTCAATGTTAGGGTGCTGGTGTTAGGGTTAGGGTGCTGTGTGTGTGTTAGGGTGCTGTGTCAATGTTAGGGTGCTGGTGTTAGGGTGCTGTGTGAGTGTTAAGGTGCTGGTGTTAGGGTGCTGTGTGAATGTTAGGGTGCTGGTGTTAGGGTGCTGTGTGAGTGTTAGGGTGCTGTGTCAATGTTAGGGTGCTGGTGTTAGGGTGCTGTGTCAATGTTAGGTTGCTGGTGTTAGGGTGCTGTGTGAGTGTTAGGGTGCTGTGTCAATGTTAGGGTGCTGGTGTTAGGGTGCTGTGTGTGTGTTGGGGTGCTGTGTCAATATTAGGGTGCTGGTGTTAGGGTGCTGTGTGTGTGTTGGGGTGCTGGTGTTAGGGTGCTGTGTGAGTGCTATGGTGCTGTGTGTGTGTTAGGGTGCTGTGTCAATGTTAGGGTGCTGTGTGTGTGTTAGGGTGCTGGTGTTAGGGTGCTGTGTGTGTGTGTGGGGTGCTGTGTCAATGTTAGGGTGCTGGGTGAGGGTGATGTGTGTGTTTGCAAGGATTTTGTATTGGGGAGGCAGGTAAATGGCACTATTAATGTTTTACTAAAAAAATATAATAATAATAATAAATACATAATAAATAATAAATACATAATAATAAATACATAATAATAATATAATAATAATAATAAATAATAAATACATAATAATAATAAATACATAATAATAATAATAAATACATAATAATAAATAATAATAATAAATACATAATAATAAAAATACATAATAAATAATAAATACATAATAATAATTAATAATAATAATAAATACATCATAATAAATAATAAATACATAATAATAAATAATAATAATAATAAATACATAATAAATAACAATAATAAATAATAATAATAATAAATACATAATAATAATAATAATAAATACATTATATTAACCCCCCCTCTATTCTTACCTGTAGTCTGGAAGGGGGGGGGGGTCGTGCTCCTGCCAGCCATCCCTGGTGGTCCTCGTGGTAAGTGAACTCTAGCCCTTTGGGGCTAGAGTTCACTCTCGCGAGACCCGGCCGGTTGCCATAGCAACGGTCCGGATCTCGCGAGAGAAACCCGGCGGAGCTGCAAGTTAGAGCTCCGCCGGGTCCTCTTTCCTGGCGGCTGTCTCCCTCCCTCTCTCCCCGCCAGTGGCCGCGTTTGAGAGCATGTGGGCCGGTGAGGGAGAGCTTTGATCTCCCCACCGGCCCTCCATGGAAAACAGCGGGGCCGGCGCTCGGATAGTGCCGGCCCTGCATAGACCGGCAGGGGAGATCCTGGGATCTCCCCTGCCGGCCTCGGCCCCACGGACACCGCGGCCCACCGGGCATTTGCCCGGTGTGCCCGATGGCCAGTCCGGGCCTGAATACATCTAAGGGTTAACCCCACCTCTAGTAACTGTCTACCAGATTTTCGAGAAAGCACTCCCCGTGGCAGTCACTTGTCATAGTACCTTAAAGAACACTCCACTGCCCAAATTTTTTTTAAAAATCACTGTTTAGTAGATATACTACAAATTAAAACATGCATGTATTTAATTGTGCATTTTTTTAAAATTGGGTGTATGCGTAAAAACAGCTTGCAAAAATTGCAACACTGCCCACACTTTCTGTGGCTGTCCAATCACAGACTTCACAATGCAGCTCAGTAAGATGGTTTTTGCAAGGCAGCTGCTCTGGGCAATTGCTGCCTATTGAGTTTAGCTCCGCTGAGCTAACCAAACCACTAAGTAAAAGGTCACCTGATTGAAATTTCTATAGCCAGGGGGTGTATCTAGGTAATTCTATTGAAATCTGCACTTGTGGTAAAATTAATAAAACACCAAACTAGAGTGTTTTAGGGGTCTAAATGTTTAAATGTGCTTTTTATGAATTTTTATTTCATTATCATCATTATCATTTATCATTTTTTATTATTATTATGTATAATTATTATACTGCCGGTTATGTTGTCCAACAGCACAACATAGGTAGTTCTCTAGATGAGGAACAATGCTCTGGGAAATGTTTTTCTTATCCTAACATACTTGTGGATATTTCTCTGCCCTGTAGACTGTAGTCTATGGAATAACATAGTAGGTGGAATGGGCCTTGACAGAGCTATGGGCAGGCATAGGAAGTAAGTGGGATGGGCTTAAGGGGAGTATATATGGCGGCCATCTTAAAGATTGCTCCCTTTCTAATCAGCTTACCCTTACCTGTAGTTGGCGGGGATGTTGGCGAGGCCTTCACTGACGCAATCGAGCTGGCCGACGGAGGACCAGGCCGCCGTGCCACCTAAGTCCCATCGCCATCCCAGCCAGGAGGAGAAGAAGGAGCACTGTCATTGCTGGAGATAACAGCCGGGATTACAGCAGCAGGGCCGCTGGAGGTGCTGGAGTGGTACGGCCTGCACTGCAGGCTGAAGCTTCTAATTCATCCAGTGAGTCAGACTTCATCCTCCCATATGGCCCATCCTCTCCCTGTGCTCAAAGGGACAGGGGTAAATGGGCCAGGTTGGGAATGACTGGGGGTATGAGGCCCAAACCACTGCTAAAGTCGGGGTCCCCCTTGAGGAAGCACATTTATTTAATGAGAATATAACGGAAGATTAGGGGTAAAGGGCTCCCTAGCACAATTCAGGCTCCCACAGGTCAGGTCTTAGCGGTGGGGAAGGGCTCATTTCTATCGCGATACTATCAGGGGCAGCCTGTTCCCTGTAGGACAGCACAGTTGGGGACGGCGCATAGGCGATAGACGTGTCAGCGAGAGGCGGTTGGTCTCTTCAGCCAGATGTAGCAGGTGCTGCCACAGTGTCTCCAGGTCAGCTAGTATGAGCCCCATAGTAAAATTGCGTACTCCTTGCGGCCATTCAGGTCAGGACAGCGCACAGAGAACTGTAAAGGGTGGTGTGGTGGCGCAACCTAAGACAGAATGAGCAGGGGTCTCTGCGGACAGACTACCCAGGTGTGCTTCTTCTTTTAGGGCTCCTGATCCGTCGCATGCGGTGCTTGAAAGGTGCCAGGAAGTGGAACAAAGTATACAGCTGGACGATCCGGACTCTCTGGGAGTTGACGGAAGGACGGCTCCCTCGCGATCATATATGGCCGGAGGGTCACGGTTGTGAGTTACCCTCTACACAAAACACAGGGGGTCTATTGGATAGTTTATGATCTTTATTACACACTTGGAGCGAAGGGGAAGTTCAGGGAGCACAGTTTGGGAGAGTATGGAATCCTAGAGAGGGCAGTAGAAAAAAAGAGGGAGAGTTCGGGAGCAAAAAAGAGGTTGGGGTTGGCGGGTCCATGTGCTTAGCCATCAAAAACGCGGGGATGGTTCCTGCAGACTCTTTGGAAGGAGGGGATGAGTGGAGCGAATTGTTGGGGTGTACACCGGATGCAGCATGACAGAACGTGCATGTGGAGGAGTATATTGATTTGAAACAGGATGACCTTAAGAATGGTAAATAGGAGGAGGAGGAAAAGAGTCTCAGGTATCGTAAGATACCGAAGTCATTCGGGAACTGGCTGCGGGTCTTTTGTATCTTAGCGAGTGTGCTTGGGGAAAAATTCCCGGAGCATTGTTCCCAGTTCTTTTGCTACTTAGATGGCATATGGGAGGCTTACCGTACGTATGGTGGAGTATGATGAACAATTTAGGCAACGCTTGTCGGCAAATCCAAGAATGTGGTGGGACCAGATGGAACTGCCACTTTGGATGAAATTAATGAAAGCTAAAAAGGCCTCCCCATATTCAGGTGGGGGGCGGGGTGGCGCGGGAGCAGCTTCCTCCTCATTGGCCACTCAGGAAAAAGGATTCTGTTGGATTTTCAACAAGGGACAGTGCAAGTGGGAAGTCACGTGTAAGTTCAAACACAAGTGCTCCAGCTGTGGGGAGCCTATGGTTACCACAAGTGCCTTAAGAGAGGTAAGGTTACATCTGGATCTGGAGGAGGCAGGGGTACATTCATGGCCCAGCCTGCTTCCGCTGGGGCTAACACCGGTGAAGGTCAGCGGGATGTGGCCTTGGCTAAGCCGGTACGCTAACCAAGAAGATGCAAGATTGTTGCCGGTGGGGTTTTCAAAAGGCTTTTTTATTCTATTCAGGGAAAGGGTTGTTACTCATCACTTTCACAACTTGCAATCAGTCTTTCAGTACCGCGGGATAGTGTAGGAAAAATTATTTAAGGAGGTGCAGCTGAGGAGGATAGCGGTGCCATTTGGGGTACCACCGCTTGGGGACCTATGAATTTCGCCACTGGGGGCTGTTCCTAAGAAAGAAAAGGGTACTTTTAGGCTGATACACCACTTGTCTACCAACTTGTCTACTAATGGGTCCTCAGTCAACTATGACATCGGTGCAGAGCTCTGTTCTGTTTCCTATGCATCATTCGACCATGTGGTTGAGTTGGTGAGGAAAGCAGGAGTTGGCTTTTAGGTTGCTGCTGGTCCTTCTAGACTGTCATCATCTCCTGGACTGTTTTTTCAACAGTGTATACTTTGAGGATCTTTGCTTGCCTATGAGGTGCTCCATATCGTGCGCATACTTTGAAAAATTCAGTACCTTCCTGGAATGGGTGGTAAGGGAGGAGACGGAGGGCAGTTCCGTGGTTCACAACCTGGATGATATTTTGTGCATTGGACCCGCTGGTTTGGGGGGATGCAATTACGTGTTATGCTCTTTGGAGTGGGTGGCACAATTGTTTGGTGTGCTGTTAGCCGGCGAAAAGACGGTTGGCTCAATGACTTGTCTCAGTATCTTTGGCCTGGAAATTGATTCACAGGCTGGGGAATGTTGCTTACCATCTGATAGGGTAAGGCTTTTCTGATGGGTAAGGCTTCATTGGATAGTAGACGTCCAGTAAATTTTGAGGTCCTTCAACGGTTGGTGATGACGTTACCTACAGAGTGTTTCTCAGGTTTCGAGGTGGTACTGTTCACGGTGGCTTTTGTGTGGGTCTTTTTGGAGCATTTCGGGTTGGAGAGCTAGTTAATAACAACCAGGCATATGCAGGGGGTGTCCAGCTGGCAGATATTAAGATATCGCAGGAAAGGGTTTGGGTTTGGCTGCGCAGGTCAAAACTGACGTGTTCGGAAAAGGGTGTTGGGTCATGTTGTTTTCCTTGCCTGGGTCGGTCTTATGTCCGGTCTCATGTGCTACGTCATTTAGGGAGGCTCGTTCGGAAGTTGCTATAATTCACAAAGACGGGTCATCTCTGTCACGCTTCCAGTTTATTAGGGTATTCCGTTTGGGTCTACGGAGTTTGGGTTTGGACCTCCTAGAGTTTGGGACCCACTCCTTCCAATTTGGGGCAGAAACAGAGGCGTCTGGGGCTTGGAGAAGATCTATTTAAGCGGATAGGACAGTGGGAATCGATACGATTTTGTTCTTACGTACGCCCGCATCGGATTCTTTAAAGATGTTGGGGATGTTTGGGTGGGGAGGTTTGTGGTTCCACAATGTTTACATTCTTGTTCTCATTTCAAGTTGGGTGGCATGGTTAATCGGCCATTCCTTCATTTATTGGGCGGACCGGAGAGTCGCTATTTGGAAAACAGGGAATGCAGCTGGGTTTCTCATGTGCCTCGGTTTCTCTATGTTGGATGGATTTTCGGGGGTTGCAGTTGCTTAGGTGTGAGCAGAGATTTTCAAATGTTTGGTGGTGGCCAAAGGGCATTATATTAATTCATGCTGGGGGAAATGATTTGGGGCTTATTCCCAAGAGAGAATTAGTGAG
The DNA here is from genome assembly GCA_933207985.1 of Pelobates cultripes. Classification (NCBI taxonomy): domain Eukaryota; kingdom Metazoa; phylum Chordata; class Amphibia; order Anura; family Pelobatidae; genus Pelobates; species Pelobates cultripes. Next base: position 115,360,066 of record OW240917.1, on the reverse strand, counting down.
GCTTATGAAGAGGGATGTGGACCGTATACAGGAACTGGTCCGAGATGATTCCTCAGCAGCATTGGAGGCATGCTCAGGTGAGTTGTGGCAAGGTAGAGTGAGTTAAGAACTTGCAAGGTTAGGTTGAGTGGCAAATACTCATGGAGGTTACAGTGGGTTGGTAGGTTCGAGCTTGTCGGTGGCTCCGAATTGGGGGGTGTAGGGGTGTCACGGTTATACATTGGTAAGCATGCCACTTGGTTGGTATGTTATTTGTTGTTGTTATTAAGCTCTGTCATATTATGGATCATATGTATATGTGTGGGTCATTGCCTGGGTTAGTTACACGTAGTGGACGAAGGACATTTAAGTAACGTGTGTTTGGAGGTGGCGATGACCTTATGTTTTTATATGTGTTAACAGTAACAGAGCTGTGGACAAATATATTCCAATGTTAAATTGTAGTCTTCGTTTTAATGGGAGTGGGTATTAAAGTTAAGCTGGATATGCAGGGCCGGATTAACATAGGGGCTGATGGAGCTGCAGCTCCAGGCCCAGGCCCATGGAATAGGCCCATTGATTTATAAAAAAAAAAATTTTTTTTTTTTTTACATTTTTTTTTCACACACTACTCTTAGGGATTCCACCTGGCTTTTATTTTATTTACACAGTGTCCCCATGTCTCCCAGTGTCCCCATGTCTCCCAGCCAGTGTCCATGGTGTCTCAGTGCCCCCAGTCTGCCAGTGCCCCCAGTCTGCCAGTGTCTCACTGTCCCCATGTCTCCTAGTGCCTCCATGTCTCCCAATGCCTCAAATGTCTCAATGTCCCCATGTCTCCAAGCTAGTGTCCCTGGTGTCCTTGTCCCCATGTCTCCCAGTGCCCCCATGTCTCAATGTCCCCATGTCCCCCAGCCAGAGTCCCCTAGTCTCCCAGTGTCACTGGTGTCTCCGTGTCCCTAGGTCTCCCCGTTTCCCCAGGTCTTCCCGTCTTCCTAGTGACATGGGGACCCTGGCATACATGGGGACACAGGGAGACATGGAGCATTGAGACACTGTGATTCATAGGATCCCTGGGAGACCTGGGGACACGACACTAGGGGACACTGGGAGACATGGGGCACTGAGACACTGATACATAGGAACACTGAGACCTGGAGTAATCGACACATGGGGGCACTGGGAGACATGGGACCACTGAGAGAAATCCATCTATACGGCAGAATCAAACTAAAGAGTTTATTGGTGATTTTACAGCATTTTCTCTTATGTCACTCCTTGTGATTTACATCATGTCACCCATACATATTTAATTATGCAAATTAGCAAGGCCGGTATGTTTTTCCAAGAAAGGTGGCAACCCTAACTACTTTTCACATACTCTTACTTAAGTATGGAAACTTAAGAGGGATGTATGGGAACACAACTTGTGTGGACTGGCTGACAATGAATATAGAGTCACTAGAGTCACCAGAACAACTACAGCTTATTGAATTTGTTCTGTTGAGTAGAACCATTACCGTCAGGCTTTTTGCTGTAAACACTGTCTTTTCAGAGAAAATGCAGTCTTTACATTACAGCCTAGTGATAACTTCACTGGCCACTCCTTAGATGGCTGTTAGAGATCCTTCCTGGGTCATGGCTGCCCAAAATGCATCCAAACATTCAGTGTCTCCTCCCTCTGCATGCAGACACTGAACTTTCCTCATAGAGATTCATTGATTCAATTCATCTCTATGAGGAGATGCTGATTGGCCAGGGCTGTGTTTGAATCATGCTGGCTCTGCCCCTGATCTGCTTCTTTGTCAGTCTCAGCCAATCCTATGGGGAAGCACTGTGATTGGATTAGACCACCACTTCTAATGATGTCAGCAGACTGCTTGTTTTTCTGAGTCTAACAGCATGCAGAGTTACAGCTTCAGGCTTGAATACTGTAAGATTTTGCTATATTTATGGAGGTATAAGGGGCCCAGGGGGGCTAAATGGTGGTGTTAACACTATAGGGTCATGAATTCATGTTTGTGTTCCCGACCCTATAGTGATCCTTTAAGGTAATGCTGACTTTGGTCTTTCTAACACTTTGGCATGTTCCTTTTCTTCTACACTCACTACATACAGCTTTTCTCTGTCCCAGACTATATACCAGGAGCTTCTGCCTGCTAGTAAGAAGGTAAAGAGACAAGTGGACCAGCGAGTGCTAGGGGACAGTCCTTAGAAAGCGTTGAGCAAGCCCATCATTAGATGCATTTATGCCAAGCTCAGGGTGCTGTCTGCATAGTATGCCCTTAGTTGGCCAGCTGCATGATTGGCAGGCAGCCAGACATGCATTCATACCAGGCTGGCCTTCTAATTCTTTTGGCAATCATATCCTCTTTTTGGGCATGTTCGCCCCTTTTGGCAGGTTATGTGATTTGTGTCAGTGGCACACCCTTTTACCGTGCCCATTGACTTCTTGCTTGACTGGACACTGCTGTTAGGGGTTATGGATTTACTTGAAAGATGAAAACATAAATTAGTGAGAGATTAGCCTAGGGTATGTGTTTTCTTATAGCTGCTGTTTTCTTTCTCTCCAGCACCATCTCCATCAGATACATGATGCTTGGGAGTGTTTTACTATTTTTGGTCGATGTGATTCTGTAATTAGGCCCATCATAATGGTCAGCACCAGGCCCACTGGGCTCTTAATCTGGCCCTGTGGATATGCCGATAAGGCCACTATGCGCATGTCATGTGATAAGAGCTCATACCCACTGTGACGACTGAAGGGGTACTCAGTCAGACATATTTATTGTCATCGAGCTGAAATGATGCTAAATCCATGCAGGCCGGCTCCAACATGCAGCACAAGGAACATCCTTTTTTTCCCCATACAATATGAGAAATGGAGAAGGGAAGCGATTAATATCCACTTTGCATTGTATATAAGAGAGTGGGGGTACACAACACTTCACATGTATTTCCTCACTACATGAATTAACGGGCACACTGTATTCACACATTCACATTCTATAGACAATAAAACATTGGAGGTCCTATAGGCATTGAGACACTGTGCAGGGAGTAAAGATCATAGAGACTAATATGGCTGAGAATTCAAAGTGAATTTTAAATTTTAAATACAATGTGGGCAGTGAATTTAAAAGATTGGTGCAGAGGGGAAAGAGAGACAGGCACAAGATGTAAAATGTGGAACTGAGACTGATCAGACACATAAGTTGTGTCCCACTCCACCACCTGTTCCCTCGATCCTCTCTTGCTCTTCCTCTCACAAAAGTTTTCAAACTCTCCCTTTCCTCAAGCACATTTCCTTCACCCTTCAAGCATGCAACCATAACGCCAATTCTGAAAAAGCCCAACCTCGAGGCTTGACCCCAACTCCCTATCCAACTACCGCCCTATATCACTACTGCCGTTTGCCTCCAAGATCCTTGAGACAGTTGTGAATGCGAGATTGACAGACTTCCTCGAATACAACTCTCTGCTTGACCTGCTTCAGTCTGGATTCCGGACTAATCACTCCGTTGAAAACAGCTGTGACCAAAGTATCCAATTATTTAATCGCTGATAAATATCACGGCCATTACTTTACCCTAATTAGTGATGTCGCGAACACGAAATTTTCGGTACGCGAACTTCCGCAAATGTTCGCGAACCGGCGAACCGGGCAAACCGCCATAGACTTCAATGGGCGGGCGAATTTTAAAACACACAGGGACTCTTTCTGGCCACAATAGTGATGGAAAAGTTGTTTCAAGGGGACTAACACCTGGACTGTGGCATGCCGGAGGGGGATCCATGGCAAAACTCCCATGGAAAATTACACAGTTGAAGCAGAGTCTGGTTTTAATCCATAAAGGGCAGAAATCACCTAACATTCCTAAATCACAATGGATATGGATTGATACCTGACATATGACAACTTGACACAGAGCAGAATAGGGAATGTTCCCCCTACATAGGGTCACTTGGCAGGTATGGATTGACACCTGTCCTCAGAGACCATGATACACACTGACACAGAGCAGAATAGGGACTGTGCCCCCTACATAGGGTCACTTGGCAGATATGGATTGACACTGTCCACAAGGACAAGCTGCAGGCTTCCTGGCAGGCAGGCAGTAGGCAGTAGCCTGCGCCTACTTGGATGATATAGCCATTTTTAGCTGCTCCTGGCCCGAACACCTGACCCACATAGGAGCCGTACTAGACTGGATTAGGGAGGCCGGACTGACCCTAAAGCCCAGTAAGTGCCATATAGGAACGCGTAAAAACCTCCCCAAGATAGTAGTATGGGCCCCAGAGTGTGAACAGGCCTTCCAACAGCTCAAGACGGCACTCATTAAATCACCTGTACTTTCTGCTCCTGATCCAACTAAACGCTTTCTCGTCCATACAGACACTTCTATGTTTGGATTGGGAGCAGTACTGAGCCAAGTCGGAGCAGATGGCGGCGAGCAACCAGGGGCTTATCTAAGCCGGAAACCTTTGCCCAGGGAAGTAGATACACTGCCATTGAAAAGGAGTGCCTGGCGGTGGTGTGGGCCCTCAAAAAGCTGCAACCTTACTTGTATGGACAACCGTTTACCTTACTCACAGATCACAACCTGTTGGTGTGGCTGAACAGGGTGTCAGGAGACAATGCCAGGCTGTTGCGCTGGAGTTTGGCGCTACAGCCTTTTGACTTTACAAGTCACTATCGCCCTGGGAAGCAAAATGGCAATGCTGACGGGTTATCCAGACAAACAGACATTGAACAGTGATCTGTGAGTACTCCTCCGGACACCCCAAGCTGATCCTGGCCTGCTTCAGCATTGTACGATCAGATTACACACATGTGCCATGCACGGCACATGTGTCAACTTGCCCAAATTCAATGCCGCCAACAAATTTCTTACGTTGTCACAAACCACTTTGCCGATCTCCAGTTGGTGCGGAGTCAGCCACTTTTCCACCTGTGCGTTCAGGGCGGACAGGAGTGCTGGTCCGGTGTGACTCTCTGCTTTCAAGCAAGTCAAACCCAAGACGGCGTGACACTGCCGTATCCGGGATGTGGAATAGTACCTGGGGAGCTGGGGGGGTGCCGTTGATGTGGAGCAAGATGCAGCAGCAGAAGAGGACTCAGCCGAGGAGGTTATGGAAGAGGATGGAGTAGGAGGAGTAGAGGAGGTGGCAGCAGGCCTGCCTGCAAGTCGTGGCGGTGTCACTAACTCCTCTGCAGAGCCACGCATTCCATGCTTGGCAGCCGTCAGCAGGTTTACCCAATGCGCAGTGCAGGAGATATACCTGCCCTGACCATGCTTTGCAGACCAGGTATCAGTGGTCAGATGGACCCTTGCCCCAACACTGTGTGCCAGACATGCCATTATTTCCTTTTGCACAATCGAGTACAGGTTGGGGATTGACTTTTGTGAAAAGAAATTTCGGCCGGGTAACTTCCACTGCGGTGTCCCAATAGCTACAAATTTGTGGAACGCCTCAGGCTCCACCAGCTTGTATGGTAAAAGCTGGCGGGCTAGGGGGGCATGTCCTAACTACTGAAGCGAGAAGTCGCATGGCCGCCGAGCTCCGCACCAATACAACCCTAAACATCGATTTTCAACCCCCAACCTCAGACCAAACCTGCCCAGAGAAGACCCCAACACCTACCAGCACACCATGGGGCGGAAAACCAAAAAACTAAAACCTGAAACACAACGGTCGGGAATGCACATTGGCGAGCTATGGAAGCAGGCCGCAGAAGCCTCGAATTCCAAGATGGCGTCCCTCCACGGTGGATGTTCTGATTTTTATGATGGGACGTCGGATGACGAGGAAGGGGATACCACCCCGACCCAGCAGCAACCACCACCGGCTCGAATGCAGCCAAAACCACCTGCTACACCCTCCACACCTGTCAGCATGGAGGCCATAAGAGAGCTGATGGCGGATCACCACAGTAAAATAGCGGCAGATGTGGCATCAATCCGAGAGACCTTGCAGGGCTTGAGCAGCCGGCTGGGAGCTGTGGAGGGAACCACAGACACCCAAAAAGGCCAAATATCAGAGCTGCAACACGAGGTCTGAGAACTTAGGAGGCAACATCAACTGAATGAGCTGAGATTTGCAACATTGGAGGATAAGCGCCGCTTAAAACACCTGAAGATCAGGGGTATAGTGGACAGTATTCCGGACGCCGAGCTACCTCACCTCATCAGGAGACTCCTAACAGCGTTGCTCAACCTGAAACCAGCCAAAGCAGTAGCTCTAGATGGCATATTCCGCCTTCCTAAGCCCACAAAAGCCCCAAGCACGGCCACACGAGACGTCATCGCACGGTTCCAGACCCTAACAGACAAATTGGCAGTCCTGGCGGCCGTCAGGGAACACCCGACACCGTCTTGGAACAGATGAGCCTCACATTCTACTCAGACATCTTGGGGGCGACTATGGCATGGAGGAGAACCCTGCAATAGTTCACCTCCCTCCTGCGCATGCAGAAAATCAAGTACCGCTGGGGCCCAGCGCATACTCTGCAGATTACCAAGGATGACGCCAGGCATATCGTACGCAACATGCAGGAGACAGAGGGAATCCTGGGGCAACTGAGTCTCCCCCCGGACTCGCTACTCACATCGAAGCCTCCAACAAACTCCACGCTCCCTCCATATTGGGGCAACGCCGAGGCTCCAACATTTGTCCCTAGAAACCTAGCCGGGACATCACCCGCAACTTGAATGGAAAACAGGACTAACAGGTCAACCCTGCTTACGGAGACTCTCAGGTCATTGATCGTGTCAAGAGGAGAGGAACAACTTCAAAATAGATTCCTGGCAAATTCGGAAAAAAAACGTGCAAACATGAATCCTGAAAGTACAGAAAGACAAAACCACAAGAAGAATTTTTTGAAGACGACAAATAGCTGTGTGATATAATGTAGAAACATTTTATTCACCAGATAAAAAGAAAACAACCGACTTAATACAGTTTTTTACAACTTTGCTAGTTTTGCATTGAATTTTTTAGCCGGTACTTCCTTTAGATATTGCACTGAATATAATAAACTCTGTAGTATGTTAGTTTTAGTTGCCAGAAAAGCTAAATAATAGTTTTCACATTTGGTAGATAGCTTGTGTGTGCTAATATTCATACTTGCATTTTGAATTTTAAGCAGTATTTCTTTTTTATAAGCAGATTTTGATATTTTTGTATCTTTTTAAACATATATTTTCTCAATTTCTTTGTTTTATTAATCAACATGCTTAATTGTATTGGTGTAGTAATTTCCAGTATATCTAAAAATGTTTTACATATTTTCTGATTTTAATTGCCATGTGTACCTTTCGTATGCCCATGTGAAACGTTTTACCATTTAGGGCCCAGAGTGGGGTCATTTAAACAGATCATACCTCGAGTGCAGAGTGCGTTTAATCCGACTTGTTAATGTTAGTTATTCACTAAGCTTAGTGAAAACATAGTTGGCTTAAAGATGTTTTCTATTCAAGTTCTTGTGCCCCACAGTTCAAATTAACATTCAAATTACAATTCATGACAGATCACACAAGTGAATAGCCCTGCCAATGTCGTCTCACAATTTTTTTGTTATCTAAGAAGAAATAAAAATGCATATCAACAAAAAATGCTTTTCCTAGCTGTTATGGTATTGAAAGCCAGCTGTGATTTCCCTATGCACAATTAGCAATGCTAACTGCTGTATGACGCCCCCTAGCAGGGGCGTTTTAGCCACGAGGCAAACAAGGCATTTGCCTTGGGCGGCATTTTTCAGGGGGCGGCAAAAAACGCTGCCCCCAAATGCCCAGGGCAAATGCCTTGTTAGCCTCGCGGCTAACAGACATGCCGAGCGGGCAGCGCTGGGCGGGCAGGCGGGCAGCTGCTGGCGAGGGAGCTCTTCCTCTGAGCTGTCCGCTCAGCTCCCTTGCGCGCCGCAGAGTGAGGCTGGGAGCCGGAATATGACGTCATCCTCCGGCTCCCAGCCTCACTCTGCGGCGTGCGAGGGAGCTGAGCGGACATCTCAGAGGAAGAGCTCCCTCGCCAGCAGCCGCCCGCCTGCCCAGCGCTGCCCACAGCCACTGGACCACCAGGGAGATAGAGAACCCCCTCCCCCCCACCATTCCCAAAGGTAAGGAGGGGGGGGTTAAATAAAAAAAAAAAAAAGAAGAAATGTGTTAATGTGAGTGTGTGTGTGTGTCTGTTAATGTGTGTGTGTTTGTTAGTGTGTGTGTGTGTCTGACTGTGTGAGTGTGTCTGCTAGTGAGTTAGTGTGTGTCTGTTAGTGTGTGTCTGACTGTGTGTGTCTGTTAGTGTGTATGTGTGTGTCTGACTGTGTGTCTGTCAGTATGTGTGTGTGTCTGTTAGTGTGTGTGTCTGACAGTTTGTGTCTGTTAGTGTGTATGTGTGTGTCTGACTGTGTGTGTGTGTGTCTGACAGTTTGTGTCTGTTAGTGTGTATGTGTGTGTCTGACTGTGTGTGTGTGTGTCTGTTAGTGTGTGTGTGTGTGTGTGTGTGTTAATGTGTGTGTCTGACTGTGTGTCTGTTAGTGTGTGTGTGTCTGTGTGTCTGTTAGTGTGTGTGTGTGTCTGACCGTAGCGTGTGTCTGTTAGTGTGTGTGTGTGTGTATGTGTGTCTGTGTGTGTGTCTAGTGTGTGTCTATAGAGTGTGTGCGTGTCTGGCTAGAGTGAGTGTGTGTGTCTGTTAGTGAGTGTGTGTGTCTGTTAGTGTGTGTATATTTAGAAGGCGGGGGGAAGGGTTGGGTGGGGCTGGCGCAGGGGGGGGGGGGGCGCCTGAGTTTTGTCCTGCCTAGGACAGCACAAAACCAGGATACACCACTGCCCCTTAGCTGTGTACACAGTTATCTTTTATAAGTATTATTCCAACTAGGTACTACTATACTAATCATCAGTCAGCTGTTAATTACTTTTCAATGCTTTTCCTGTGCCTAGTCAGGGTAACAAGATCTTTGAATATTTTATACTATAGTTAGCGATGTTACATTTGTATTCAAGTGTCCTAGATCAGTTAGATAAGCCAGTGCCTAGATTGAATGCTCCATAAAGTTTATAACGCATTGTGCCCCCAAGGTTTCGTTAGAACTGCTCAGCTAAACTAGGACCACATTTTAATTGTATACTCAGTGTAATGTGTAAACGTGGACAATCTCGACATAAATAACTAAAAAATGTGCAAGGATTTATGAAAACCCCATTGTTAAAAATGTTGATGATCAGCGTGAGGAATGCTATTGGGGCACCACATGCCTGCTGTTATGATTTTTTGCACTGCAAAAATAAAGAATTAAAAAAAAAAAAAGCTAGCGGGCTAATAGTTCGGACAAACCAGCTGTCAGACGCTAGGCAAGGGGGTGACTTTCTGACATTGGCTTCTTACGCTCAAACATGTCCTTGACAAACACCTGACTGTGGGCAGATGAGCGGGAACTGCTCAAGGCGAGAGACGGAGTGGCGGATGGTTGAGAGGGGGCAAGGAGGACAGCAGTGGTTGACGTGGCTGAAGATGCTGGACCAGGAGGAGGATGGCGGCTTTGGGTTTGTGTGCTGCTTGTACTCATGTGTTGATCCCACAGGCGTTTGTGATGTGCGATCATGTGCCTACGCAAAGCAGTTGTACCTAGGTGGGTGTTGGACTTCCCACGACTCAGTTTCTTTTGGCACAGGTTGCAAATGGCATCGCTGTTGTCAGAGGCAGACACACACAAAAAATGCCACACTGCTGAGCTCTGCAATGACGGCATTCTGGTGGTGGACACAGCATGCGTTGATTGGCGTGCTGTTGCGCTGACCCCGGGTGCCGATGCGTGCTGTCTGACTGTGCCACTAGCTCCTTGCGACGACCTCCCCCTGCTTCCAACTCGTCTCCTCATCCTCTCTGTCTCCCCATCTGAACTTTCGCCCTGTTCTTCTTCTTGCCGAGCGGGCACCCACGTGACATCCATGGACGCATCGTCATCATCAACCGCTTCACTTGTATCTGACAACTCAGCAAAGGAAGCAGCAGCGGCTACAACATCATCATCATCACACCGTACATGTGTAATGCTGCCTGATTGAGACATATCCCTGTTATCTACATCCTCTGTCAATAATGGTTGCGCATCACTAATTTCTTCAAACGGATGTGTAAATAACTCCTCTGACATACCAAGTGAAGCGGCTGTGGTGCTAGTGTTGGTGGTGGCGGCAGGCGGGTGAGTGGTATCTTGAGAGGTGCCCGAAGCTAAGCTGGAGTAGGATGTTGCGTCAAGGTTCCGAGCGGAAGCTGTAGAAGATTGGGTGTCCTGTGTCCTCAGAACTTTTCAAGTTCAGGGTACCCAGCCTCTGAAAACTGGGCATTATTCTAGGGCAAAAGGGAATCACAGCACCACGACCATGACGGCCCCTGCGGGGTGGCCTGCCTCTGCCTGTCATTTTTTTTCCGATTAGTGGTACTATGCGTGCAAGCTACTGTGACACCAGATATGAGTGGCACCCTCGTGAACCGGCAGAGGCTGGCAGAGTACACGGTAGGCCCGACACAACCGCTTAGCTATCAACTAACTGCTATTCAATCTATAACAGTGAAAAAGTTTTTGTTTTTAAATGCACGCTATTGTGACACCAGATATGAGTAGCACTGTGAACTGGCAGAGGTTGGCAGAGTACACGCTGTAGGGCTGACACACCCGCTTTGAGACAACTAACTGCTATTCAATCTATAACAGTGAAAAAAGGTTTTGGGGTTTTTAAATGCGAGCTATTGTGACACCAGATAAGAGTGGCACTTTGAACTGGCAACGGTTGGCAGAGTACACGTTGTAGGCCTGACACACAGACGCTTGGAGACAACTAACTGCTATTCAATCTATAACAGTGAAAAAAGTTTTTTTTTTTTTTAAATGCAAGCTATTGTGACACCAGATATGAGTGGCACTGTGAACTGGCAGAGGTTGGCAGAGTACACGCTGTAGGGCTGACACACCTGCTTTTAGACAACTAACTGCTATTCAATCTATAACAGTGAAAAAAGTTTTTGGGTTTTTAAATGTAAGCTATTGTGACACCAGATAAGAGTGGCACTTTGAACTGGCAAAGGTTGGCAGAGTACACGTTGTAGGCCTGACACTCAGACGCTTGGAGACAACTAACTGCTATTCAATCTATAACAGTGAAAAAAGTTTTTTGTTTTTAAATGCAAGCTATTGTGACACCAGTGAGTGAGTGGTGCACTGGGCAACAGTATCCACTGTGAGCCTGACACACCCGCTTTAAGGACACGGACTGCTATTCAATCTATAACAGTGAAAGTTTTTTTTTTTTTTAAATGCAAGCTATTGTGACACCAGTGAGTGAGTGGTGGCACTGGGCACAGTATCCACTGTGAGCCTGACACACAGACGCTGCAGACAACTAACTGCTATTCAATCTATTACAGTGAAATACATTTTTTTTAATGTAAGCACAGACACCACCGAGTGAGTGGTGGCACTAGCAAGTAAGAAGGTATTCACTGTGAGCCTGACACAGAAGCTGGCAGACAAACTAACTGCCATTCAATCTATTACAGTAAAATAAATTCTTTTTAAATGCAAGCTATTGTGACACCAGTGAGTGAGTGGTGGCACTGGGCAAGTGGGCACAGTATCCACTGTGAGCCTGACACAGAAGCTGGCAGACAACTAACTGCTATTCAATCTATTATAGTGAAAAAAAAATTTTTTTAAATGCAAGCTATTGTGACACCAGTGAGTGAGTGGTGGCACTGGGCAAGTGGGAACAGTATCCACTGTGAGCCTGACACAGAAGCTGGCAGACAACTAACTGCTATTGAATCTATTACAGTGAAATACATTTTTTTTTAAAATGCAAGCTATTGTGACACCACTGAGTGAGTGGTGGCACTGGGCAAGTGGGCACAGTATACGCTGCGAGCCTGACACACAGACACTTGCAGACAACTAACTGCTATTCAATCTATTACAGTGAAATAATTTTTTTTTTTTAAATGCAAGCTATTGTGACACCAGTGAGTGAGTGGTGGCACTGGGCAAGTATCCACTGTGAGCCTGACACAGAAGCTGGCAGACAACTAACTGCTATTCAATCTATTATAGTGAAAAACATTTTTTTTTAAATGCAAGCTATTGTGACACCAGTGAGTTAGTGGTGGCACTGGGCAAGTGGGCACAGTATACGCTGCGAGCCTGACACACAGACGCTTGCAGACAACTAACTGCTATTCAATCTATTATAGTGAAAAAATTTTTTATTTATTTTTAAATGCAAGCTATTGTGACACCAGTGAGTGAGTGGTGGCACTGGGCAAGTGGGCACAATATCCACTGTGAGCCTGACACAGAAGCTGGCAGACAACTGCAATTACATTACACAAAAAAAAAAAGCAGACTGATGTTCTAGCCCTAAAAAGGGCTTTTTGGGGTGCTGTCCTTACAGCAGAGATCAGATGAGTCCTTCAGGACTGTAGTGGACACTGTATACACTAACCTAGCTATCCATTTCCCTATCAAATCAACAGCAGCTACACTTTCCCTCCTCTCACTAAGCATGCAGCTTAAGAATGAATCTAAAATGGATGCTGTCCAGTAAGTGGGAGGGTCTGCTAGGGAGAGTGTGCTGCTAATTGGCTGGAATGTGTCTGCTGATGTGAGGTACAGAGTCAAAGTTTACTCAATGATGAAGAATAGTGGGCGGATCGAACCGCGCATATGTTCGCCATCCGTGGCGAACGCGAACACGCTATGTTTCTCTGGGAACTGTTCGCCATCGAACCGTTCGGTGCATCACTAATCCTAATTCTCCTTGATCTTTCTGCTGCCTTTGACACTGTTGATCATCAACAGCTTCTTCTCATTTTCCATAATCTCGGAGTATGAGATACTTCTTTCTCCGGGTGCTTCTCCTACCTCTCCCAGTGCATTTTTAGTGTTTAGTGTGGAATAGAGGTATGTGCACCATGAGAGAGACATAGAAAGAGGCTGAGAGCACAGAGAATGAGTGAAGCGAAAGCCTGATACTGTGAGACTAAGGGAGGCTGCAGCAAGATGTGCGGAAAGCAGAGTTGATGCACATTTTTTTTTGTCTAGGGTGGTAAAATAATAGCCTAGCATAAGCTATGGAGGGAAAATAAGTTGTTATGGTGCTTGCAGTGTCCCTTTAATAAAACTGAAGCTAAGGACTGGGGAACCTGTTAACAGCAAACAATGGATAGCTATAAATGCAATTAGCACAGGAGGGAAGATAACTATGCATTACATGCCTTGCATAGTGCACCTTTAACCAGAAGCTGTTGTTTCCATACAAGCTCTATAAATAGCCCTTCTTGTTAAGGATCCTTGCAGTGCTTGTTGCATGACTTGGACAGGCATTCCTGCTAGTAGTATCCATGATCTCATTAAACAGCCCAGCCTCCACCTTCACCCTGTGTGTTCATATCTGTGAGTGCTTCTATAATGATCCCCCACCCTCCCAGTGTCTCTCATACATGCACTGCAGACTGCCAGGCTGAGAGCTGCCCTCTCTGCTGTTGCTGCTGCAGCTCCTCACACTGACAGTGCTGCTGCTGACTTCTATTGGGAGTGGAGAAGGTCATTGCTTCTGACGCTGGCTTACATTGCAGTCAGGTCCCCAATTGCTGCCTGTGATTTGGAGTCCTGTGACTGGCAGGCAGTGAGTGGCACCCAGTCAGGGAGAGGAGCTCTGCCAGGAGGAGATAGGGGCTGGCTGTGTGAGTACAGGAGCTGGACACCCACTGATAGCTGGCACATGCTACCACCCAATGCAGAAGGTGTCTGAAGGAGAGAGACAGGACCTGCTGTCAGAGGAGCCTGCGGTACAAGAGACTGACTTGGAGGAGGGAGGGCACAGGAGCCCTGGCTGCTGGAAGATGGCCTCTCCCACAGCAGCCTCCACTCCAGGGGGTGGGATGTCTCCTAATCCTCCAAGGATCCGCCAGGTGGGTGATGATGGGGACACTTTGTATGGCTGCTGCTGGCCATGGTATATACAACCTGCTGTGTTTGGCATGGGCTGTTACTGTAACGCTGGTACCCAGGGTGGTCAGCACATGCACGCACAAGCAGCCTCTGGCACATCCACTGACTACAACTCCCATTATGCGACAGCTAACATCAGGATAGGAGATTTGTTGCACAGTAGTTGTCAAAGCCAGAGGCTGCCTGTCTAGCCTTTATTATTGTGATATTAGTGACTAGTACTGTGCATTCTGTAATAAGAACATTGACATTGGGAACCTCCCCTCTGTTATTCCCTCCTATTACAGAGGCACTCCCTATTAACCATCTTTATTTAACTCATGATGTCACTTCTAGCATGCTACTGTCCCTATATCTGTATGGCATCACAGGGAATGCTGTGCTACCTGAATTATGTGACAGCATTACATTTACAACATTATTATTATTATATGCTTTAAGAAATAGAGCTTCAAGCTATCCTGCAGTAATCCTAAAGAGCAAAGATGTACAGGCATTTTCTATATCTAACAATGCAACTAAAGCAAATTGTACTACTGCTAACAAGAGCTCCCAATCTAGTAGTAGGGGAAGTATGGGGGGGAGGGGGAGGAGTATGTTATATCAAGTAAATAGGGTGTAATGTGAATCATGGTGATCTCAGAGCAATGACAGGGCCATGGCAGATCATTTTTTCCTGATTGTATAGTAGCTACAAAGTACAAATAATAATTTATAAACTCCAGTAAAACATTAGATGTCATCATAAATTACGCCTACTGAGAAGCACAGAGACATAGCACATCTCAGAAAAGCAAAACTGATACCTTATTGATTATGGATGTACAACTTTAAATTAAATCATTTTATCTTCTCTCATAAGACATTTTATCTCAAAAGCTACAAAGTGTATTGTTAGTGTAAGCATTGCCAAACTGGTTTAATTGGGTTTTAATTGAGCTTCCGCTCTGATGGCCATTTGCAATGGTTCTAAAAAAATCTACATTGAAGTTTGGAATATGTACCTTTTTGGTTTTGTCTTGTTTAAATGTTGAGACTTAATACTATAGCCATTGTCACCAACCAAACCTAATTGGATTTTGAGCAAAGGGTCAATATATGCGTTTTAGGGTTAAAGTTGACATAGCTAGTATTTTTAGGAGTATTTTTCTAGATCTAGATCCCTTTGGGTTAATCCAAATATTCTTAATCCACCCCTCCCTCCCATCTCCCCCTCCAATTGCTGAAAAAGGTAATAAAATAAGCTTTTGCCTATCTTTAATATGACACTGGGCAAATGTCCTGGCGCTATAAAGCAAGCCCTAAGTGATATCATGGTAACTGTAAGATACAATTATTATTATTATTATTATTTTATTATTTATATAGCGCCAACAAATTCCACAGCGCTTTACAGTGGGTAGACGAACAAACATGTAGCTGTAACCAGACAAGTTGGACACACAGGAACAGAGGGGTTGAGAGCCCTGCTCAATGAGCTTACATGCTAGAGGGAGTGGGGTTAAGTGACACAAAAGGTAAGGATAGTATTAGACTAATGACAGTTGCAAGAGAGGAATCAGTCGGGAGCTATTAACAGTTTAATTGATACACTTTTATGAAGAAGTGGGTTTTTAATGATTTTTTGAAGGAGTGGAGACTGGTTGGGCATCTAACGGAGGAAGGAAGTGAGATTCACAGGAACGTTGCAGCCCTGGAGAAGTCTTGAAGGTGAGCATCAGAGGTGGGAGTACAGATCAAAGGCTCCTTATAGAGAAGGAGCCTTTAACTATTGGACCATTTAACAGGCTTAGAGCGCTAGTGCACATGCATGCACTCTGAATAAATGGACGGGGGTTGGAGAGAAGGACACCCTTATACATGCTGGGCACCCGTACACGACAGCCAACTAGGGCTGACTATGCAAAGGGCGGAGGAAATTTACTCCTCTTGCAGTCTTGTCAGTCTCTTGCTGGACTTTTCCCTGTGTCCTCTGATGCAGAACAGAGAAAAAACACAGGACAATGGACATGGGCCCAAAATGGGGGGAGTTTTGTAGTGATAGGAGTAGAAGCTGCTAAGGCAGTTTATAGACCATTTGACAGCTTGAGGCCAGCTTGAATAATTCTGTGGAGGTTTTACCTTAAGAAAGACATACCTCCAGAGAGTATTAAAACAAGGGCTGCTAGAATGGCAAAAGATATGGAGCATCATATATGTCAAGAGAGACTGAAGCTCTAAATATATACAGTTTGGAGCAGAGAAGGGATATGGGGACATTACAAAATTCACATATATCACACAAATTGAGGTTTCTATAGACAGAATGTGGCAAGTATGGAGGTACAAACCTATCGAAATGTCCTTACGGGATGTCTTTGGTCTGTTTTGCCCTGTGCTATTAACCCTCTGCAGTACATGCTTACACAAGTTTAATTAGGAATTGTCACTTCTTTCCCCTGTTTATGTAGGGAAAGTGTTGCAGAATAATAAAATGGATTGTAAGGATTTTAACTATACAAACTATTTGCCCGCTGGTATGATTCAAATCTGGGACCGATTTTGAAAGTCCAGCAGTTTTCAGTGCATGCACAGCCATCTAACTCTTCCCTATAAAGAAGCAATGGATTGGCTAAAATAATCTGGATTGATAATCTCAGCCAGTGAGGCGTGCCAGGGAGAAAGGTAATTAAAACTGTGTTTTTAAATGCACACAGAGGGTCTCAATAATCCAACTTGTTACTAGAACACTATAGCATTAGGAATACATGTTTACAATTTGAAATACTATTCCTTGTAATTTTGCTTTCTGCGCGTGATAATACAGTAGTCAAAATATTTGTTCTAATCTTATGCTATCCCTTGTTATAGTTACACGGTAAGGTTATATTGCCTGGTAAGATTTAAGACTTAGCTTGTGCATTGTTACAAAAACATAGCTGGAACATGTGATTTTTTTCCCTGTTTGCCACATCTGTGTAGTGGAAGTATGAACAGATAAACATCTTTTGGAATGCAATTCAGAGACTTTAACAATCTTGCCACTGTATGACTGCCAAGTCAGAAAAGACTGAAGCAATCACATGCACATACTGCAGTGAGTGAAGAGAGAATAGGCTGATTGGGAGAGTGATGGCTATTTGGGATTTAAATTGACCAGTACTAATGGGTCCCCCATACATGTTTGTGAGCGACAGACAGACAGGTGATGTTTTCTTAAAGGACCACTATAATGCCAGGAAAACATACTCGTTTTCCTGGCACTATAGTGCCCTGAGGGTGCCCCCACCCTCAGGGTCCCCCTCCTGCCCGGCTCTGGAAGGGGGAAAGGGGGAACAACTTACCTTTTTCCAGCGCTGGGCGGAGAGCTCTCCTCCTCCTCTCCTCCTTTGATCCGCCCTGTCGGCTGAATGCGCATGCACGGCAAGAGCTGCGCGCACATTCAGCCGGTCTCATAGGAAAGCATTTACAATGCTTTCCTATGGATGCTTGCGTGCTCTCACTGTGATTTTCACAGTGAGAATCATGCAAGCGCCTTTAGCGGCTGTCAATGAGACAGCCACTAGAGGCTTTGGGGGAAGGCTTAACCCATTGATAAACATAGCAGTTTCAGAGAAACTGCTATGTTTATAAAACAATGGGTTAACCCTAGAAGGACTTGGCACCCAGACCACTCCATTAAGCTGAAGTGGTCTGGGTGCCTAGAGTGGTCCTTTAATCTATGATATGCCATTTCCTTGATCACACCCACTCTGTCTCTGTTTAGTGGATTATTAAATCACTTTTGTTTTCTGATTTCTTTAAAACACTCCTGGGTTTACTGATAGCTGCCATAAAATGTGTGATATAGAACCCAAAGGTGCCATTTAAGAAAGCATTTATAACATTATTTAGTATAAAACTTAATTAAACTTTAGTATTGTTTAGTATTAAACTTAATAGATAGGAACATTAGTTGTTTATATTAGTCCATGTGATCTCCCTGTTAACTAGTGCTAATAAGTAAAGGGGTATGATTTTTAGAATTATGTTTATTTATCCACTTTATTTAACAAATAGGTATTTTGAGGTGTGAAAATTACAATTAAATCTAGAAACTCCTACCTCATTATCCTGCAACTAGGGGCTTCTGTATTGGCTTCCTGACAATCATTGCTGTAAACTCTTCTTATTGCACCTGGCAGTCTGCATAGAGAAAGCAGGCAGAGAAGAAGAGACATTAAACAATGTTTCTGTTTCTGCTACTTTGTTTCTGCTATGTCAAGCTACTGGTGCTATAGGCTTGTGATAATATTTTTGAGTTGCATACAAATAAATGTGTTTGTGACGGCGCTCCTGTACTCCAAGTGAGTACCAACACCAGGTCAGCTTCCTCACTATTACCAGAGGACTCTGGGGTGCTTCAGACCCAGTCGCAAAAACTTGACTGGGGTTTCTGAGGACCTATTCCACCAGACTAGGCTCCAGCAGTTAGAGCTTTCGTTCCTTGGAAGATCTTCTCTCCTTTAGAGCAGTCGTTATAGCTTACCCCCCAAATATTAGTCGAGGCTGAATGTAGGGGGCCGAATCTTTATTGCACACAGCTATGTGTACAGAGATAGGAGCATCCGTGCCCAATTTATTTGCGTAACAAGCCACCAATAGTCCATCCATGCATGCAGTTTCCAGGAAGAAACTCCACCGCATAGTTTCGTTTTGCTGCTGAGGAGGGAAGCAGATTGCCTTCTCTTCTGGAGCTCTTTCTTTTGCTGGGGAGAGGCCAACTACCTCTTCTCCTGGGAGCTCACCCTGCTGCTGTTTAGGGGTGTCACTTGCACCCTCTCCTGGAAACATGCTCTACTCTTCTCTGTCGGTCTGTCCATCTCTCTGTATTCACTGAACTGGGAATTGTGGACAAGTGAGAAGGAATTGTGAGATTTTAGACCAAATATCTGATTTGGAAAAGTTCTCAACTCTCATGTTCCCAAAACCAGGTAGACTATTCAATCAATTGGCCCCAATTAAGTGGATAACAGTTAGAGTATTGACTAATTAGGTTTTCTTGACATTTGCTAATTCACCATTTATGCTATATCTATCAAAGGTTGTCCATTACTTTTAAGTATGTATAAAGTACAATAAGTTCTAAAACAAAAAAGAATGACATTTAAAGATGGTGGATAGACTACACTCCATGAAATGTACCATCCATGTATTCCTCTAAGCTCCATCTGTTGACCTGTTACAATTGGTACACTCAGCCCTATGGAATTTACCCCTGACCCAGTAACAGATCATCATCCCTTGCTATGCTGCCTACAAAAACAAGGAAAACAGGATTTGTTTTACAAATGCCTCAAAATCTTGACATACAAAGCTGCTCTCAAAAGCTTTTCCCCATGCAGGGATTAAGCCCTAAAATAATGAGTGTTGTAACTCTACAGGTTTGCCAGTCCTTTAATTCTGGCTTACTAGGCAATTTCTACAAACTGATAGTTGGAGTGTTTTCCATCTTCCATAGTATTCCTACACTAGAATAATTGCTGTCACACGAGAAGGAGAATCACTTGTTCTCCTTCTCATGTGTTATTGCTGCTTATTGTCGTCCTATTACAGTAGAGCAACACTCTGTAAAAGCTTCTGGCCACAGCTACAAAGTGCATCATGACAAGCAGGTGAGCTCTAGATCGAGAGCCAGCAGGACCACTTGAATGACTTTCAGATACTCCATTTCCACCCACAAAAGTGGGAACCAATAGCTCTTCTTAAATTGTGGCAGTGTGGAAAACAACATCGGACGGCACATATGGGGCAATAAGATGGAGGGTATAATAAATGGGCACTGTATGCAAATTAGATAGGGGGTGGTTGGGGGTGCTGTGTGGTTCCCAAGGTACCTCTCACCCTTTCTCTTTCTGTGTGGTTTCCATGGTGCCTCTCACCCTTTCTCTATCTGTGTGGTTCCCAAGGTGCCTCTTACCCTTTCTCTTTCTGTGTGGTTTCCATGGTGCCTCTCACCCTTTCTCTATCTGTGTGGTTCCCAAGGTACCTCTCACCCTTTCTCTTTCTGTGTGGTTTCCATGGTGCCTCTCACCCTTTCTCTATCTGTGTGGTTCCCAAGGTGCCTCTTACCCTTTCTCTTAATGTGTAGTTCTCAAGGTAACTCTCACCCCTTTCTCTCTTGTGTAGTTTCCCAATATTGCCTCTCACACGCCTGTTTTCTCTTTCTGTGTGGTTTCCCAAGGTGCCTCTCACCCTTTCTCTATCTGTGTGGTTCCCAAGGTGCCTCTCTACCTTTCTCTTTTTCTCTCTTTCTGTGGTTTCCAAGGTGCCTCTCATCCTTTCTCTTTCTGTGTGGTTCACAAGGTGCCTTGCACCCTTTCTCTTTTTTCTCTTTCTGTGTGGTTCCCAAGGTGCCTCTCACCCTTTCTCTTTCTGTGTGGTTCCCAAGGTGCCTCTCACCTTTTCTCTATCTCTGTGGTTCCCAATGTACCTCTCACCTTTTCTCTATCTGTGTGCTTCCCAAGGTGCCTCCCACCCTTTCTCTATCTCTGTGGTTCCCAAGGTACCTCTCACCCTTTCTCTTTCTGTGTGGTTCCCAAGGTGCCTCTCACCCTTTCTCTCTCTGTAGTTTTCCCAAGATTGCCTCCCACCCTTTCTCTATCTGTGTGGTTCCCAAAGGTGCCTCTCACCCAGCACTACTCTATCTGTGGTTCCCAAGGTTTCTCACCCTTTCTTTTTCTCTTTCTGTGGTTCCCAAAGTGCCTCCCACCTTTTCTCTTTCTGTGTGGTTCCCAAAGTGCCTCTCACCCTTTCTCTTTCTGTGTGGTTCCCAAGGTGCCTCTTACCCTTTTTCTTTCTGTGTGGTTCCCAAGGTGCCCTTTACCCTTTCTCTTTCTGTGTGGTTCCCAAGGTGCCCTTTACCCTTTCTCTTTCTGTGTGGTTCCCAAAGTGCCTCTCACCCTTTCTCTTTCTGTGTGGTTCCCAAGGTGCCTCTCACCCTTTCTCTTTTTTCTCTTTCTGTGTGGTTCCCAAGGTGCCTCTTACCCTTTCTCTATCTGTGTGGTTCCCAAGGTGCCTCTCACCCTTTCTCTTTTTTCTTTTTCTGTGTGGTTCCCAAGGTGCCTCTCCTCCTTTCTCTTTTTTCTCTTTCTGTGGCGGTTCCCCAAAGGGTTACTCTCACCCCTTTCTTTCTGTAGCTGGACCCCAAGGTTACTTTTCTCTTTCTATGTGGTTTCCCAAAGGTGCCTCTTACCTTTCTCTATCTATTGTGGTTTCCCAAGGTGCCTCTCACCCCTCTCTTTTCTCTTTCTGTGTGGTTCCAAAGGTACCTCTCTCCCCTTTCTCTTAATGTGCTTGGTTTCCCAAGGTAACTCTCACCCTTTCTCTCTTGTGTAGTTTTCCCAAGGTGCCTCTCACCCTTTCTCTTTTTTCTCTTTCTGTGTGGTTCCCAATGTGCCTCTCACCCTTTCTCTATCTGTGTGGTTCCCAAGGTGCCTCTCTACCTTTCTCTTTTTTCTCTTTCTGTGTGGTTCCCAAGGTGCCTCTCATCCTTTCTCTTTCTGTGTGGTTCCCAAGGTGCCTCTCATCCTTTCTCTTTCTGTGTGGTTCCCAAGGTGCCTCTCACCCTTTCTCTTTCTGTGTGGTTCCCAAGGTGCCTTTCACCCTTTCTCTTTTTTCTCTTTCTGTGTGGTTCCCAAGGTGCTTCTCATCCTTTCTCTTTCTGTGTGGTTCCCAAGGTGCCTCGCACCCTTTCTCTTTTTTCTCTTTCTGTGTGGTTCCCAAGGTGCCTCTCACCCTTTCTCTTTCTGTGTGGTTCCCAAGGTGCCTCTCACCCTTTCTCTATCTGTGTGGTTCCCAAGGTGCCTCTCACCCTTTCTCTTTTTTCTCTTTCTGTGGGGTTCCCAAAGTACCTCTCACCCTTTCTCTTAATGTGTGGTTCCCAAGGTAACTCTCACCCTTTCTCTCTTGTGTGGTTCCCAAGGTGCCTCTCACCCTTTCTCTATCTGTGTGGTTCCCAAGGTGCCTCTTTACCTTTCTCTTTTTTCTCTTTCTGTGTGGTTTCCAAGGTGCCTCTCATCCTTTCTCTTTCTGTGTAGTTCCCAAGGTGCCTCTCACCCTTTCTCTATCTGTGTGGTTCCCAAGGTGCCTTTCACCCTTTCTCTTTTTTCTCTTTCTGTGTGTTTCCCAAGGTGCCTCTCACCCTTTCTCTTTTTTCTCTTTCTGTGTGGTTCCCAAGGTGCCTCTTACCCTTTCTCTATCTGTGTGGTTCCCAAGGTGCCTCTCACCCTTTCTCTATCTGTGTGGTTCCCAAGGTGCCTTTCACCCTTTCTCTTTTTTCTCTTTCTGTGTGATTCCCAAGGTGCCTCTCACCCTTTCTCTTTTTTCTCTTTCTGTGTGATTCCCAAGGTGCCTCTCACCCTTTCTCTTTTTTCTCTTTCTGTGTGTTTCCCAAGGTGCCTCTCACCCTTTCTCTTTTTTCTCTTTCTGTGTGGTTCCCAAGGTGCCTCTTACCCTTTCTCTATCTGTGTGGTTCCCAAGGTGCCTCTCACCCTTTCTCTTTTTTCTCTTTCTGTGTGGTTCCCAAGGTACCTCTCACCCTTTCTCTTAATGTGTGGTTCCCAAGGTAACTCTCACCCTTTCTCTCTTGTATGGTTCCCAAGGTGCCTTTCACCCTTTCTCTTTTTTCTCTTTCTGTGTGATTCCCAAGGTGCCTCTCACCCTTTCTCTTTTTTCTCTTTCTGTGTGATTCCCAAGGTGCCTCTCATCCTTTCTCTTTCTGTGTGGTTCACAAGGTGCCTTGCACCCTTTCTCTTTTTTCTCTTTCTGTGTTGTTCCCAAGGTGCCTCTCACCCTTTCTCTTTCTGTGTGGTTCCCAAGGTGCCTCTCACCTTTTCTCTATCTCTGTGGTTCCCAAGGTACCTCTCACCTTTTCTCTATCTGTGTGCTTCCCAAGGTGCCTCCCACCCTTTCTCTATCTCTGTGGTTCCCAAGGTACCTCTCACCCTTTCTCTTTCTGTGTGGTTCCCAAGGTGCCTCTCACCCTTTCTCTATCTGTGTGGTTCCCAAGGTGCCTCCCACTCTTTCTCTATCTGTGTGGTTCCCAAGGTGCCTCTCACCCTTTCTCTTTTTTCTCTTTCTGTGTGGTTCCCAAGGTGCCTCTCCCCCTTTCTCTTTCTGTGTGGTTCCCAAAGTGCCTTTCACCCTTTCTCGTTTTTCTCTTTCTGTGTGGTTCCCAGGGTGCCTCTCACCTTTCTCTTTCTGTGTGGTTCCCAAAGTGCCTCTCACCCTTTCTCTTTTTTCTCTTTCTGTGTGGTTCCCAAGGTGCCTCTCACCCTTTCTCTTTTTTCTCTTTCTGTGTGGTTCCCAAGGTGCCTCTTACCCTTTCTCTATCTGTGTGGTTCCCAAGGTGCCTCTCACCCTTTCTCTTTTTTCTCTTTCTGTGTGGTTCCCAAGGTACCTCTCACCCTTTCTCTTAATGTGTGGTTCCCAAGGTAACTCTCACCCTTTCTCTCTTGTGTGGTTCCCAAGGTGCCTTTCACCCTTTCTCTTTTTTCTCTTTCTGTGTGGTTCCCAAGGTGCCTCTCTACCTTTCTCTTTCTGTGTGGTTCCCAAAGTGCCTCTCACCCTTTTTCTTTCTGTGTGGTTCCCAAGGTGCCCTTTACCCTTTCTCTTTCTGTGTGGTTCCCAAAGTGCCTATCCATCAAATCCACCTAAACTAAGGGGTGTGTGGTTGCTTGTCTGAGGACTTTCACAGGCCAGATCCAGGACAGTGATTCTGGTGGAAAGATTTACACATTCTTTAGACTTTCTCTTGTGAGGTCTTTCGATGTTCCAATCCAGAATTTTATTAAGATGTGAACTGTGAATCTTGGTAATAGCAACATACAATGGAAAGTACGTAATGAGATCTCTAAGAGCGAGGCAGTCACGTTTAAGATGAGGAATTCATAATTTCCAAACAAATTGTATAATGGCTTAGCAGTATTTTTTTTTGTTTTTCCTCAATTATTTTTATTAATAAGGCACTGCCCCTACTGCTTCTGTGGACAAGCATCCACCGAATATTTGTATGCTATTGGTTTTGCTTTTGTGGAGTATTAAAAGGTGTCAGCTGGAAGCTTAGATGTTCTTTGTCTGAGGGTTTATTGGATCCTAGGAAATGTGCCATAGACTATTGATTGTATTTTCTCTGAAATAATACTCATTGTACTGCTAGTGTAGAACTCTTACAAGAATCCATTTGTACAAGCACTGAAGACAGCATTATCCTGGAGATTATTTCCTGTAATTGTGCAGTAGACTGTACACATACCACTCACAAAATAAGATTGTTTTAATAATTAATTTAACTCCATTCAAACCCAGTTGATTTTATATATAGATATAATAGATTCAATACAATGTAAACAAAAATGTGCACACCAGTCAAGCCATAAGACTTGCTTTTGCCACATAAATCACAAATTTGCAGTGATGTTACTACTGCAAAGGATTCTGGGTGGGCATCTGCAAATTAGTTCAACAAAGAATCACATTTTTGCCTCATTCCATTTTAAACATGGATTCCTTTGAGTCTGTGTTTGCTGTATACAACAGCTTTGAAACACAACTTAGGAAAATATGCAAAGCCAGTGAACCACTCATGGACAGCTGTTTCATTGTTAATGCAAACCATCAGCATGAGGTTGGTTACTGGTTTGCTTTTGAGGCTTGGTAGTGCTTGGGAAGCAAAAGTTTAACTAATTTGGATATGCCCCCCCAGAATCCTTTGCGGTAGTAACGTCGCTTCAAATTTGTGATTTCTGTGGGAAAAGCAAGTCTTATGGCTTAACTGGTGTGCAGATTTTTGTGTAACATTGTATTAACTATCCACAGACTTCAGGTGGAAGGGGTTTTCAATCACAATTTTCCCCACCATAACTTTTTTTGGTGTATATTTGTATCTATGTATATATACTTCCCCCCACCATGGATATTGTGTTCAACATTTCAAATTTGAATGTGTGTAATTTCAATTTAATAAATAAATTGGGTACATCTATCTTAACTCCGAAGCTAATTTGCATTGTTTTTTATGTTTGTTGGGTTAAACAGAGCAAATATCAGCTTTGCCCATTAAAGTATCAGTATCACTAAAATTCATTTTTTACCATTGTTACCACTCAGGGGTATAATCAATATGCATGTGAACAGGTTATTGATACAGGTAGAAATCTGCCTGCTCTACCATACCTTATCTCCCTGGCAGTTGCATGAGGTATAAATATTCTGGAAATAAGCAGGGGGGGGGGACTCTATGTGTCCCACATAACTCCCCCACCCACTGCCCAGCAGTGAGGCAGCAACAATAACGAGTGGCTGTTCAGCTACAGCTGCCCAGACGCTAAATGAGAGGCTATAGCTGCACAGTCACTCGTTATTTTATGCTCCCTCACTGCTGTGGTCTGTTAGAGGTGGTATGGGGCCTGTTAATGAATATGGAGGGACCTGACACTAGTGACTAAATATCGGCAGGTGGGCTTGCGATTATCCATCCCTCTGGCCCCAGACATGGTCAGTGGGTGGATGCTATGTTATAATAACAGGGTAACCTGGATTTGTTCCCCCTCTACTACTCCATACATTAGTGGCTGGTGGCCAATAGTGAGAGGCAATACTTGCCAGTCAGAGTACTGCGATTGGTTGGTGCCAAACAATGAGCCACATCACTCTATCTGATACTCAAAGAGTGTTAAAGAACTTATAAAGGCCTTTCTCATAATGAATAATCAAGAACCTATGTGTTATGGCTGCCAGACTGACAGCAGTCTTATACAAGTAGTGATTTTTGCAAATGGCTGACATCATATGGTGTAATACAAAGTGCATGTGGTGCTTACATTCACCCTTTATTTGCAGCTGAATGCAGTGAGCACATCTGAAATCTTCTGGCAGATAATGTATCGTAAAGCGAGTTCTTAGCACCAAATAAACGTTATCTTACCAAACTGGTTTTATAGACCATGCTTTAATTCCAGGGGTGTGGACAGGGGTGGGGCTGTTCTGATACATTTTAGGTGACTTACTAACAACAATTTAATTCAAGTAAGATTTTACTATATTTAGGGAGGCCAAGGGGGCTTAATAGTTATTTTACTACTATAGGATCAGGAATGCATGTTTGTGTTCTTGACCCTATAGAGTTCCTTTAAACAGCTGCAAAAAGTAGTGTAGCGCTTATATGTACATACCATGATAAAGTGCAACACAGTGCTTTTAGTGTCACTTCTAAAAATCACAAAACACTTATCTTACAACTTGATTATAGAAGCTCCATACGCGAACCTTTAAAATATAAATAATATAAAATAGTGTAATCTTTGTGAAATTGTCAGAAATCCTAAAAAATAAAACACACACAATTTACAGAGCTAAGCTATCTAGCTCTGGTATCGTGGACTTGTGGGTCTGTATAGGCGACCCTCCCTATAGGATAATGTGGAATCTTCTTATCTTTAGAAGTTCTCATGCAGGTAGTTCAGAAAGTATAAAGTGCATATAGTGTGATACCACTTTAAAATGGAATTATAATATTATTAAATGAGTTATAGTCACAAGTGTGGAGCTTCTTCAATGGCTCAATTTTGTAGCCTTGTATGGTATGGGACAATGCATGCCTTTTGCATACAGAACACTGAATATATTGTGATTATTTTTAAAAGGTATATACGGTTTTATTGCTTATATAAAGAAATCAAATATAAAAACAATACAAAATATTACTTGTTATAGTCCAATTTATATTAGAAACATAGAAACATAGAATGTGACGGCAGATAAGAACCATTCGGCCCATCTAGTCTGCCCAATTTTCTAAATACTTTCATTAGTCCCTACTCTTATCTTATAGTTAGGATAGCCTTATGCCTATCCCACGCATGCTTAAACTCCTTTACTGTGTTAACCTCTACCACTTCAGCTGGAAGGCTATTCCATGCATCCACTACCCTCTCAGTAAAGTAATACTTCCTGATATTATTTTTAAACCTTTGTCCCTCTAATTTAAGACTATGTCCTCTTGTTGTGGTAGTTTTTCTTCTTTTAAATATAGTCTCCTCCTTTACTGTGTTGATTCCCTTTATATATTTAAATGTTTCTATCATATCCCCCCTGTCTCGTCTTTCCTCCAAGCTATACATGTTAAGATCCTTTAACCTTTCCTGGTAAGTTTTATCCCGCAATCCATGAACCAGTTTAGTAGCCCTTCTCTGAACCCTCTCTAAGGTATCAATATCCTTCTGAAGATACGGTCTCCAGTACTGTGTACAATACTCCAAGTGAGGTCTCACCAGTGTTCTGTACAATGGCATGAGCACTTCCCTCTTTCTACTGCTAATACCTCTCCCTATACAACCAAGCATTCTGCTAGCATTTCCTGCTGCTCTATTACATTGTCTGCCTACCTTTAAGTCATCAGAAATATTCCAGATACCTGTTTCAACGAAGTTCTCAGCTTCCTCAGTCCGGTAAGAATCAAGTAGTCATTTATTACCTTTTAAATGGCTTTGCTTCCTTCATTGAAGCCATGTGGAACAACGTTATCCTCTTCCACTTCCATCAGGAACGGGCCACATTCCAAACCTCCTTTTCAATCGTGGGTGCCATCTTGCTTGCTTCCTTGACACAACTCAAGTTCCTCTCACTAAGATCATCACATTTGATGATATCTCATCCTATCCAATACTATGTAGAGAAGCACTGGATCTGACTCAGTGAAATATCAGGAAGTGCCTCTAGTGGCTGACTGGTAGATATCCAATACCGGCAGTCTTAACTTTGCAATGAAAACATTGCAGTTCCTCAAAGGCTGCAATATTTTACATTGCGGGGTTGAGGGGACAGAGAGACTTCACCCAGACCATTGCAATGGGATCAAGTGGTCTGGGTGACTATAGTGTCCCTTTAATAAACATTTGAGTTGATGGGCTGTGTATATGTTTTCTAGATTGAAAAAAGTCTTGCACATATTCCTCTGATGTCATGAGGGTCTCTAATCAGTCCATATAGAATTAGGAGAATAAGGGGACATTACTAGCAGGGAAATCCCTAGTCATGGCAAAACTGTTAAAAGTAACACTTCTATGTTAAAACAAATGTAATTTTAGTTTTGGAGTTTTCCTTTTTTTGTTCTAGATTTAGGTACCCCACTTTTTTATTGATAAAATAAAATAAACTAACCCTTTTTTATTTATTTCATCAGCTAGAGCTCCTTGGATAGAGTTTCTTTGACACATCTCAAATTCCTCTCTATAAGATCTAAGAGACTGCCTCTCTGCTATTAAGAACTGGATTACTGCCCAATTCCTTAAGTTCAACTTGTCCAAAACAGAACTTCTGGTCTTTGCTCCCTCAAATGTTCCTACTCCTATTTTCTTCCTCCCTTTACATTAACAGCGTTACCATCAGCTCCACCATGCAGGCTTACTGCCTAGGTGTTCTCATTGACCTCTCCTTCACCCCTCATGTTCAGTCAATTGTAAAATCCATCCAAACCATTGTCCAAATCCACCTCTACTTTACGCCAGATGCAGCTAAGGTGCTGGTCCATGCCACTGTCCTCTCTCGCCTTGACTACTGCAATCCACTTCTCAGTGGTCTTACGTGATTCCAACTTGCTGCAGTGCAATCTACAATGAGTGTGGCGCCGAAGCTCATCTTCCTGTCTGACCGCACATCCCACACCTCACCCCTGTGTCAGTCCCTGCATTTGCTTCCCATAATACATGACTCAATTTCAAATTCTGGTTCTTGCTTTCAAGTCCCTACATAATGTTACTCTTACCTATCCATCCTCCCTAATACACAAGTATGTCCTGTCTAGGCCCCTACGCTCCGCTGAAGACCTAAGTCTATCCTCTGTTCGTACTCCGACCCCTGATGCTCACCTTCAAGACTTCGAGGGCTGCACCGTTCCTGTGTTCCTGTGTCCCAGTCTCCACTCCACAGAAACCCATCAAAAGCTCACTTTTTCACAAAAAATGCATGTTTATAGACCGATACAAAGATAAAGAATGTAAAAATAAAAAGCCTGAGGAAAAATAGGCAATCTGAAAGAAAAATCTTTATTTCCTTTGCACTGACAGCAGAGCTATTTTAGCCAAAATGTTTCCATTCAGATTTGCTACAGTTTGGAGATTAGTAAATAAGCCCCATTTTATTTGATTTATTTCTTGTATTATCTTTCTGGATAACTCTCACCAGGAAGCAATGCTTGCACAAGTCTCACATTTGTGTGAAGTCATAAAACTGCTCAGTGGTGCTGACCATTTCTTAAAAAGTTGTCAGTCTGAGTGTAGTGAGGCGAATGTGCCCGGTTTAAACTTTTAGCTGATAGAATAATACAAACTCATTAGCATGTTGCTCAATAGCTGGACATAGAACAAGAGTTCGTTCTTTTCATCTCCTACCAAGGGAATCACTGTAAGAATGCGTTCAGGATGCCAGTTGATTACCATACCGTTAAATATCTGTGTTCGTTTTATTGTGTTGGGGCATTTTACAGCCTTTTCCTTCTATACCTTGTATGTATTAAACACCAAGCAAATTCTTTAAACAACTATGCACTGCAGTAACCAGTCCTTCCCTTTGATTTCTGGGCTTCAGACCAGCACGTTTTGTAGTAACAAGCTTTGGCAAGGATTGAGACAGATTTTTTAAACGCGTCTAAATAGTGCGGCCTCATATATTTTTTTTCTTACTAACTTTTTTTTTACTGATTGAAACATTGACAGTTTTATTTAAAACTCTTGGGGTTTATATACACTTGCCAAGTGCCCCTGCAGGGAAATATTTTTTTTTTTCTTTAGGTCCCCGCAATATCGTGTCCACTGTTTCTTACTCCAGAGGTGATGTTTATAATCACAATTCTAACTAAAATAAAAATTGTTGCTGCTTAACTTATGGTAATACTGTGTGTAAACTGCTAATGCCAGCCATCACAATCCTGTGCACGTGTTCTAAATTGACTAAAAAAATTTGACTCTAAAATTTCTATTTTATATTTAAGAAGCACCTCTCAATTTCAATTTAAGAAAGAAAAAAAACACCCAATGTTTTTTTTTTCTTTAAACAAACATGGTTATTCACAAAAGTGTTAGTTGTTGGCAATTGAAAGCTGCTTAATGATTTAGCATCAAATGGAACCACATCGAAATCCAGAACAAAAGTTATGGAGACTAGCTGACTTTAATCATTTTTTCCAAACAGCCATTTCAGCCAAAATTTTCCCATATGCATTTAAATAAAATTATTATTATAATATAAATATTATTTTGGACTGACAATTAAAGGTTATTTGGAAGTCACCTTAAATTCCCAACAGTATACCTGTTAGAGTTTGGTTGTAATATTCTAATTTAGGTCTGAAGATAAGATTGATCACCTTAGTGATTTTCCTAAATTGATCTTAAAGCGGACCCCTAGCCAGCAGGGATCCAGAATTACCAGCTTACACAATAGGTTGAGGTTTTATTCACCAGCATTTCCTGTATGTGGAGAAATCTGTACACATAAACCCTTAAAATTCTTCACCAGAGTAAATAGTGTTTTAGCCAGGAATCTGGCAGTTATTTGCACTTTTGTGTTGGGGGTTAGTTGAACCCCTGACATGTGACATAGGCAGCCCATAACTCTGTTCTGGGCTCCCTAATGTCAATTCTGTGCATATATTACAAAATATTTCTGCCTTTCTAATAGATGCACTTAACTATGGAAAGAGAAACTCAACATAGTGTGTACTGTTTTAAAACATATTTATCTTTAATTAAAAATGCACTTACAAAATGTATTTTCTCAAGGAGCATGTAACCATATACAAATGGTAGCACAGGAACAATCCTAGAATCTTCTATATTTGTTCCACAAATCCATAACAAAATAGATAGTAAAAAGCAAAATAAATACAAATATAAATATGCCAACGCGTTTCGTCCACTCTGTGCCGACTTTTTCATGGGTGTAGGTTTGGATCTTCCTCAAACCCTTATAAAATGCTTGTAGCCAATAATTATCTGATCCACATGAGTTCTGGTCACCCGCCTCAACCCATCACGTTCCAAACTTTGCTTTCAGTGCCGTGATACTTGCGTCTGTATGTGACTTATATGCATTCCACATATTTAGAAGCAGCAGAAGCTTGTGTTTCACAGCTTGTCTCCATGCTTAAAGGCACATAATAGTCTACAATAGCACATACAATGAATTAAAATGAATAACTACGCACAGAAAAAAAAGGGATGTTCTCTAATACTCAACTGCAAAACTTTGGTATTAAAACAGACAGTCATTTAAAGGCAAAGCCGACCACTAATGTTTACAGTGTTATCCTATGTGTATATTTCTTTATTCATTTTTGGAGATTACCTTATTTTGTATTTATGGTTATAGAAATTTCTTGGGATTTCTACAGTATATAGGTGTATAACAGGGTAAATTGTTTTCTCTCCTCACTTATCTCAACTGGTGTTTTACATTTGCATATAGTTGTTTTTGTATGCATATTTTGTATGTTTGTCGTCAGTGTGCACTGCACGCTGGAGACAGACATAATCTAATTATGCCTCCCCTCCCTCTCTTGCTGCAGCCATCTCACCTCCCTATCCCCTATTGGCCCGCGTGTTGTCTGCAATGATGCAATGATGCAATGATGACAGTATTTTACTACGGCAAGTTTCAATTTAATTCGGTATAAATCTATACTTACCTTTAAATTATCGAACAGTTAAGAAAGACTTTTTGACATTAAAGAGTTATCACTAACATCAAGAAAACACAATTCTTAGGATTGAAGGAAAACTTCAGGAAAACAATTCAGGAATATCAAGACTGGAACAACATAGGGTTATCGCGATGGTGGACATCACTCATTTTTAATGCTCTACTTTTCTAAAGTCACTATTGTTCAAAGTTGAATTTTCTCACGGACTGCAATAAGAATACAAAATTTGAGATTCAACAGAAAGAAGTGTCTTGAGCTGTATGACAGTTAAATTGCTTGTGTGCTGTTGGTCTCTATTCTTCCACGAATACGTACGTTAACCAGAGGGATACAGTGGTAGTAACAGAATGGAATAAGGCAGGAATAAATGTGAGACTAGAAAATAGGTGAAATATGGGAAGCGGGACATCTTGGTTTTTGTCAGTGAGTCTGTCGCAAACTAACAGTAACAGTATGTCTGCTTTGAAATGGGAGTGATTTAAAGCATTTTGATGGTTCTTTTCTAAATGACCTATTGTCGTGAATTTAATCCAGAATAACTGAGTTTGGAAAAATTTACATCTTCGCTATTTTGGCCTAAATGTGTCAATTTAATAAATAACCAACTCCTTTTTATGTCTCGACAAATGCCTCACAATATTTCCTTTTTTCCCAGACTCTTAAAGGGTTATTAACCAAAGTGAGAATTCAAGGTGAATTTCAAATTTAAGGTCAAAATAGAGGAACTGTAAAAAAATCTCTATGCTTTTAATTTAGCTACTCTGGCCCTAAATGTAAAATTCATTTTCAATTTACTTTGAATTCTCCCTTTTGTGAATAAACCTGTATGAGTACAAATGGTATACTCAACTTAAAATAAATCACTTGGTGATTACCTTCAAAATAAAGCATTTACTGTGTCCACAGCCAATCACTGCGTACCAGAACACCTACACCCAGCAAAAATGGTACTTATAGCAAGAGAACATAACCGATAAACCTAGAAAGGGGGTTAATTTATTCTGCAGTCACAGATTATGCTATTACATGTCAAGTTTAGAAAGGTTGTATCGGACATCTACTGTTCCTGTAGAACTGGTTTCCTTTACACCACGCCACCAATTATTATAATATGTATATCGATTCATTCACTGTGCCCAAGTTTCCATTTTATTCTATCCAGCTCGTATTTGAGTCCAATGGTTACAGTTGTGAAAATCAAAAAAATATACAGGCACTTTGATTTACATGGAAAAATTCCCATCACTAAAGACCAAAAGGTTTGAAACATGTAAGGAATTTTTGATCACCCATTCCATGTCGGTCAAGGTGCCAATAAACGTTTTTCTTAATTTATGGTGAGAGCATGCTTTGATGTGCTTTATGCAGTTTTCATATTCCCCACATAAAAAAATAATTTTGTCTTGCCATGTTTTCAATTCCATAAATGTCAGTAGGTTTGATATCACCTCTACACATGCCCCACAACATCACATTTTCCTGCTTTGGTTATAAGAAATGTCTTTGTTCCTTTAAAAACATATTTTAATTAAAAATTGCTGATTGCAGAGTTACATAACACAGATTTTTTTCTCTTTTGAAGGTGAAGCTCGATCACCGCATAGAAGCATTTCTATTATAAGCAGGAATGACTCTGCTTTTTGTGTAAAGTATATTGATAGTCTAATAAAGGAAAATTATACCACATGATGGTGCGTATCAGTGGTACTGCACCTCCAGAGATCCAGATTCAATCAATGACAAATGTAGAGTGACCTTCAATGAATGTATCATTTATAAATATCATCAGTCTAATAGTTACCAATACCTTTACCAAGGAATAGTGTCCCCTTCCTGGGACATTAGTGAAGGTGAGTCAGAACAGAATGAGGCTTTACTGCACTTTAATAAGAGTTAAATAGAAGGTTATAACCAGGCCCCAGATATGGCATATGGCCCAAGTTGGTACAAGACAGAAAAGAGGCTGGTGACATAGAGAAAGGTAAAGGAAGGTGAGGAATATGTAAAAATGGTGGAAACTCTTCAATACTTTTAACAGCAAGCAGTTCATTGTTACAGTGCATGGTCACTACCAAAATGTCAGAGTGTGTGGCAGATTGCAAAATCCCAAGATTGTAGGAATCTAAGCTAGTCACCGATAGGAAGAGGGTATCCCATATCAGTACAGACCCAAATTGGTTTCTACTAAAAAGAAATGGATAGTGTAGCAGTGGTTTCTTCTTAAGGGCAATGAAAATCTTTAAAGTGACAGACTAAACACCCAAACCACTACATCTTACTATAGTGGTTTTGGGGAAAGGGTGCTGTCTTTTTTTGTCTGGCAATGTAAAATGAGAAATGGCAGTGTTTAAATGTTATCCCAGATAACCCCCTAGTGGCTGTCAGACAGATTTACAACACATTGTGATGGCATTGAATGCTATTAAAGGAGCACTCCCACAGTTATTTTAACTAATTTAAGTTATTATAGGGATGCGGACATGTCCAAGCACTTTCTCACCTTAATACTTTTAACCATGAATAGGCACCCATTGAAATAAATAGTACATACTAAGTGAATTTAAAAAAAACAAACAGTATGTTTCCCACACAACATTAAGAATGGCTTACTAGAAATAAGCCTTTCCGGAGGTCAAATAAGCGTTTATATCATGCCAGCATATTCCACAGCACTTTACAATTATAGGAAGGGGTTACTCTTAGTAATGTTATTATTTGTAAAGCACTAACAAATTCCGCAGGGCTGTACAATAAGTGGACTAACAGACCCATATTTGTTACCAGATGCACAGGAACATCGGGGGTTGAGGGGCCTGCTCAATGAGCTTACATGCCAGAGGGAGTGGGATATAGTGACACAAATTGTAAGGACAGGGTAGCTTTTTAGAATTTACTGAGAGCTTAGTGTTTGTTTGTTTTTGTTTTTTTAATGACAGTTGCAGTGAGGAATCAGTGCGGAAAGGCAAAACTATTAATAGTTTAATTGATACGCTTTCCTGGAAAAGTGAGTTTTCAATGATTTTATGAAGGAATTGGAGACTAAGTGAATGTCTAACAGAGAAGGGAGTTCCACAGGAACGGTGCAGTTAGTTGTGTCCGGTGTTAAATAAGAGAAGATGCGCGCAATGTATTTAAGATGGAAACAGCAGGATTGATCGATCGACTGGGCATCTGGAGTGAAGGAGAGGGGTAGAGCTGATGGTAGTGCAGTTGACTCGGAGGCAAACAGACACTAGGAAGGAAGAAACAACACTTGAGGGAGGAAAGACCATAAGTTCTGTTATGGTCGGGTTAAGTTTAAGGAAGTGAGCAGCCATCCAGTTAGAAATACCAGAGAGGTAGTAAGACATGAGTCAAGAGGGACGGCAAGAGATTTGGGGAGGACAGATAGATTTGTGTGTAACCTGCATAAAAATTATATTGCAAGCCAAAGGAGCTGACAAGTTTACCAAGGGAGACAATATAGATCAAGAACAGTAGAGGAGCAAGGAGTGAACCTTGGTGAGCACCAACAGAGAAAGGTACAGGAAAAGAGGCAGAACCATACAAAGAAACACTGAGAGAGCTCTGGGAGAGGCTGGAGGAACATCAGGAGAGAGCAGAATCTCATAGACCTTTTGTGATACTCATGGGGTCATTTAGTTGTTTGGAATTCAAGGCAATTTCAAAGTACATTTGAAAATTTATGCCCAAATTGACAGTTTCAGTTCAGATATTATAGTCTAAAATTTATTGCAATTTACTTTATGAGTCACCTAGTCAGTGTCTATTTTTTTTCTTTCAAATTTTTTTTTTATTTTGGGTACTTTCAAATTAAATTGAAATTTGAGGTGGCTGATTGAAGTCTTGGAAATGTTGTTTATTTTTCCAGTATATGAGAGCTTACAAATATAATATCACACATTGCTCAAAAAAACAAATACGGAATGGAGAATAAATAATATGATGTAATAAATAATGTTTGACATTAGTTTGAAGCTTGAAAGAATTTGGTTTAATATTAAAATTAATAATTGTGGTGAATAGGAAAACAAATTACACAATGTTGTCCAAATTTACTGTTAGCAATTTTGTATTTTAAATCACCACAGTTCAATGTTGAGTATACAAACTATAATGTCTTAACATGATTTGATCAAGAGGATCTCATACACTAATTTGTGAGAAGGGCACAGACAAATCTCTTTAACTCCTTAAGGACTGGACTGTTTTTGCGATGTTGTACATTTGCGACCAGGCATCTTTTTACACTTTTGTGGTGTTTGTGTTTAGCTGCAATTTTCCGCTCTCTCATTTACTGTTCCCATACAAATTATATCTTGTTTTTTTTCAGGACAAAAGGGGCTTTATTTACATACCATTATTTATATAATCTCATGTAATTTAATTTTAACAAAAAACGAAAAAATATGATAACATTTTTTAAAAAATAAATGTTTTTTGACTTTTACGTGAAAAATCTTTTACTCATCTACAAAAGCAAATGAAAAAAACTGCTAAATCGATTCAAAATTTTGTCCTGAGTTTCAAAATACCCAGTGTTTACACGCTTTTTTCCTATTTTTTTGCATGTTATAGGGCTATAAGTAAAAGTAGGATATTGTGGTTTCAAAACATACATTTTTAAAATTTATCAATAGTGACATTGTAACACTATTATCTGTCATAAATCTCTGAATAACACCCAACATGTACATATTTTTTTTAAAGTAGACAACCCAGGGTATTCAATATGGGGTATGTCCAGACTTTTTTTAGTAGCCACTGGCCAAAGTTAGTGTTCATATTTGTTTGTGTGTGAAAAAAGTAAAAAACTAAATTGAACGCTAATTTTGGCCAGTGTTTGTGACTAAGTGGTTACTAAAAAAGACTGGACATACCCCATTTGCAATACCTTGGGTTGTCTTCTTTTGCAAATGGTATGCCATCATGGGGGTAATTCTCATTCCTGGGCTACCATACGCTCTCAAAGGCAACGTAACCAACCTGGCCATTTTCAATGTAAAAATATTTGACCCATATATTTGACCCTGTAACTTTCAAAAACGCTATAAAACCTGTACGTGGGGGGTACTGTTATACTCAGGAGACTTTGCTGAACACAAATATTAGTGTTTCAAAATTGGAAAACGTATCACAACAATTATATCATCAGTAAAAGTGCTATTTGTGTGTGAAAAATGCAAAAAAAAAACACTTTCACTGACAATATCATCGCTGTGATATGTTTTACTGTTTTGAATCACTAATATTTGTGTTCAGACAAGTAAAACAGTACCCCCCATGTACAGGTTTTAGGGTGTCGTAGAACGTTACAGGGTAAAATACAGTGCTAGCAAATTAAATTCTCTGGACTTTCGGCCTGGGTTGGCAGGCAGGTCCCTCAAATTGCAATCAATAAAATTACTTAATTATGTAAAAATATTACATAAATACGCACGTAGAATTTAAATATATAAGCATATTTATATATTTGAAGTCTACGTGTATATTTATATAATTATTTGTGTAATTTTGTATATGGACATATGTATATTTCGTATTATTTTTATTTATTTATATATACATAGATATATATACAATTTCATTCTAAGTGTATTTTGATATAAATATATATATATATTAATATCAAAATACAGTTAGAATAAAATTTCATATAGATATATAATTTTTTTCATTTTTTAATTATTTTTTCATTTTTTCATTCAAATTACTTATTTGTATTTTATTATAATATATATATATATATATACACAATATATATAGTTATTATATATATTATATATATATACATGTGTAATTTAATTATAAGTGTATTTTTATATTAATATATGTACATATTAATATAAAAATACACTTAGTATGACATTATATAGGCAGACACATGGACACCTATTGTGACCATGTGATCGCTCTGTTGAGCGATCACATGGCCACAGGGGTCCTAATCCTCCATTGGAAGACTGTCTGGGCTGCAGGCAGTCTCCCCACAAAGGGAGCACCGCTGATCGCCGACGAGGGAACGACAGCGATCGGGTAAGTACATTGGACCGTTAGGACGGTTCAGGACCGTCACCGGTCGGCAATGTAAAAATGCCGATGACGGTCCTGAACCGTCCTGGGTCCTTAAGGGGTTATAGGGACACTATAGCCACCAAATCAACTTTAGCTTAATGAAGCGTTTTTTCTGTATAGAGCATGCCTCTGAAGTTTCACTGTTCAATTCACTGCCATTTAGAACTTAACTCCATAAGGACTTAGGCAATTGTACACGTTCTGATCAAAACAAAACGTAAACAAAACCTGGAATTTGACTATATGTCTGTTCAACCATAATTCAGCTCTTTCATATTAAGTGCGCCCACGCTTATATAAAATTTTGTTCAGGAGAAACAGGGCTTTCATTTCACATCAAATATTCATATATGAAACATGACTTTATATGATTAAAATCTAAGAAAATGAGTGAAATCAAGAAATCTGATCATTTTTTTTAGTTCTGAATGGCATTTTAACTGTGAATGTCATAATACTGTTTGCTTGTCCTGCAATAAAATACACTTATTTGTATTCAGTGATGTCCCCGAGTAAAACGGTACCCCCATGTACAAGTTTTATGTTTTTTTGGAAAATTACAGTGTCAAATATAGGACAATCGGGGTGCAAAGCTTGAACATCGAGCTGAGCAGTCGCATGCCGTGCGTGCTCCTGCACAAGCCGACAATTTTCAGGGTAATACCCACCTTTCCAGCCTGAATCCTGGTACCCACACTGGTAACCCTACCTGGAGACAAGTATCTTATCATACTGACTCCACATTGAAGCCCCTAAGACGCAGGGAGCCCGCAGAGATGAATTGCGGCCTGCAAGTGACCGGGTGGAGGGCAGCTGACTTTCCCGCTCTCCTGGTTGCTGAAAAGAGCTGCCTCAGTCCATACCCTCCCCCCCTTTAGACCGGTGGGGTTTATCCCAGTCCCTCCTGGACTGCTAAAGGTCAGTGAGGGTCACTTACCTGCACGAGACAGGAACCCTCAAAATGGTGGACACATCCTGCAGCAAAGCCGACTCTGCTACCGACCAGCAGTGGTCTCATCACTTCTGTTGAACGCTCCCTGGAGGAACTGGAAGCAATATTTACCAGCTTCTGGGCTAAATTGGAAGCACAAGCAGCAGCTTCAGCTTCCCAACAAGAGACTGCTGTTCAACATGCTGAACAACGTGGAGTGAGCGGCCCCACTCCGGACACCGAAGGCAAGCAAGCGTCTGTTCTTCCACCTTTATACTCACCCGAGCCAAAAGCCAACCAGGGCATAACATCGCCACACCAGCGACTGCCCGCTGTTCATCGGATGGGGACCCATCACTATAACCCATATGGGAAGGACTTGGTTACTTTGAGCCATCAGATCCACAAAATGGAGGCACTGAACACCACACGGGCCCAGTTCTGGGTGGATACCCTCACTCTATGCTGCCCCAGCGGCCCCTGTTAAAATCTCTGCCTTCTCCTTAGGCAATCTGACTATGGGAATTGGATGAAGCCAAAAAGAAAATATATAGCACAATCAATTAGAGAGAGCAAGCCAATGTAAAAAAGGAACACACTAGAAAAAAGGGGGATAACCCCTAAATCGTTAAAAATTATAAATTGAAATAAACAAAACAAAAGTAGGTGTATTCCTAATAAGTGACAATCTACAAAGTGTGAGCAAATGTGAAATTGTAAAAGAAATTGTTAAGACACCCTTTATTAATACTATTTATAAAATATAAAACAAAAATATCTATCTATCTATCTATCTATATATATATATATATATATATATATATATATATATATATATATATATATATATATATATGAAAAGATATAACCAATAGCCCTTAGCTTTCAACTTGGAAGGTATAAGAATGGCTTGGAGATCATAGAAACAAAGTATCAATACACAAGCCTTCTATAGAGTTACTAAAAAAGTAGCAAATATACTGTAATACTGTAATTAGTAATCTAATAGATTTGGCTCATAGTCATTTAACAGTTTATAGATAGGAAAAGAGGTCAATAAGGTGTCAAATAAATACAGATAACAGTAGCACATCTAATATGTTATAGTACGATAGAAGGAGCAGAAGTAATACTATTTCTATTGAGCCTTTGAGGGCACCCCTTAGAAAGTGCTAATCTGGTACTGACTTCCCACTAACTTCAATATAATGTAAAAGAAAAATCTCCCAAATCCACACTGAAGTAGTAAATATATGAGAAGAAAGGGCAAATGAAAACTCATGCGGTGTTCAATCCGCAGTATAGATAGTGCAATAGAGGGTACATGTCTGATCTCAACTGTTCATAGAATGAACACCCTAAGCCCCTAATGCACGCGTTTCGCCGGATTGGCTCATCAATTTATGTATGTGTATGTGCATATAAATATACATGCTTTGTAATTCTACCATGTAATGAAAACAGAGAAAGATTTCTCAACAGTATTGTGCAGAATTGTGGGTGCCATTCGAGATGGGGTGGCCAGCATAAACTGTTGAAAATAATTAGTTGTTATATATGATCAGGGCATAATCACAGTGTTAGCAGAAATAGTATGCAACTTTTATTTGGCATGCATTGTTAGAGTAAGCATGCAAATAACAGATTAAGCAGATTGCAGCTAGGAATCAAAACCTAAACAGTGCTAATAGGGATCAGCCATTAATTATAATCATAGCACATCACTTAGATAGCAATACTACAGATTATTAGCCCATAAATCTGGTATAGCTATGGAGAATCTGCTGATCCATCACAGACCCGCTCAGCCGATGCCCCTGGATGGTAGGCGAGTGTCCTGTGCATGGTGTCTGAGGTGAAACTTTGGGGGGCAGTCGCAACCAGCCGGTGAGCCGGTGTCATTAGTGTAATGGGAGCAAGGGAGGCAGTATTCTCCACCCCAGGCAGGCACGCCAGCCGGCGTCTTCAACTCACAGACTTGGGGGTCCATATAGTCCATCTTGTTAAGGGGATATCTGGAGACTTTGGTAGCGGTGGTCTTCTTCTTGCATGGTTGACGCTTTGGCATAGAGCCCCTTGGGGCCCGCTTTCTGGGTGGGCTAGGAGGATTAAAGCTAGGTGCTGTAGAGTCGCTGTGCCCGGAGCAGGCCTCATCTCTTCATGCTCTTCTCTTTGCTCATCTGCTGAGGGCAGGTTTGGAGTGGCAGCGAGTTTTGCTTCCAGCTTAACCCAAAAGTGTGCAAAGCTTTCTTCCAGCCACTGGTCAGAGCCCGCAGACAAGCTATGTAGGGTCTGGTTCGGGTCTTCTCCATGGTGTAATGATGTATCCGCCATCTTGGTTGATTCCATGTGGCAGGCCTGTTACACAATGATGAAAGCAGTGAGGCAGGTAAGTGTGCTGGTCCAGTGGGGACCAGAGGGGGGGAAGCAGAGCAGCAGAAGGTCTCTGAAAAGGGCAGGAGAGCAGCCGCCTCTCCCACGCAATGGTCCTGCTAGGCCTCACTTGGTGCTTTGGGAGAAGCTGTCAGCGGGCACGTCACAGGTCCGACCTTAGGCTCTTCGTTGGTAGCAGAAGGTAAGTCCCAGTGAAGGCTGGATGAGAGTGCCCTTAGAGGGTATTGAGTCAGATTGCATCAGATTGTGGAGGAGCTCTCACAAATTGCATCCGACCACCATGATGGTCAGGCCCCGCCGCCCAATTATATATATATATATATATATATATATATATATATATATATATTTGATTCACATACTTTTATTTACTTTATTAAACTTTTTAATAACTTTTAATAACTTTTTTGCAAGCATTAGGGGGACTGCTTGTTTATGCAGCTCTAGCCACACCTCCCCTGGCTGTGACTTACATAACCTGCATAAAAACAAAATGGTTTAATTTTCAATCAGATGTAAAAAGCTTTTAGCTACTGTAAATGGAACTTTAATTACATATGGGAGGCGCCTGCAGGATTTAGTAAGCTATTAACAGAGCAGAAGATAAATTCTAAATTAAACGTAATTCGCAATAAAGGAAGTATAAACATTAGATGACACTTTACAGGAAGTGTTTAGGAAGGCTAAGTCACACGCAGGGAAGCTTTCTTAAGGGGCTGCAAAAAAATCAGGCCCTTGTTACATTCTTTCCAACCCCCATGTATTATAATTATTTACTGGCCTTGATGTTTGAATTGACTGTCCCCCATTGTGCTGCTGGTAAAGACATACAGGGTGTATATGTGGTCTGCTGTGAACGGGGTTAAATGTTTCATTTCCTGAGATGTGCCATATCACAGCATTATATAGATTACCCAACTCTTTTATAGCTGAAATTGGTTAATAATTAGCACATCACCTGGTTTACATATGTTATGGGTGATAACACATAGTGATGTAATCAATGTTGCTATGCACAGCACATGAATGGTCTCATCATTTGATTCATTCGAGAGACTATTGAGTTGACTGCTATATCTTGACTGTTGTGCTATTTGTTGAGACTATTTTCCTTGTCTCATTGCATACTAAATTAGTAAGTACGTTAAATTTGCCTTTCTAAAAATGTTTTGATTGCAGTAGAAATGCTTATATTTGGAAATGGATTTTAGCTGTTGTGTGAGCCCCAAAGCAGATACATACCTCCCAACATTTCAAATAGACAAAGTGACTTTAATTTTAGGGGTTTGACCAGGGGCAGGGCAGTTTTGAGACATTTTAGGTGACTTACTAATAATAATTTATGTAACTAAAATGGAATTTAAAATAAGTACAGTGTACAGGGTATTGTTTATTTATTTACAAAGACTGAGTTCTAAACACATTCAGGGCCGCCATCAGAGGGTGACAACCATGATGGTTGTCACGGACCCGGCAGTCCTGGGAGGCCTGAACTGCTCTGGCAGTCTTGGGCCCCACTTTCCCTTTCTGCATACATATATAGCGAATATCGCTATCTATGTGTGCAGCCGTGGGCCTCCGGCTCCCTGTTACCAGCCCACTGCCTCTACTCTTCTCCTCTCTTCTAATAACTCTTGCGAGACCGGTGGCCTTCTGAGCGTTGCCATGGCAACGCTCCGCGTGGCAAGCAGGCCGCGGGTCTCACGAAAGTTATTAGAAGAGAGGAGAAGAGTAGAGGCAGTGTGCTGGGCCCCCTCTGCGGTAACAGGGAGCCGGGGGCTCCACCATGCCACCGGACATCAGTGATGGAATCTCCCCCCTTCCTAGACACAGGTAAGAAGCAGGGAGGGGGGAGAAACATTTAATTAATTTAATATAAAATTAAAAAATTAATGTGAAAATGCCCCTTCCTCACCTCCCCTCCCCCAGATTGCACATTTACACACACACTGCGTACAATAACACAACCATCACACACTGCATACACTAACACAACACACACTGCATAAACCAATACAATACACACACTGCATACATCAATACAACACACACACTGCATACACCAATACAACACATACTCTGCATACACCAATACAACACATACTCTGCACACACTACCCTGACACACACTCTGCGTACACTAGTACAAAACACACTCTGCATTCACTACACACTAACACACACTCTGCATTCACTATACACTGACACACACTCTGCATTCACTACACTGAGACACACTCTGTATTCACTACACATTAACACACACTCTGCATTAACTGTACACACAGCATCCACTACACAAACATCCAGTATTCACAGTACACACACTACATCCACCACAAATTGAAACACTCTGCATTCACTTTACACAGACACTGCTTCTAATACACACACTACATCCACTACAGACACTGCATCCACTAAACACATTTCATCTAGTACACACAAACACTACATCCACTACACAAACACACACTACATCACTGTACACACACTACATCCACTACTCAAACACACTCTGCGTTCACTATACACACTGCATCTGCTACACAAACACACACTCTGCATTCACTGCACAAACAGTATCTAATACATACAAACACTACATCCATTACACACATTCTAATTCACTTCCACTATACACACCACATTCAGTCCTGCATCATTGTCAGCGGACTAGGTAGGGCATGGCGGGCCTGGGGGGAGGAAAGGGGAGGGGGGCCCAGACC
Source organism: Pelobates cultripes (assembly GCA_933207985.1). Classification (NCBI taxonomy): domain Eukaryota; kingdom Metazoa; phylum Chordata; class Amphibia; order Anura; family Pelobatidae; genus Pelobates; species Pelobates cultripes. The sequence continues at coordinate 115,316,246 of OW240917.1, read as the reverse complement.
TTGTGCTTTGTCGGGGGCCCCAAAATTTATGATGGCGGCCCAGAACACATTTATAAAGACACATTACCGTGAGCATTATTGCTGTGGAGCTCAGTTATACACTCAAACACACCAACAATATGGAACTCCTAGAAAATAATGACAAAGGACTTTGGTCCCAAAATAGAGACTGTCCCTCCTAAATCCACTTGGGAAGTATGCAGAGGTTTTCCTTGATCTTTATTTTCTTTATTTGGGTCCTTGTGCCTTCAAGCATTGCTTCAATCAGCATGGGTCACAAGACCAAGAAGTGAAAACCTGACAATCCTCAACAGGGGGTGACTATCAGGAATCTTCTAAGACAAACCCATCATGCAGCTAGGACCAATGCAGCCTCCTACACAGGGAACTGTTCTGACTTCTTGGAGTAGCTATCCCTTTAGGCAGAACACTAGGCATCCCCTATTCAGCTGATGCTGATAAGTGTCCCACAGCAAACAGGCTCCTTACCTGTTTCAACTGTTGTTCTAAATGAGCTTTGGGAGAAAAACATATTGGCGGATATCACTACTCTCAGGAAAGACCTGATGCTCCTGACAGTCCGGCTTGGTATTGTGGAGGAAACATCAGACAGCCATGTGGAAAGACATACCTGATTAAATGCAAGGTCCAAAAAGAGCAGCAGGCTCAAAGATTCCTTGAGCTCTTATAGATATACAGAGATTAAAGAACCTCCAGATCTGAGGAAAGTTGTCTCTGTACTCCATGGAAAGTCTCCTTCTAGTTTTGAAAACATGACACTTACCTTGTTTGCTGATCTCTCCAGCAATACTCCTGGAGTATGCTGGAGATCACTTTGTTACTTTCATTGTCTCCTCATTGTGCCAGCCATAAACTATGACTGGAGCTCATCTTGCATCTTTATTGTGTCCCACAACACTTCTCACTATCAAGTCCGTGGTCTACAGGAGACATCATCCACTTTGGGAACTTTGCTAGAGACTGCCACACCGCGGTTGAATGAGCCATCCCTCCGATGAGACCCAGCAAATATCACTTAATTAATACCTCAAAGGTTTACACCCGACCCATGTGCAGTAGTGGCTACCTGACATTGCAATCGAGATAGGATGGTATCCAGATTGTTTTCTGATTCTGCCTTTACATTTTTCCTGATGGATCACATGTTGTGTTTATTTTTCTATTTTAATTTGAATGCTCTTTTATTTTTTTGGCTTGTATATGAGCTTATTTACTCACTCCCCTGCCTCAGGGCCTTCTGTGTGCCTGTTACATATCATAATGAATTACTCAAGACGTATTTTACTTTTTTGTTTCACCTAAATCTTTACAATACTCATAAATTATTTTTCTTTTTGTATTTATTGTTTATTAAGGTGAAGTACAAACAATAACAGGTCATTGACATCATACAACAGCCATTTCAACCACTAAATCAGTTTTTTTGTTATTTAGACATACGTGGCCAGGCATTGCTTCATTAGTTTAAAAAAAAAAAAAAAATACATTTCTACCAGGGACACTATAGTCACCAGACCAACTGCAGCTTATTGTATTTGTTCTGATGAGGATAATCATTCCCTTCAGGCTTTTTTTGCAGTAAACACATTTTTTTTTTAGAAAAGACAGTGTTTACATTACAGCCTAGGGACACCTCCAGTGGCCACTCCTAAGATGGCTACTAGAGGTGCTTTCTGGGGCAGTGCTGCTCAGTGTACCCACTGAATTTTTTTCAGAGGTGCCTTGATTCAATACATCTCTATGAGGATATGCTGATTGGCCAGGGCTTTGTTTAAACAAAGAACGTTGCCTGCACTCTGGCCTAAATCCCTATGTACATTTAAACAAAATAGAGGCTCTTTAGTTTTATTCCAATGGCCATTTGAATATAAGCTCACCTGCCACGTCAAGGCAAGCCCTAAAAGGTGAGTCCTACATTAGCCATTAGATTTGGTGATATCAGCATAGAATCTCCAATGAGACAGGAAGGGGTATTTTATAAACCCTTTCACATTTAACCCTTTATAGGGCTTCTACACATACAATAATTTTTCACATTTAACCCTTTATAGGGCTTCTACACATACAATAATTTTTCACATTTAACCCTTTATAGGGCTTCTACACATACAATAAACATTCCTGGTATCAGACAAAGAGATGTTTACATGTTGTCTGATACCAGCAAAGTTTATTGTCCAGACAAGTGGGATGCAGGTGGAGGCAGGTAATGGGGGGTGAGAAATGTATCACAGGCTCCTCACTCAAAGGGGGAACACAAAATGTCCCAAGCCACTTGAAGGCAAACCCTACAAATTGCACAGTGCTCTTTACAGCATGCTAGTGTCCTGTACATAATGCTATGCTTGTTGTGGACAGTTCTTTGGTGTTCCCAAAAGTGGATTACCAGGGAATTAGGTTGGGACTGTCCTGCCACAATTGGGACATTTGAGAGGCCTGAGTGTCACAAGCACTATCTCTTCTCAACCTGTGGTCCCTCACCGGGGACATAATGCATACTCAGTAGCCTGGCAGCCTGGTCAATATTCTTGTTTCAGTCCAGGCCTGCAGAGTATTGAAGTTGCATGCCTCCAGCATGTGCACAGACCCACACAGTGGTGGGTTATTAAAGGTCATACAGTGATACTGCCTGCTGCCTCACTCCTGCAGTACTCTGCTAAAAGACATTTTGACTCACTTCCAACTGTTTTAATCCATTCAAGAATGGTGCAATGCTGAAGCCCACATCCCCTTTATACTAGAATTGCCCCATGCTACATTTGCAGCCCTCCTATAATATGGCAAGCTGGAGTGGTTGTTGTGTTCTGAAAATACATTGTTTACATTAAAATGCCTGCAGGGACATACTATAGACACCAGGACAATTACATTAAGCTGTAGTTGCTCTTATGACTATAGGGTCCCTTTAAAGTGCCAGTGATATCAAATTATGTTAATCTTTCAAACCATTGGCCAGATGCCATACATTATTATTGTCCTACCATAACTCATAAAAACATAAATATCCCCGTTTCTTTTCTTTTAAAAAGTAAATAGTAAAGATACACTTAATTTTGATTGATTCCTTTTAGAGGTAAAATTGCACACTGAGCAAAACATTTATGTTTGCTTTTATACACTCTACCCATATATCAGTTTATTGATTACTGACAATCAATTATATTGGTACATAGTATGGTAATTCTCAATAGTTTTATATTTTACGAACCATAAGGCACGGTATACACTGATCAACCACAACATTAAAAGCACTGACAGGTGAAGTGAACAACATTTATTATATCATTACATTGGCACCTGTTATGGGGTGGAATATATAAGGCAGCAAGTAAACAGTTAGTTCTTGAATTTCATGTGCTGGAAGATAGACAAATGGGCATGGGAAAACATGTGAGTGACTTTGACAGGGGCCAATAGTGTTGGCTAGATGATTGGGTCAGAGCCTCTCCGAAATGGCAAGTCTTGTAGAGTGTACCTAGCAAGAGTGGTGCAAGGAAGGACAATCGGTGAACCGGCATCAGGGTCATTGGCGCCTAAGACTCATTGATGCAGGTGGGGAGCAAAGGCCCATCCATCACACAGAATAGCTACTGTAGCTTAAATTGCTGAAACATGTAATGCTAACCATGATAGAAAGGTGTAACAACACACAATGCACCACAACTACCTGCGTATGGCACTGCATAGCCGCAGTCTGTTCAGAGTGCCCCTGTTGAAACCAGTTCCCAGACGAAAGCAAAGCTAGACCATGCAGCAGTGGAAAAAGGTTGCCTGGTCTGATAACTCGCGTTTTCTTTTAACTTAGGTGGATGGTTAGGTGCGTGTGCGTTGTTTACCTAGTAAAGAGTTGGCAGCAGGATGCACTGTGGGAAGAAGGCAGCCCGGCAGTTTGATGCTCTGGGCAATGTTCTGCTGGGGAACCTTGGGTCCTGGCATTCATGTGGATGTTACGTTGACACCACCTAGCTAGAGATTGTTTCAGACCGCATACACCCCTCCATGGGAATGGTGTTACCTAATGGTAGTGGCCTCTTTGAGCAGGATATTCCACCTTGAAACACTGAAAAAAATGTTCAGGAATGGTTATAGGATCATGACAAAGAGTTCAATGTGTTGCCTTGACCTCCAAATATCCCAAATATCAATCTGATGGAGGATTCGAGGGAAATGAAAGAACAACTCTGATCCATGGAGGCCCCACCTCACAAGTTGCAGAACTTACAGGATCTGCTGCTAATGGCTTGGTGCCAGATAACACAGGACATGTTCAGAGGTTTTGTGGAGACTATGTTGTGATGAATCAGAGCTGTTTTGACAGCACGAGGGGGACCTACACAATATTAGACAGGTGGCTTTAATGTTGTGGCTGTGAATATTTGGCCAGTTATTTTACCAACAGTAAAATCATTTTAAATCAAATTTGGATAAGTAAATTTCTGGATCATTAAAGCATACCTGTAAACCCTCTGGTTTTGCCACAGGAATTCTGGGTTATGTATGCGTCTTTTTTCTGGGATGTCCCCATTTCACTCACATTATTAATTTTTACCCAGGTCCACCTCATTTCTACCACTACCATTGCATTGGATGTGAATTTCTCCAAAGTGCTGACTTGGGGAAATTCTACAGATGACACAGCCTCATATGTGCACACACAAACAGATTTAAATATTATGTTTTCCTAATTGGGCTCACAAATGAACATTAAAGGAACACTCCAACCACCATAACCACTATAACTAGCTGTAAAGAGTGCCCTGGCACTACTCAGTGTCATTTGTCACACTGTTTTAGATTGGACATTAAATATTGCAGTGGGGCAAGCACAGCTAAAATAAAGGGAGTGCACATGCAAGCTTTCCAGATAGGAGCTTATAATGTCTGTCACCAGCGTGCAGTGTTCACTGATGACATATGTAATTTTTGTACGGAATTGACATTTGGAACCCCAGTACAGCTTGCACTGCTTACATCATGTGTGTCAGGGTGAAAATAGCCCCAGCACAAAAGTGTACATTTCTTTGTATCTGCAACATTTTAAGCAAATTATCCCTACCACACTGTTTCTAAAAACAGAAGTGGTCATGGTGGTTGGAGTAACCCTTTAAGGAAAATGTAGCAATGCCTACCAAAAAAAAATATTCATCAAAGTATCCTCAAAATATTACGATAAGGTTAGAATCGCCCACTTGGCCATAACTCCCAAATGTCCCTATTTAGGAGGGGCAGTACCTATTTGTGGTCCAAATCCCTGTGTCCCTCTTTTCTTTTTTTCTTTCTTTTTTTTATGAGCTCCATATTGTTGGTGTGTCTGAGTGTATAACAGCAACAATATTCACAGTAATGTGTCTTTAAACTACAATAAGTAGAAATTAGTCTTTGTAAATAAGATACAATAGTCATGTTCTAAATTACATTTTCATTACATAAATTGTTATAAGTAAGTCACCTAAAATTTCTCAGAACTTCCCACCCCTAGTCACACCACTACTTACACCCCTAACATGAGTGTCCCTATTTGATTATTTGAAATGGTGGGAGGTATGACTTGGCTGTTTAGGACCAGAAATTAAAGGGACACTCCAGGCACCCAGACCACTTCTGCCCATTGGAGTGGTCTGGGTGCCAACTCCCACTACCTTTAACCCTGCAGCTGTAAATATAGCAGTTTTCATAAACTGCAATAATTACATTGCAGGGTTAACTCCTCCTCTAGTGGCTGTCTACTAGGCAGCCACTAGAGGGCACTTCCTGGTTTCTAGCTCCAGCGTCAATTTTCAATGCTTTTCAATTTTCAATGCTTTCCTATGGAGAGGTCTAATGCGCGAGCGAACCCGAAACCACCGCCGAGGGACATCGGCGGGGTCTCAGGTAAGTCACTGAAGAGGTTTTCATCCCTTCAGCAACATGGGGTGGGGGGTGGGAGGGAGAGGGGACATGCAGTGCCAGGAAAACAGATTGTTTTCCCGGCACTGGAGTGTCCCTTTGAAGCTATACAACCACCCTACAAGATTTCTACAAGAGAACTATAAGGTTTTCTGGTTCCAAACTCAAAAAATAATAAATAATAATAATAATAATTAAAAAAAGAAGGACGTCATGTTGGAAACAACAATTATGGTAATTATGGCTAAATTCTCCTTATTCTTGGCAGCATCACAATAGGGTAATGCCCATACTAAACTAATCTGATGGAAGGGAGATAAAACCACAAAACAAAACATGGAAATAATGCTATAACTTAATTAGTAATTAACACGTAAAGTTTTTTGGGTCTATAAAAATAAAATAAAAAACCCAAGCGAGAATAACAGGAGAATATATCGTCTAACTCAGGGGTGCCCAAAAGGTAGAACTACAACTCTCATGATGCTTTGCATTACTTTAGAATGCCTTTTAAACTACAAAGGACAATGGAAGCTGTCGTTTTAAAACATCTCTGGATCTACCTTTTGTGCACCCCTGCTCTAATCCAAGAAAATATTTGACATCCTTGAAAATGCAACCTGTGTTGCAATCAAGCGTGAATAACCAACTGGCAAAAAGATGGAATTGGGGGCACATCCCGAACATGCATCACTCAGCAGTGGTACTTCTATAAAGACCAAAATGTATCCTGTGGCATAGGGGTAAACTTACCACAATGTGGCAAAATGGTGGAACAATAGGTGAGATAGGTGATTTTAGGTAGCCTTATAACATTTAAAACTGCATTTTTGTGTGTGCTGTTCCTTAAAATGTATTTTGTATTAATATTTGTCTTTACATAAGTACCACTGTTGAGAAATGCATGTTCCGGCTGTCGCCCCAATTTCCTGTTTCTGCTATACATGTTTTGAAGTATAAATGTGAGGAGATTTTGCATAGCAATGTCACTTTAATAATAATTTTTATATAAAGCAGATATGATATGCATTGTGAGTATATACACTGCTCAAAAAATAATGGGAACACAAAAATAACACATCCTAGATCTGAATGAATTAAATATTCTTCTGAAATACTTTGTTCTTTACATAGTTGAATGTGCTGACAACAAAATCACACAAAAATGTAAAAATGGAAATCAAATTTTTCAACCCATGGAGGTCTGGATTTGGAGTCACACTCAAAATTAAAGTGGAAAAACACACTACAGGCTGATTCAACTTTGATGTAATGTCCTTAAAACAAGTCAAAATGAGGCTCAGCAGTGTGTGTGGCCTCCACGTGCGTGTATGACCTCCCTACAACGCCTGTGCATGCTCCTGATGAGGTGGCGGATGGTCTCCTGAGGGATCTCTTCCCAGACCTGGACTAAAGCATCTGCCAACTCCTGGACAGTCTGTGGTGCAACGTGACGTTGGTGGATGGAGTGAGACATGATGTCCCAGATGTGCTCAATTGGATTCAGGTCTGGGGAACGGGCGGGCCAGTCCATATCATCAATGCCTTCGTCTTGCAGGAACTGCTGACACACTCCAGCCACATGAGGTCTAGCATTGTCTTGCATTAGGAGGAACCCAGGGCCAACCGCACCAGCATATGGTCTCACAAGGGGTCTGAGGATCTCATCTCGGTACCTAATGGCAGTCAGGCTACCTCTGGCGAGCACATGGAGGGCTGTGCGGCCCCCAAAGAAATGCCACCCCACACCATTACTGACCCACTGCCAAACCGGTCATGCTGGTGGATGTTGCAGGCAGCAGAACATTTTCCACGGCGTCTCCAGACTCTGTCACATCTGTCACATGTGCTCAGTGTGAACCTGCTTTCATCTGTGAAGAGCATAGGGCGCCAGTAGCGAATTTGCCAATCTTGCTGTTCTCTGACAAATGCCAAACGTCCTGCATGGTGTTGGGCTGTCAGCACAACCCCCACCTGTGGACGTTGGGCCCTCATACCACCCTCATGGAGTCTGTTTCTGACCATTTGAGCAGACACATGCACATTTGTGGCCTGCTGGAGGTCATTTTGCAGGGCTCTGGCAGTGCTCCTCCTGTTCCTCCTTGCACAAAGGCGGAGGTAGCGGTCCTGCTGTTAGGTTGTTGTCAGGGTATTTATATCGGCAGACATCTTGTGCTATGATAGAAATTAAAAGTGTATATTCTGAGTCACTCTGAACAGACCAGACTCCATTTTGTTATTTCCAAGTTAACAAAAAGACACAAGATTTCTATCTGTAAACTAACCACTTTCCCAGAGCTAAAGGAATGCATAGTATAAACAAGTGATTAGAAGAAAGGGGGTTGGACAGACTGTCTAATGCTAATGGAATATAATCAAATCTAAACCCAGACAATTGTGACAGAGAAGATTAAATAATTTAATTTTACTGTCTATATATATATAAGGTACCATTGTATGGAAAAGGGTAAACTTAGTTCATGATCTGCCATATCAGAAAAAAACTCAGATTTGCAGACACATAGTCTGGACAAAATTTAAGAAACCCTTTGAAATTTTAAATTATGGCACTATAAAGATAACGCAAAATGACGTCAAAATAGCCACCAGGAAAAGTTAACTCTTTCCTGGATAGGTATGTTTAGTGGGACAAGACTGCCCTCTATAGACCAAATAATTAAATTGCGATCTGGAAGATAACCACACCTCTAGTGCTTCTATTGGGTTATCAACTGATGACGTACAGAGAGTCTGGCCCTTTAAAAGTTAGGACAAAGGGAAGATTGAGAGGCAAAGGAGAAGGAAAAAGAGGAGAGAGGAATTGGAAGTTTGGGGACTCCAACTCGGACAACATCTGAGACTAACACTCTACTCTTAAAACTCTAACACTTAGAATTTTACTGACTTCCTAACCAACACCACCTTTCACCATAACTCCATGCACCTACAGACATCCAAATAAGTTCCTGAGACTATCTACCAATCGGATGAAATATCTACTCAACTGGTAATTATACTGGTTTCATTTAATTAAATTAAATTAATTAAAATATATTAATAGCATTATATATGACTGGATAAAGCACGGTCAGATTTCCATATTAAGAAATCTTAGTTAACTAAGAATATATAGTTATAAACATTCCATTCTGCAGGTGGAATTAAGAATAATTATATATTGATGTGATATTATCACGTGTTAGCATACCGCTGTTTTTATCCAGGTGTATTGATTTGCTCTAAATTAAGATAGATATCTTTTAGATAAATTAAACTCTGCTTATATAATATGGTAGATTCTCTTATTGGATGGTTCCAGGAAATGACTAATGAACTGGTTTAAATGTTATTTTATTTAAAATTACATAAGAATAGATCTTAATTACCTAGGAGATCTAGCCAGCATTGAAAGGGTTATTCTAACTTTCAGCTAAACTTTACGACCTTACACTGCACTCTGAGGAATTCTGTTCTTCACTGTGAAAAGTTTCACTTTCAGTCTGTGTTAAAGATAGTCATAAATAAAGTCTTGGCAGGAAATGCTGTTTTAGCCATTGAAATCTGTATAGCCATTCCTTTGTATTGCATACCATTTTATACTGAATATTCATTGATTATTGTCACGCATGTTACATATTATTATTATTAATTAGTCATTATAAATAAAAACTATTTTTATACATTGTGATATTATTATATGAAATATTTCTCACTTACGATAAACGTTCTTTGGGATCTGAGAATTGAATTAGTGGGCAATTCTCAACTGTTTACTATTATTATCCCATAAATATCCCCACATTGTTGCCCTCCTACGGCCTCCTCCACGTCTCCTGATGTACAGGCCTGTCTCCTGGTAGCGCCTCCATGCTCTGGACACTACGCTGACAGACACAGCAAACCTTCTTGCCACAGCTCGCATTGATGTGCCATCCTGTTTGAGTTGCACTACCTGAGCCACTTGTGTGGGTTGTAGACTCCGTCTCATGCTACCACTAGAGTGAAAGCACCACCAGCATTCAAAAGTGACCAAAACATCAGCCAGGAAGCATAGGAACTGAGAAGTGGTCTGTGGTCACCACCTGCAGAACCACTCCTTTATTGAGGGTGTCTTGCTAATTGCCTATAATTTCCACCTGTTGTCTATCCCATTTGCACAACAGCATATGAAATTGATTGTCACTCAGTGTTGCTTCCTAAGTGGACAGTTTGATTTCACAGAAGTGTGATTGACTTCGAGTTACATTGTGTTGTTTAAGTGTTCCCTTTATTTTTATGAGCAGTGTACATAAAGCACTATCACTGTGATTATTTAGTTATTACTAAAGTGATTTCTTTATTCCTAAAGGAGTATGTCTTCTTGAAATAAAACCTTCTCTCTGGGTCTGAGACACTGACTGGTAGCTACAGGAAACATATAGTAATGTACCATGTAGATTAGAAGATGGTATAGATTATTACAAACAATAACGTCATGATAACTAGGTTCATGATAACTAGGTATTATTGAAAGTATCAAAACACATTGGATAGTAAAATATGATGTAGTTATCAGTAAATGCCAGGCAACAGTCAACCGGTGGTAAAAATGCAATAAATAAAATCAAAAGGTCAACTTAAAAGTAAGTAAAAGTAAGTAAATAAAAGTAATGAGGACAGCCCGCTGAAAAGTGGCAACTAAATAACAAGAGCATAGACAATCGAAACACAGTTTCGTCAGATTCTCTTCATATCAAGTACTTTTAATTAAAAACTTCTCCATACATAATACCAGAGATATTGTGATGATGGATAACCTCCACCTGCAATACAAATATGTGTATGACATTTGCCATAGTTAAGGATCACCCTGGATAATACCATCACAAGTAAATGGCAAAACAATACGACAGTACTTAAAACAAACAGGAATGGTAAAATATCAGGGTGCTGACGTGGTCGGACATATTGTGAGAGAAAGCTTTTGCATAGACTTACTGTAAAGGGGCTTAAACAACAACTTATTTTATCACCTACAAAATCAGTGAGACTAATCTCTAAAGATATGGAGAAGTAACGGAAGAAGCTGGGCACTAACATTTTAAAAAAACAACAACAAAAAAACACCCAGGCAAAGCCAACCTAAAATAGGACCAAATTCAGACTCTGAAGGGTCAGAGGCAGAAGCCCTAGGTACCTTAGATATCTTTCACTCTCCCAAAGCATTGGGTGCTGCTGGTCGTCAGGCCGACGAGGACTTACCCTCAAGATACTCATAATCTGAGATTGTAATTAAAATGAAGCATGGAGTCAGAAATGGCAACAAAAAATTTGTCCATGTATACTGATAACAGGGTGTGGTTTTCTAATAGCATTGCATATGCAAAGGCTTTCTGGTCTGTGAAAAAGTAAAGCCTCATAAAACAAGATTTTAGCAGTAGAGATTTCCCAAAACATAATATAGTTACTAATCTCTTCTTCAATAGGAACTGGTCAGTACAGTACCATTTTATACAAGGAAGTTTGTACTGGACATATGCAAATACAGACAAGCATGGGACATACCTACCAACATTTCAAAAGGACAACAAATTACCTTTTAATTTTAGGGGTGTGAGTGAGTTTTTATGGCTACACTGTTTATACTGGCATTAGTTACATATGTTACATTAGTTATATATGTCCAGTACATTACTAGGCAGGACAAGTCTAGTGTTTTTATGTCATCAGTCCATATTTTTTTTTTTGTTATTTGCAAAAAAAATTAAAAAAATAAAAACACACAAAAAAAGCATTTTACTTACCAGGAATCCAGTGCTTGGCGAAGCTCCTTGTGCTGCCTTCCACATCTCCACCCAATGTCAGCCAGGGCCTCATGTGGTCCAATCAAATGCTCTATCAAAGCAGAAATCATGGGGTTTGAATGTTGCATTCTTAATGATACATAATATAAATAAAAACACAACGACTTCTTCCTTTAACTGTTTATTTTCTTATAAACAAAAACATTTGGCGATGGCCGTGACTTTTTAATTACAGATTTTTACAATTCTGATTTAACATCCATAATAATAATAATAACCATATCTTAAAACCAAAACCAAATAACCATTAACCATTTTCAGGCTCCGCCCTTTAAAGCCAGGAGCAATAAATAAATATTTTCCAACAGAATAAACCAAATCCACCCTCCTGTGATGCCCATATCCCATAATAAAGTCATGACAGGTTCCTGAAAGAAAAAAGAGCTTTATACTTACAATAGCCAATCTCCGATTTTGTTCTGTCACCGGCTGAGGTGAATTGAATTTGGCGCCTTTGAGTGTATATACCCCTGCGGTTCTTGCTGCCAGGAGGCTCGCGCTGCAACTAACCAATCAGGTACTTTACCTGAGCTCGAGCTTCCCGCCAATACCTGCCCTGCGCCTGACACCTACCTCGTGCTACCTCTGCAAAATTAACCTATTGATACTTACCCACAAACCTCTACTCCATCAAAATGAGGATGCTGCTTATGGGTCCGCCCGACCGACATTATGGTGGCTGGAGTAACCTTTTAAACAAGTACTTATAAGTCAATGCCATATAATAATTTTTTTAATAAAAGGCTGAAGTGAACTTACCATCAGTGTTACAGTCTGCATGCTAAAGGTAGAATAATCGGGCAAGTACATGCAATAACGGAGGAACACAGCATACAGGTGTTTAGCGCTTCGCAGATCCAACAGTGGAAGAGGTGGGGTTACAGCTTTATTTTACCATAGACAAAAAACACATTTTTGCCACCTTAGGATTGTATCCATAACAATAAGGCATCTGTAGAGTATATTGGTTAGGCATGTCCAGAACAAAGGGCATATTACATTCTCCGAACAAGGCAATGCTAATGTGCTAATGAACCCATGTGCTAATAGGTCAAAGCCACACATGTTGTTAAAGCGACTGTGTCTGCATAATTCGCGAAGAACCCAAATGGTGACTGCTTCATTTACAGTGTGGTGACCCAGGGGCGCAGGGAAATGTAGTTTTTGCTTACCTAAAACTATTCCTTTTACTGTTTCATTTTTTGGGGAGTGACAGGGCTACTTTAAGAATGAATGCCAATATGGACTTACAACCAGGCATGAATGGTAAATATGCTCAGTCAGACAAGTACAGGAGTGTTCAGAACCAACGAGATCACTAAAGGCACCCATACCACTTCATCTCAGTGATGAGGTTTTGTTGCAGTTGCCCTTCAGTTTTAGCTCTGCTGTTTAGTAGATACAGGAATATTTCCATTGAAGTGTTAAACCCACTTCTAGTGACAGTCTTTCTAACCACCACTAGAGACGCTTCCACTAAATAACCAAGTGAATCGATCAAGTAACATTCGTCCTCCATGAGGACATGGATGCTAACAGGGAACCATTCATCATCCCTGCTAACGGGGAACCATCAGCTTCAAGAAGTGACGCTTGCCTGATGACGTTGCAGGAAGAGTAGTGGCTGCTATTTATTGCTTAATACTTTTAGTTTAAAATGCTGCTGCAGCTCTCGTGAATTTTGCCCATGTAATCTACAGCAAACAAATCAAGATGTAAAGTGTACAATTATTTGGTGGCTTCCCCCTAAATAATTATGAGGTGACCTTTCTCCAAATAAATGTGTGACTGGAGCTCTTAATCAGGATAATACACATATCACCTTTTTTGCTGCAGGTCTAAAAAAAACCAAGATGCAAATAATAGTGCACTATTGCTATTATAAGTGATCTTGTAAATAAAATTGATTGGTGATCTATAAAACTCACATTTAGTGGAGTCTGAATGGATTGACTCTGCTTTTGTACACTTCTGCGCCTTTAAGGAGGCCCACCTATACAATCAACAGTCTTAAAATGCTAAACTTTACCGCTTACCCTGAATAGATCCTGAATGTTCCTGGCTCCAGGGAAAATCATTAAAATGTACAGTAGTATAATTTATACATTAATTTAATAACAGCCACCCATTAAAATGGATCTTACTCTCAATCAGAAATATTTTTTTATCCTACTTATGCCTGTTTGAGTCGCCGTATGTTGCAGACGCCTGAATATCTATGTAATCAAGTGTCAATAAATGTGTCCTTCTTTACTAATTAAAAATGCTGCTTAGAAATAAAAAAAAGGGTAGCTAGTCAACAATGCATTGCTTCTACTTAATATGCATATTGCTAACACATCGAGCAAAGGCTGTTCTATCACCCCACAGAATGTGACATGAATTCTTATGTCAGCTCTCTCCTCGTGGTAGGATCTCTATCCATGTGTGTAGTAATGCAGTATTTGTTGCCTCAAGCAGTTGCATCTAATTGTGTTTTGTTCTTCCCTATTTTCTCTTCTGATGCTTCACATTAATATGATTTTGCAGTAGATGCTGATGTTTTGTGTAAGACAGTCAGCATTGGTTAAACAGTGAAATTAGTCATTGACACCATCGTTGCTTCGGACCTTAACGTAATACTGCTGTGTCATAGGGGAAACCATGCAACTTGTTCTTAACCTTACAATTTCTAATGGATCCTTAAATGGGAGCCAAGAGAGCACTAGCTGACATTTGTTTGCTAATATGGGGGTCCTTGGTACCCCGAAGATCAATTTTACACTTGATGTGTTTATGTTATTTTTAAATTTCTATTTCATTACTGCAGGGGAAAGCAATGTTTACTTCTCTTGGCTTCAGCACTTAGCGGTTTAGTGCGGTGATTGTTAGCTGGTTTGTTCATGGTAACAGAAGCTTAGGAAATGTTAGATTGTTCAGAATGTTAGAATATACAGGAGGCTATCACAGGCTTGGAACAGACAAATACTGCTTGTAATCATTAGACCTGAGACAGATGATTTTATATTGTTTCCTGTGAAATCTTTAGTGGATGGTTGGTGGTTTTAACCATGGCAAGTTTTCTCTCCCTTGGTCTCTCTTGATAATGTTTACCAGTATAGATGCAAAATGTATTTATTTGGGGCTGATGTGTACTATGGTCCTTGCTGCCGCTCAGGAGTAGTGGAAGTTTGAGCACAGGGCTTGTGTTTATACGAAATTGATTTATGTTTGGTCATCTGATATCTTTAAGTTATGTTTTATATACAGAATATAATGAATGAGTAACCAATACAAGGTATTAATATGAAATGGAAGGTGGCTGTTATGGTGTGCAGACTTGCTGTTGGCTCTATTCACTTATAGGGTTTCACAATTCGTCATAACCACTAGATCACACACTAGTGGTTATGATGCCAGGAGGACCATGGTCCGGTTCCCCAGTAAAGGGGCAAATCACTTAGTAACGCTTTGCCCCATTAGCTAGGTCCCCGCCGGGCTAAGATGCTATCTGTTGGAATGTTGTTGCGATTCTGCCTTTGCAGAACCGTGGAAGCCGCAATTCATGACTGACAGTGTGTGCAAAGAACCACCTCAGAAATCAAGTTCCAGGCTGATTGATGACACCCCAATGATGCTGCTGGAGGTGAAGTTTTATCTCGAGTAGTAGTAGTACATAAACTTTGTATGTACAGTGTTTCACAGCAAAACACTACACATACCAATTGCAGACACCATGGCCACTTCAAATCACTAAAGTGGTCTAAGTGCTTGGAGTAACTTTTTAACTAGGCTGCACTGCTTAAACAGCATGAGCACATTCACACACACTAAATTACAATGCTTTCCCTTCGTCAGGGGTAGAGGTATCCCTTTTTGTACCTGAACTAAAGATGATCATACTTGATATTTATTCATCTAGCAGTTCAGTCAGTTCAGCAAGAGATTATGTTGACCTGTAGAGAAGGATTGTCCCTTGCTTTCTAACAGCCCTCGTTACATGCTGTGGTAAAAAATGAGCAATTTCTGTTTCGCATAATTTTTGAGTTGAATGAAGTTTTTTTCACACACTCTGCCTGTGATTTAATCTTGTAGTTAATACCTCGAGTAGTTTACTTGTGAATTACATCCGGCAGCAAATCCCTGTAAAATTACCAGTAATATGGTTTGTAATCGAGTTGTAGCAGCAGTAAAAGAAAGGGCAAATCTGATGAACCTGACCTAGATGGAGTCGTCCAGGATGTTGACATCATTTTTAATAGGTCATTTGGATGGCTGGGACTGATGGGTGTTGAAGGTTGCCTGGGATAAATTCATATACTTTTATTTTAAAGGTTTGATTAAGGGTGTGGACAGGGGCAGGTCTGTTCTGAAAAATTAAGTGGCTTACTAATAACAATTTATGCAACTAAAATGTAATTTAAAACAAGGACAATGTATCCTGTTTACCCAGACTGATTTCTAAACACATTTATTGTAGTTTAAAGACAAATTGCCATTTTTTATCGCTGTGGAGCTCTGTTATACACTCAGATACACCAACAATCTGGAGCTCCTAGAATTGAGGGACATTAGGATAGACAAAAGGGACAGAGGGATTTGGGCCCAACATAGGGACTTTCCCTCTTAAATAGGGACACTTGAGAGATATGTTAAAAGGTATTACATGCAGCCTGGGATTAATGGGTGTTTATATATGGCTAGGATAATCAGTGTGAATGGATGGCTAGGATTAATAGATGTCCCAGGAGAAAAGGGGGGAATGCACTCAATCATAAAACTCACAGGGTGCCAGCTGAGTATGGGTCAGAATATCCCATAAGAACAATCACAAAAGGAAAAATCTCAGCCACTCACTGTGATGAATCAAGCAGACGTTTTGGACACCGCAACGTTTTGACCTGTACCCAGGTCTTTATCAAGCTTGGTAAAATCAATAGTAGTACACAACCATATCCAGGAGGCCCCTAAGAATACAACAAATACAACAGTTCTCTAATTATTCCAGCATTAGTAAACATGGCCTAACATTTGTTTAACTCTGTATTATAGGGGGGGAAGGGGTGGGAGGTTATGCTATTATTATTATTTTGTGGATGATTTTAGATTTGATGTCTGCATTCTGTCAGGATTTGTGATCTTCCATGCACATGCTATTTATATTTATATATATTAACCCTCTTTTGTGCCTTCTTTAGTTGTCTTTAGTTGTTTTTTTTTCTTTTCTTCCTATTCATCTTATCATGTTTTCTTCTTACCCACACCTGATTCGCATTCACGACTTGCATTCTTGATTTATAAATAAACATTAAAAAAGAAAGATATGGTAATTTTGTGCATCTGACAGGATTTTTTGAAAACATTTTCATATGAAAATGTAATTCTTGATAAGATATTTGGGAATAAAATAATTTATTTGATTTTATTTAACAGTGACTGGATATTCTTATCTTTCTTTTTTTTACTATCTTTATTTGATCTCTTTTAAATAAAACGATTTAAAATAATGCCATGATAGCAAGGGTCATCCAGTTAACATTTCTTGAAGGGCATCTTGTTTGCCATGTTCTAGCAAATCTGCAAAAGTTCTAGAAAGAAATAAAGGATTGCAAGAACTTAAAAAGATCTACGTGATGCTGCTATTACCTCAGTCATAAGTCTGTGACACACACGTATATATACATACATACATAGATACATGTGTGTGCCTTGGACATAGCAGTATTATCATACTTTTTTTTTCTTTTTTTTTTAATTCTTTATTTTACTTGTGCATAGAGTAACATGTTTTTTCAGCGCCACAACAGCACATACAATAACAATAAGTCAGTAGCAATCTATAACATGGCAGATAAGACAACACATTTTATAATTAGTGAAGGTGGTAGTGTAGTAGTTTGTAAGTGAACTATAATGTAGCAAGGTTACATCTGTATGCTGTAAATGTAGGTATGTAGGAAACATGAGGAGAATTATCATACTTTTTAATACCTTAAAAATAAAATTTTTCTCTTAGAGACTGTTTGTGTTGTTATGTAATGGCCTGCTGTGTTTTGTTTTTGTTTTTTTGGGGGGGGGGGCTATTTTTGTGGTATAAGACATGTTTTGCCGTGGCTGTGGTGCATTATTATCTGTGCTTTATCTATTTGTAGAGGTAAATTTTGTTCTTTTTTTATTTTGTATATTCAGGGGACAATTTGTAGTTGACAACTTTACCAAAATTGTTTTACTTTTAATCTATCCAATGTGTATGGGAAAAGATTGCTAGGATTGTTTATTATCCATTGAGTAGAAGATGAGATTGCCAAAGCTGAATGTGCTAAATCTTGGTACCAGCATGAGAAAATTATACATTCAAATTTGAATGTAACATTAATAGGACACACATTAATGGCTGAAGTGACGCCTTATTTTGTAATGTATTACGTAGGGAATGCATTAAAAGTATGGAAAAATACTATTTAAGATATGTGCCTATAAACGTTCTTACAGTTGCTCCAAACCACTGAGCAAGCAGCAGCAATAACCATGCTTCCCATCCAGGTGCAGAGGAGCACTGGCAAGGGAGTAAGGGGGGCAATTACCCCATAGGCCACAAGAGGTGATTGTGGGCTTCTGCCTTGCATCAAAATACTGAAATATATTATGTAATATTATTATTTTGATATTATTGGTTTCTAGTTCTGCAGTATTACTATAAACCAGATAAGATTAATTACATACATAAGGGAATGGTGTGTGATGGGACTATGTGCTTGCTTGGTATCAAATTGGGCTATTCTTTTGTAATGCCCTGTTCGCCCTCCCCCCCAGGCCAAATGTAGCCACCTCTCCCCTGTTAAGGTGTTTTGGGTTTGAACTTATTCCATAATCATCATATATGCCCATGTCTAGCTGAGTTGAGGAACGTTATTAAGTCCTTGACAGCAGTTTCATTCATCAGATAGGATGCTAGCATTTGTGTTGTTCATAGATAGTCTAATATTTGGAATGTGGAGGAAGAGTTATTTGCATATTGATTTAGTTATAAAACATATATGTGTTTAACGAGTCAGGGATCCCTTCTATTATAAACTGTACAATAAGCACTAGGTGCATAAAATGTCCCTTGAACAAGCTTATTATAAAGCATACACTAAAGGGTTTACTAAAGGTACATGTTGTATAACATATAACTGGCTTTTCTTTATTAAAGCAAAACCAGCATGTATCCTTGGGCAAAGTTTTGGATATTACACCATTCCAACCAATCTTGCCTTGTCTTACCATAAAACATGCTGATTAACTGAGCAGTAGATTTTTCATATTGTTGTGGGCATAGTCTAAACCGAGATGTAGTTTATCATCCTCTCTAAGTTTTTGTTTACATAAATGCTCTTCCACCATAACTACATGTAAGGAGTCAAAGTTGAATGATAATTGAATTATCCATGATTGGTAGATGTTACGTTTTTGGATTATGATGGCCTCCAAAAAGTAAATGATAATTTGTGATAGTCAGAAACAATGACCAAGAGAAATGTATTCAACTCTAAATTACTCAAAGATTCTACCCTGAGCACTCTTAAGTCCTTCCAACTTACAAAGAAAAGAGTACTTACATTTTTGATTTTCAAAAACATTCCAATGAGGGGCTGAAGCCAAGCAGTCAACAACAGTAGATGCCATTTAGTAAAACTCTAATATCTGTGATGGATTATCTGAACCAGTTGAGGAGGTTTCACTGTCTTCCTTTTTGTTTAAGGAATAAAAACATATTTAAAAAAAAAAACAACAATCCTCTAATATCTTAGCTAACCTGTAACGTATGTTACTCCCTGCAAGCCTCCTTTCATCTGCCAAAATCACGATGCACTGAAAATGAGCTATCAAACTGTACCATTTTATGTGAAAATAATATACCTGGAGTTCCAAGGCTCTGTATTCATTGAAACCATGGTTTCTCTTGTCGTACTTACTGTCCATAAATACTGCCACGTCTGTTATACACGTCTCTGGTGATACTAACCTACTAATGGTGGTCAGGTCTTGTAAATTGTGGCTGTTTTCTCACAGTTCAACTTTAAACATCGAAGATCTGCTTCTCCGGGTCCAGAAATCAATGGTGCTGGCCCCTTATCATCCTCAAAGGAAAGAGTGATGGACTCCATTTGATTTTGCCAAATGATCTCTGCTGTGGCACAGGAAATAACCCATCATGGTATAATGATATTAGAGATCTTTTAAAAGATTTTAAGATGATATTTATAGCAGAACTTTCAGTGATAAAGGAGGAACTCTACTCTATCATGGGCTGTGCAAAGGCTAATGAATGTGTACCTGAATCAGACAACTTAAGGCCTCAACTACTGGAGTTATACATAATTTGCACACTGGATGATAAGAACAAGAGGCAGAACATTCAATTCATAGCACAGCCCTGTGATGTCATTGTGAGATGTCAAAAATATACACCTCATCATGGCAGCAATATGCTAACAAAAAACAAACATTCTACTTTTTATTTTTTCACTATTACTCAGGGAGTTGCAAGTTGTATTAGTCTCCAGTTAGTTGTCGACGCTTACATAATTGAAGTGAACATGTTTCACAGATCCTTTGGCATTTTGCGTTTTTGTTTTATTTCATCAATAATTAATTAGTGGCTTTAAGGACTTCTCCGTTTTGGATTTATTTTTGTCAAATAAATCTTTACACAGGGTAATATGTCATGTGTTGGTCATTTTCCTAATTTTAAGACCTGCTAAGAAACAGATGATTGTTCTTATGTCCTGATATGTAAAACCATAGAATTATAAGAGGATTTACCTTCATTTTGCCATGATTATATCTATAGTTTGCTTTTTGCCAGAAAGTCTGCAATTTTTAATGTTACCTAAGGAATTTTATGCTGCTGTGTCAACTTCTTGTACAACAGGACATACATTTTTTAAACGCTTTCTAAAATTATCCTGATAACAGAATTTCGTTGATTTAACTGATTTGTTTTGGGTGTTGTCGTTTTACAATGAATATTGAAACCATGATATTCATTGTTCTAAAGGAAAATAAATGTTTTTGTCAAAATGTAGCATTTTGAAAAATATTTGAATGTCCGTTATATCTAATTCAATGTATCCAAACAACATTAGATTCATAAATCTAGTCAAGGAAATTTTTTTGCTTTTGAAAGAAACTATGTAGATTTTGTAGTAGCATCCGAGTATTTATACTTTAAATTGTTTCTTTGTTTTAAATTGTGCTGTGCTAGTGACTATTCCTTTTATTGCTAGGGATAGTTTTTATTCAGCGATTTAAGAGGAAATATCCCTGACTGAACAGTCAATGTAGGTGAACTGAAACCTAGACTGCAAAATTCTGATCAAACTAGCGAAGCTGTGACTATAACTGAGTGGTGATTTTTGTTGTTGTTGATTAGCCTTTAAAATGTACTTGTCTCTGGCATCCTAAATTATATTCTTATATAAGATCATACAATCATTTATATATCATGTAAGCAAATATGCTGGTAAATGAATACATTTAAAAATGTTTGGTTTAAAAATGTGATTCTTTCCTCAACTGTCAATCAGGCAGAGCATTCCACACTCTTTTTGTTCTTATTGTAAAGAACCCTTTATTTTGTCTTAGACTAAATCTCCTTTCTTCCAATTTAAATGGGTGACCTTGTGTCCCATGTAGTCCTATTTAGGGATGCACCGAAATTTCAGCTGCCGAAATTTTCGGCCAAAAATGGGCCTATCCCGTTTCGGCCGAAAACGGGTCAAAGTTATTATTTTTTATTTTTTTATTAAATTTTTTGTAGTGCATAGTTTAACAGACATGCTTGCATTAACAATTCAGATTAATATATATCACAATGAAAGATAGTAATGATAACATGAAAAGTCAAGAATACTGCACTTGGGACAGGGGGGACACTATGGGACAGGGGAGGGGGGAAGAACATTATGGGACAGTGGAGGGGGGAAAGAACACTATGGAACGGGAAAGGGTGTAAGAACACTATGGGACAGGGGAGGGGGAGAAAAAACACTATGGGACTGGGGAGAGAGGGGAGAGGAACATTAAGCAGGGAGCACCACTAAAAGAGAAGGGAGAAGGGAAGTTTCATATTAGGTTAATTAAATTCATTAAAAAGTCTAATATTAATAAAATTATAGGAAAAAACTTTTTTTAAATTGTTTTAGGAAAAAAGTCATTTTCGGTTTTGGTTTTCGGCCAAGGGCATCCTGAATTTTCGGTTTTGGTTTCGGCCCAGAATTTTCATTTCGGTGCATCCCTAGTCCTATTTATAAATAGATTTCCAGATAATGGTTTGCATAGGCCCAGAAAATATTTGTATTATGGTTATCATATCTCCTGTGTGAACCTATTTTGATATCTAAACTCTTCCATTCCACTTATTAATGTTGTAGCCTGTCTCTGCATTTTTCTAGTGCCATAATGTCCTTCCTTAGAATAGGTCAAATGGACTGAGGGGGTGTGGCCTGATCGTCAATGTAGGTAGACACTCAGGCAAAGAGCTCTGTCACTGACAATTTATGCCCTGAACTGGATTGGCATTTCTATATACCTTCTACCTCCTTATTCTGCCCACTCCATTCCATTTCACCTCTCTCTAGCCATGTATTCACCTATGAAAGCCTGCCGGAAAGGTTTCAAGCCTAAGCCCAAGGGAAGTGCAGTTCATCTTATGTTCCAGCTGGTCTCCAAACCCACGGATGTAACTGACGATGCCGTAAAGACTATGATTGTAAAAGGTCTGACAGAAGCGCTGCAGACCTGGAAAAGGGAACTTCAACAGCTGACATCTCAGGGCTGGAAGGCACACAGCGCGTTTTTGCTCAGATGAAGGAGGATAGAATGTTCCTGGCTGGTGAGATAGAAAAGAATGCTCGCAAAATCAGGATGGAGATTCAAGCAATAGGTTCCTGGACTGCAACCCTGGAGGTGAAGGTAGAGGCTGCAGCCAAATCACTGATTCTATTCCTGCTCTGTTCGATCTGATAGAACAATTTGGGGCAATTTTAGACTATAGAGTAAATTATGCTAAATCCTGTGTGGTGCCCTTTCATATATCGATGCAAGAACAAGATAGTCTACAATTAAAATTTGACTTGTCCTTTGGTAGCTCTTTATGTTACTTAGGCATTAAAATTAGTCGACTCCATAGTACATTATATACCGACAATTATTTGCCCTTATTAAGAAACTTTAAAAAGGATTTAGAGAATTGGCATGACAAGCCAATTTCATGGATCGGTAGAATCCACTCTATTAAAATGAATATTTTACCCAGGCTGTTATTCTTAGTTCAAGCCCTACCCTTTCGGGTGAGTAAGGGAGATCTAGATTCTGCACTTTATATGTGGCTAAACAAGGTTTTGATGCCAGTCTACAAACAACTTGTCCAGCAATTTTAAATTCCTTATATATTTGGGATAAACTTAAGCTGAAACATGGCCTGAACACCCTCCTCTCCACTAGAGTTCCTAAAATCTGCTCAGGAAGCAGCAGACCCCTTTTAAGATTGATAATCTGTCTCAATGTTGCAATTTGCTTCTCCGGATCTTTATTCTGATCTTCCAGAGAATCCACTTGCTCACACATGCCACAGAGGTATGGACCATTGATGGATGCATCTAAATATTACAAGATGTGAGTCAGACCTGCAATCTTGCTAACACCCATTTCCACAGAAACAACAAAAGCAACATGTTTATAAAAATAAATTGTGACAACAGTGATTACCTCGTTTTTTAAAAAATCATGTTTTTAAAATTCCTACTTAAAAAAACTTTATTTGAAAAATATAGCAGATGGAACTTAGAAACAAACCACTATTCATGGTTTTGTAGAACTCCAAAGGAATCTCCTGTTTTTTAAACTCCTACTTTAAAAAACTTATTTGAAAAATATGGCAGATGGAACTTAAAAACAAACCACTATTCAGGAATCTGCTGTATTTTAACTCCTACTTAAAAACAGCCTTTTTTAAAAATAAAAAAAAGACTACTTCAAGCAACAAGTGAGCAAGCTTAGTGAACTATGGGTACATGTAACTATACAAAAATCAACCAGTTAAAAAATAATAGAGCACTCCCCCGATTAACTCAGTCAGCAGCTGCACATAGCAAATCCCTTTAGAACAGACAGAACTGAAAATGAAAACCATTATTCACAGTTTAGCAGAACTCCAAAGGAAACGCCTGGTTTTAAAGTCTTCTTTAAAACAGGCTACGTGAAGCACCTCTGTGTGCCAATGGGTTTAAACTAAATTTAAAGGTAGTTATATCCCAAAAGACACAAGATGGTGCCAGTAGTCTTCTACTGTTTTGTAATTTAATTGTACCATTTGTTTTAAAGGAATACACCATTTGCATTTACAGCCAATTTGAATACAATCTTTAAATAACTCATTAACACACTAGCATTGGTTTGCCAAAGTGGACAAAAGAATAGGATAACTGATATAGACACATATTTTAAATTGGCATTGGAACAAGGCAATAAGAGGTCACTAGTGAAGCTCTGAAACTGACAACCTCTCCTCTTGCTGTTCTTCTACAAGGCCTAGTGAACTAAAGAGAGAGGAACAAACAGGTTAGAATGTTACATGTTAGCTCAATGACCTGTTTTAAAACATAGCAGCTTCTTCGGAATAACGTTATCAAAAAGTTAAACAGTTAACAACAGTTGCTCTCAGTTACTGCCTTAATCATACCAAAGATGATTAATTAATGTACTTTTTTAAAAATATATAAAATGAATGAAGACTTTTAGATCAGTGCAAGCTTTTGTATTCCATTATATAGGGTTATAGTTTAGGTTGCTACTAATATACATTTTTTTTTTTTTTTACTCTCACACTTCAAATACTACACACAGAGGTGTCTAACTCTAGAGTCTACTGCATGATGCATGTCTACTTTATTTTTATGTTGTTGTTTACTTTCAATACGTAAATTAAAGGAAAACTGCCATGTCTTGTTTTTTTTGAAAATCAAAGATTGCACTTATCTTTTAATATTTTTAATGGATACATGTAGCTCAGTACCCCCATTTTAGTGCATCTCGTGACTTGTCCTTGCTTCATACTGACAGCTATCTTTAAAGGTATTCTCTAATGTTATGTATGAATATAGTTGGATGTAATTTGCAACAATGTGTCTGCTTGTTTAGATTGTTGCAGTAGTGTTTAAATGACACAAAACTTGCACTTTCAGTTATTGAAAGTCTTCACAGGGAAGTAGCAATAGAGACATTCTGACTGACAAATGTAAACATTACCGTTTTGTACTGTTTCTCACAAAAGGTACTCCTTACATTTGTCTGAGTGCAAGGACAGGACCTTTGAACAAAGTCCTCTACATGTAATCAAGATGTAGTCGCTTTGGTGCTTAGAGTGTCTCTTTAAGTCCTTTTTGTTTATAAGCACTACTTATGTTCTGATCAGGCACAATTTAAAGGGACACTATAGTGTCAGGAAAACCACTTGGTTTTCCTGACACTATAGTACCCTGAGGGTGCCCCCACCCTCAGGGTCCCCCTCCCGCAGTGCTCAAGGGGTTAAAACCCCTTCAGCTACTCACCCTTTCCCCCCGCCGGGCTCCCTTACCTCTCCTCCCCCGCCAACGTCAGCATCCTTGTCTGATGTCACCGGCGCAGAATGCTTACATTATACTGCAGCATTTGCAAGTCAAACTTAAAGGACCACTATAGTGCCAGGAAAACATCCTGGCACTATAGTGCCCTGAGGGTGCCCCCACCCTCAGGGACCCCCTCAGGGACCCCCTCCCGCCCGGCTCTGGAAGGGGGAAAGGGGTTTAAACTTACCTTTTTCCAGCGCTGGGCAGGGAGCTCTCCACCTTCTCTCCTCCTCCGATCCTCCTCCTGGGCTGAATGCGCACGCACGGCAAGCACTGCGCGCGCATTCAGCCGGTCGCATAGGAAAGCATTTCCTATGGACGCTGGCGTGCTCTCACTGTGAAAATCACAGTGAGAAGCACGCAAGCGCCTCTAGTGGCTGTCAATCAGACAGCCACTAGAGGATTAGGGGGAAGGCTTAACCCATTAATAAACATAGCAGTTTCTCTGAAACTGCTATGTTTATAAAAAAATGGGTTAACCCTAGAAGGACCTGGCACCCAGACCACTTCATTAAGCTGAAGTGGTCTGGGTGCCTAGAGTGGTCCTTTAATGACTGCATTCTAGCAGCCAAAGAATATGGAGAACAAAGGGATGTTAGTGGTTTAACACGGACTACAATAACAGATGCTCAGAAACTGCTATGTTTACATCAGGCAGGGTTAACCCTAGAGGGACCTGACACCCAGACCACTTAATTGAGCTGAAGTGGTCTGGGTGACTATAGTGTCCCTTTAAACAACAGAAACTCATCCACATTGTATTTGTGAGATGCCCTTGAACTTACACGTGATGCCAAGATTCATGAAAACACATTAGCTCTTAATTACCTGCACCGTCTTAGGTTGTGGTACAAGACTTGCTGTCAGCATGGCACAATGGTAAAGCCGGAATATGCACTGAGAGGAAGTGTACATTACACATTTATACACAGGGATACTATAATATATGCAATCTATTACTTGGAAAATAAAGTTTTCCTTTAATCTTTCAAGGTTCTCCCCCAAATAAATGGCATATTTGTAGTATTTTCAATGTCATCTAGCATTTCATAAATTGAAAAGAAATGAATTGAAAGTAAACAGGGGCAAACATTTGGTTGTTCATTTTTTCTTTAAAATAAAAAAATAGGCTAATGTACTCCCATGTTTACTAGTGTGATACTATATTGTGGGTCTATGGGATCCATATGGAATGTTAGTTTCTATCACTTGTGTACACGGGAGAAAGAATTTAAAAGAAATGGGTCTTGTTATTGGATAGTTAAATGAACACTATAGTCACCTAAATTACTTTAGCTAAATAAAGCAGTTTTAGTGTATTGATCATTCCCCTGCAATTTCACTGCTCAATTCACTGTCATTTAGGAGTTAAATCACTTTGTTTCTGTTTATGCAGCCCTAGCCACACCTCCCCTGGCTATGATTGACAGAGCCTGCATGAAAAAACAAACTGGTTTCACTTTCAAACAGATGTAATTTACCTTAAATAATTGTATCTCAATCTCTAAATTGAACTTTAATCACATACAGGAGGCTCTTGCAGGGTCTAGCAAGCTATTAACATAGCAGGGGATAAGAATATCTTAATTAAACAGAACTTGCAATAAAGAAAGCCTAAATAGGACTCTCTTTACAGGAAGTGTTTATGGAAGGCTGTGCAAGTCACATGCAGGAAGGTGTGACTAGGGTTCATAAACAAAGGGATTTAACTCCTAAATGGCAGAGGATTGAGCAATGAGGCTGCAGGGGCATGTTCTATACACCAAAACTGCTTCATTAAGCTAAAGTTGTTCAGGTGACTATAGTGTCCCTTTAAAATGAAGTGCTCTGTGCGATGTCTTCTTCAAGTCTTTTTTAGACTGGGTGTAATTACACAAAGACTTTCTCTAGATGGGTAATTGTTGAAAATGGACTAGACCAAAAAAGACAAACAACAAAAGCAATTTTCTTGTCTTCTCTTCACATTTCCCAATTTAGTGAATTATATTTAAAGTCAAACTCCATATTAAGATGGTGAAGAGACAATGGAATCTATACTTTAAGCAGCAACGTTTGATGACTTGAGAGCTGATTTATTTTACACGGCTATTTTGCACTAAATGTTGTCATTTGGTTTTCAAGTAACCGCATATTGTTGTATACATATACATAATATACATATTGTTGCAAACATTAAAAACAATAACAATGAAATGTATTCCTTATATTCCCACTTATCTGTTCCTTTGCTGCAATGTCAATGTGTGACCAGCAGAGTGATAAACTAATCTCAATGGCTCCATCCAGAATGGCTTACATTATACTGCAGCATTTGCAAGTCAAACTTAATGACTGCATTCTAGCAGCCAAAGAATATGGAGAACAAAGGGATGTTAGTGGTTTAACACAGACTACAATAACAAATGCTTGGTTATAGCCTAGAAACTGTATTTCGACCCATGTACATACATTATTTTTTATTCCAGTGGCATTTTAAGAAAGCTAAATTGCAAAAATTGCCATCAGGTTTCTTACATCAGTAGCAGGTAAATTAAACTTTGTGTATCTATTTTTCTAGTATGTGACAAGAATGATATTTCTTCTATGTTAATAGTTCACACCCTGTCTGAAATATTGCAGACTCCTTCAATATTTCCCTAAAAAGATATATGATAAATAAAAACTCATTTTAATGTTTAGGTATTTTAACAGAAATCTGTATACAACACTGTTGTTTTTGGCTTACATATATGTGCTACTTATGCAGGCCATTATTCAAATAAAATGTACTCCTTTTGTTTTAAAGTAAAATAACTCATTAGTGAAGGAGGTTAAAACATACCTGCAAACTGTCCCGAATTAGTACGGACAGACTCTCTTTTGAGCCTATATATCTCGGTCCTTTTCTTACCTAATTCCCCTCTTTTCTTTAAGCTCCATATTGTTTTTGTGTCAGGGTATATAATAGAGCTCCACAGCAATAATACTCACAATGCAAATGTTTTAAAAGAGGTTCTGGTGCTAGAAAACAGCCCCTGCACTTTCAGCAATGTAAACATTGCCTTTTTCTTTTCTTTTTTATAATTTTTATTTTTGTTGTGAATGAAAGTATAATAGATTAACCTGCAATGCTCCAACAGCACATACAGGTACAAGATAGAACATTTCAGAAAAGTTGGTCAGCGTTACAAGGATACTGCACATTTTGTTTTATATGATATAATATTCAAGATAAACATGCATTTTTGTGGATGAATTTATGAACAAGGGAACTTGCTAGACATGAAGAGTTAAAGGACCACTGTAGTGCCAGGAAAACCCCTTCAGCCACTTACCTTTCTCCAGCACCGGGCTCCCTCGGCGCTGGGGAACTCTTCTCCTCCTGCCGACGTCCACACCGAACCAATTCAAACTGCCCATAGGAAAGTATTATTCAATGCTTTACTATGGACGTCAGCGTCTTCTCACTGTGATTTTCACAGTGAGAATAGCAGAAGCAACCTCTAGTGGCTGTCAGTGAGACAGCCACTATAGGATGGATTAACATTCAGTGTAAACATAGCAGTTTCTCTGAAACTGCTATGTTTTCAGCTGCAGGGTTAAAACTAGAGGAACCTGGCACCCAGACCACTTCATTGAGCTGAAGTGGTCTGGGTGCATATAGTGGTCCTTTAAGATAGTAGGACACCCCAGAGGCCACCTGGTCAGTTATCAAACCTCAGGTATAGCAAGCTGAGCCTTTCAGACTGATGCTTTAGACTGTATAGACTTAAATTAATAAAATGCAAAAGAAAAGAAAAGCAACACTAAGTTATGTGGATGCTTTAGGGAAAGGTTCATGCATTGTGAGTATAGCAAGTCTGTTTGGGTTCCACTCATCCAATGCCCACTGCAGGTAGGACACAGTCCCTCAAGAAGATGCAGATTCTGCCAGACAAGAAACTGGAGTGCTGTAGACAGGGGCGTTTTAGCCGCGAGACAAACAAGGCATTTGCCTTGGGCGGCATTTTTCAGGGGGCGGCAAAAAACGCCGCCCCCAAATGCCCAGGGCTAACAGACATGCCCGAACGGGCGGACAGCTGGCGAGGGAGCTCTTCCTCTGAGCGGTCTGCTCAGCTCCCTCGCGCGCCGCAGAGTGAGGCTGGGAGCCGGAAGATGACGTCATCTTCCGGCTCCCAGCCTCACTTTGAGGCATGCGAGGGAGCTGAGCAGACCGCTCAGAGGAAGAGCTCCCTCGCCAGCCGCCCGCCCAGCCCAGCCCGGCAACCACTGGACCACCAGGGAGGTAATGAACCCCTACCCCCCCCATCACTACCAAAGGTAAGGAGGTTGGGGGGGGGTGAATAAAAAAAAATGTGTTAATGTGAGTGAGTGTGTGTCTGTTAATGTGTGTGTGTTTTGTTAGTGTGTGTGTGTGTGTCTGACTGTGAGTTTTGTCCTGCCTAGGGCAGCACAAAACCAGGATACACCACTGGCTGTAGATGTGATAAGAAAGCTTGGCAGTTGATCTCTCCCCACTTCAGCCTGCTTGGAGGCCCCAGGGCTTATCTTTGGGGTAGGCCTGTTCAGAGCCCACCTTGAGTTTTGCCATCGCCATCTTCATTGCCGGAGTGCCTCTCTGATAGGTCAGAAACCACGCGTTGGGCCTGATGATTTCCCAGTTGAGTAAGTTGTAAGGGCTTGTGGGACAGTCATTAGCTGTCTGAGCTTCCTCCAGAGTGCGACAAATAGGCTGTCCAGCTTAGGCAGTGTTCCAGACAACAGGCTCTGATGATAAGTGGGGCACTCAGCATCCGCCATCTTAGGTGTGTTGCTCAAGGTGCCATTGTTGGTCCTTACAGTACTGCCCATTCTCGGAGCAGTGGAGGAGCACCTAGGGTGTGGACCGGGATAACCCTTGCCAGTCCAAAGGGGGGGGGAATAGCCGAGTGCTGGTGCAGTGTGTCTGGCAGTTGGCTGGCGCCAGGCAGGAAGATTGGCCGCCTCTCCCATCTCCAGTGCTCGGCAGGCCGCACTCTTAGATTTCTGTCTAGACAATTTCAATTAACTACTGGAGGCAATACCAAGCTGGTCAATCATCCAGTAGTACACGAGGAGCTTTCTACAAAGACGTCCAGTCGCCATTGCAGTCAGGCTGCGCCCCACGCTTTTTTCTGTTATCACTCAGAAAGCCACTATAAGTGCTTCCTGTTGCACTGAACACCCCATAGAGATGCAATGCCCCCCTAAAGTTTTCCTATTCAAAGCATTGGGTTGGCTGAGATCATCAGTAATGATGATCTCAGCTAGAAGGTGGAGCAGCAAATGGGGTTATACTGGCATGCTATAGGTTAAGAAGTTAGTAAAATGTATTGTTTACAAGGACCCAATAATCTAAATAGGTATGAAAAAAGTCTTACACTAGAAATACATGTTTTCCTTAAAGGGCACTATAGTCACCAAAACAACTTTAGCTCAATGAGGCAGTTTTTGTGTATACATCATGCCTCTGAAGTTTCAATGCTCAATTATCTGCCATTAAGGAGTTAAATCACTTTCTCACACAATCTGCTTGAAAAAAAAAATATTTTCATTTTTAATCAAATGTAACATACTTAAAAAGTTTTTATCTCCTGCTCTGTAAATTTAACTTTAATCACACACAGGAGGCTCTTACGAGGTCTAGCAAGCTATTAGCAGTGCAGGAGACAAGAAATTCTAAATTAAACAGACTGTGCAATAAAGTAAACATTCAATTTTACTTTACAGGAAGTGTTTAGGAAGGCTGTGTAAGTCACATGCAGGAAGGCGTGACTAGGGCTACATAAACAAAATTATTTAACTACTAAATGGCAGAGAATTGAGCAGTGAGACTGCAAGGTCATAATCTATACACCAAAACTGCTTTATAAATCTAAAGTTGTTTTGGCTACTATAGTGACCCTTTAAAGCATGTCTCGTGGATAAAATGTTACTGTGTAAAATTGTCTGTAAACCAAATTACTATGTTTAAAAGTAGTTGTTGCTATAGATTTCAATTAATACCACAGTGCCCACAAAGATAGTGCCACGTCCAGAAAGGTAGAGCTATGTCCACTGAAGTTAGTGTTGGGATACCGGCGCTACTCCTTACCTACCAACATTTAAAATGGACAAGGGCGGGACTGTTCTGACAAGTGGTTCAGACACACCAACAATATGGAGCTCCTAGAA
This sequence comes from Pelobates cultripes, assembly GCA_933207985.1. Lineage (NCBI taxonomy): Eukaryota > Metazoa > Chordata > Amphibia > Anura > Pelobatidae > Pelobates > Pelobates cultripes. The sequence continues at coordinate 115,284,694 of OW240917.1, read as the reverse complement.
AAGAGAGAATTAGGGATAGAAAAGACGAACATAGAGATTTGGGCCCAAAATAGGGACTGCTCCTCCTAAATAGGAACACTTGGGAGGTATGCACTACACACCTGTATATTGGAAGACTGTAAATATGAAAACAACCTACTATATCATATTAACATTGCACATGTGAAAAAAGCAGAACTTAATAGATGGCATGTAAGATGTATATAGGAAAGTGATAATGATGCAGAGAGATTGGCGTTCTCAGGAGAGGAACAGTTTGCTCTGCAGTTTACTTTCTAAGTATTTATCCAGCCCCAGTCCCTATACCACATGAGTTTTATAACTAACCCATTTTCTACATTTCATATAGAGTTATATAATCTCTAATATATTCTAAAATGCAGAAAACAAAAAGCGATATTTTCAGAATGCCGCAATATGCATATTAGCATGATCTCCATTTTCATATTAATGCTGCCTGCCAGTATAAAATTCTAGATATGTTAATTCCATACGGGGAGCAGAAGAATATCTCTGGAATGCATTAGGCCAGCAGTATATCAACTAGCTTGTTTTCTTGGGGTTTTTTTTAAACACCACATCATTTAAAAACAAATGTTTGGATGGTTAACTTTGGTACCCAAATATCTTAATATATACAGTATTCAGCACCTTCTGTTTTTCTGGCAAATAATTGTGGGGTTAATTGTTTTGTTAACCAAATTTACTTTATGTTTTTTGCATTCATGGTAGAGGCTTTTTGTCATAGCACAAATTATTCATATGCAATTTTAGTCTGAATTATTTAATGTGAATTGTCAGGAAATTATACTAATTTGAAATTGAATTCAAAATGTTTGGCCAAAATAGCCAAACGTATACAATGGCTGAATTTCTAAATGTCATCTATTTTAGTTTAGAGGAAAACCCAGTTTTTGCAAGGGGCATCCAAGAACACTGAATATTTAATTTTGGTCAGTTATTTTGTGTGGAGAGAATCTTTTTTATGTTGGGAGTAAACTTGTCCAATAAAGGCAGCTTATTAGGAGAAACAGAGTTACCAAAGAGAGATAACTTTCCTCAAAGCAACTTTTTGTTTTTAGGTCAGGACTCCCCAGGTGGATTACAATCAGACAACAGGTCCTGTTACTTCCTTGTTTTTTTTTAGCTTAGGGAGGCTAAATTCAAGAGGCAGCAATTGCCAGGAGCATTTGCCTCGCAAAGACTTCTCATTGACCTGGATTAGGAAGTCTGTGATTGGACACTGAAAATCTATGCATATCTATGCAGGGTTAGAAGGGGAGGGCTTGCTAAGGCTTCAGACAAGAGAGCTGCAGCTTTTGCAAGCTGTTTTTAGATATAACCCCAATGTATTATTGCATAATTAAATACATGCATGTTTTTTTTTATTTATTTTTTATTATTTGGGCAGTGGATTGATCCATTTCATTTTATTGATCAACGATGGTGGCCAGAAGGAAACCTATAGTCCAATAAGTTTTCAGGAAAGTGAGTTCCTCTAACATTTAACTTTTTTATACTATGTTTTTCATTGTTACAGAGCATTAATTTTTCATTTTTTGAAGCATATAAATCCTGCACTAATTGTAAAAATTAAAGGACCACTCTAGGCACCCAGACCACTTCAGCAAAACTGCTATGTTTATGAATTAGTTAAGCCTTCCCACAAAGCCTCTAGCGGCTGTTTCACTGACAGCCGCTAGAGGCGGTTGCGTGATTCTCACTGTGAAAATCACAGTGAGAGCACGCAAGCGTCCATAGGAAAGCATTGTAAATGCTTTCCTATGCGACCGGCTGAATGCGCGCGCAGCTTCTGCCGCGCGTGCGCATTCAGCCGACGGGGAGGATTGGAGGAGGAGAGCTCCCCGCCCAGCGCTGGAAAAAGGTAAGTTTAACCCCTTTCCCCCTTCCAGAGCCGGGCGGGAGGGGGGCCCTGAGGGTGGGGGCACCCTCAGGGCACTATAGTGCCAGGAAAACAAGTATGTTTTCCTGGCACTATAATGGTCCTTTAAGGTTGTGGGTGTCAGATTGTATTAAAAACGGTCTTTTCTGTTTTCTGCCTTTACTGTGCTTAACAGCATACAGTAAAATCAATATCTAAGGAAACACAATTACAAGCAATTATCAACTAAGGACTTGTTTCCAGCCTTGCTGGTAAATAGTAGTTGCAAGCTGTTGCTATTAACAACAACCAGTGGTTTATAGCGGCTACATTTAGCGAATGACTGCCAATAACGTCTGCTTGCAAAGATCTCAAAGATCTTGCTGTTAAAGCACAGAAACATACACTGATCAGCCACAACATTAAAGCCACCTGCCTAATATTGTGTAAGTTCCCCTCGTGCTGCCAAAACAGCTCTGATGGATCAAGGCATGGACCCTACAAAACCTGTGAATGTATCCATTGGTATCTGGCACCAAGACCGCAGACTAACCCCTTAACGACGAGTGACGGACGAGGTCCATCACTCAGGGGATTGCTATAACAACGAGTGACGGACCTCGTCCGTCACCCGTTAAAATTAACCCCGGATCGCCGCGATCGCGGGGTTAATGATGCTCCGGTCTGCCTCTGTATTAGATCAGGCTGCCCCTGCACATGTGCTCGCTCTGACAGGCTGTCAGAGCGAGGACATGTGCTGCATGTACTCACCTTCCGCCTCCCTGCACTTCCTGGTTCTGTGTGAAGTACAGGGAGCTGGAACAGTGCTGATCCTGCCCCCTGTTAAAAAAAAAAAAAGTTTGTTTAAAATCCCACCCCCCTTTACTCATTTGAATTAAAAATTAACCCCTTCCCTGCCAATTGATCACTGACTACAGTGATCAATTGGCAGGGATTACATTTTACTGTCATCTTATTTTTTTTTAACCCCTGAGGGTTAATGCTTTTTTTTTAACCCTCAGGGGTTAAATTTATTTAATTAATTTAAATATTTTAAAATTATATATTTAGCTAGCTCAGGTGGGTGGAAGTTAGTGGGGAATTGGGGGATTTGGTGTTAGGCTAAGTAGGGGTTAACGTTAAAAAAGTTTTAAAATAAACTTTAAAAAGTCAAAAATGAAGCTAAAAAAAAGTTTAAGTAAAAAATAAAAAAACACCCCCTTTACCCAGTCCAAATAAAAATTAACCCCTTCCCTACCAGTCGATCACTGCCTACAGTGATCAAAATACAGATCACAGTATTATACTGTGATCTAATTTTTTTTAAACCCTGAGGATTAACTTTTATTTATTTTTTAACCCTCAGGGGTTCAATTTATTTAATTAATTAATTTAAATATTTTATATAATTATATATTTTGCTAGCTGGGGTGGGTGGGGGTTATGGGAAAATGGGGAATTTACTGTTAGTGCTGCTTACTGCTAGTTAGGGGTTAATGGTAAAAAAAAAAAGCTTAGAAAAATGTTAAATCTGTAAAAAAAAGTTTTAAGAAAGTTTAAGAAAATTAATAAGCAAAACAAAAGTTTAAAAACTAGTTTTTAAAAGTAAAAAAAGTTTCAAAAAGTAAAAAAATACACTTAAAAACGCTCATACCACTACACCTGGAACAAACTAGAGAAAAAATGATCCCACGCTAAGGTTCAAAATATGCCTTTTGAATTACCCCAGGGTGTATTCTTTAATAAATAGTATGTGTTTGTGGGGAAGTTTCAATAACCAACCGTCTAAACTACTCCAAATTGGAAGATGGACACAGCGTAAAACTTCAAAGTTAGAAAAAAACTGAATGGCTGCATCTCAAATGCGCCCCTTTAACATCCACATATACCTGGCAAAGGTACATACGGTGGTATTGCTGTACTCAGATGACATAGCTGAGCAACATATGTAGTTTTATACAGTCGTAGCACACATAAGGTTTGCAAAACATACTGTGCAAACTCACTTTGTGTGTCAAAAAGGCAGAAAAACACTTATTACCACTACACTTGGTACAAGCTAGCGGAAAAATGATCCCACGCTAAGGTTCAAAATATACCTTTTGAAATACCCTGGGGTGTCTACTTTAAGAAATGGTAGGCCTTTGTGGGGTAGTTTGAATTTAAACCCTGGCTAAGATGCTTGGAAATTGCACATAGGCCCAGCGTCAAAATTCAAAGTTCAGTAAAAACTGATATGGCTTGGTCTCCTATATGGCACTGTAGCTTCACGAAATAGTGCCAAATACATTCATTGGGGGTGTCTGTTTACTCAGAAGACTTAGCCAAGCATAATTTGGGGGGTTTGAACTTAGTGGCACATGTGAAATATACAAAATGCCCAGCAAAAATGCAATCCATATGTAAAAAACGCACAAAATTATTTTTTATCACATACGTTAGCATATATTGGTGAAAGAATGGGGGCATGTTAAGGCATAATATGCACCTTATGAGATACCCTGGAGTGTCTACTTTTACATATGGTAGGCCTTTGTGTTTTTTTTTGAACAGTTAAACTGGTATAATACCCCAAATGGAAGCATAGGCTCATTAAATCCGTCTCTCAAAATTCTACTGTGAATACATTTGGGCATGTGGTATTTTATATTGCTGCTACTGGCCCTTTAAGAGCCATCCGGGGACATATTATGACTTTTAGGAACAATGCCCTTTAAGACTGTGTAGCAGATTGCATTCAGGCTGTCTTTAATATTATGTGTTCGGTAAACGGTGTTATGTGTATGCAGCATTCGGCTGATTGTTCGGTAGAATCACTCCATTCATTATATTGAGTGAAACTACCGAACAACCAGACCACCCAGGAATAAGTGTGCCTCCAATTACCGTTTGCAACAATGTTGCGAAAAAAAGGGTAATTGGCAATCTATGTAATGTGTAGTTTTGTCCTCTGGGTGGCCGCCATTCGGGAAACGAACACACGGCGGCGGCCATTTTAAACTCCCGAACAGCAGTGTTTTGCTGTTGAGTGTCTGGAACTAAAATCAGACACTCGACTAGGCAAACACCGCTGAAACCTCCAGACTTCCAGCAATTTGTGCAGAAACTAGAGAGGATCCCACAAACAAGGGGATTCATGCGAATCCTCCCCAAGCTCCATATCCCAGTTAATTTGTGTGTTTCATTCCCTTTTCTGTGACCGACCGCAGGGCCAAAATACATGGAACTATTTTCGGATACTTTACCCATGCAGTCGGTCAATTCTTTACCTGCCCATAACGCCCGAACCCCTGGTCAGATCTGGGTGATTTTTGGATATGTTCCTCACCCAGATCAGGGCTACCAGGGAGGTACCATATTTAAAGGTGTACCCCCCATATTTGGGGTACATCCAAGAATTGGGGAAAAGTGTGTACTGTATAATTATGTTAAGTATTAATTTAAGGGGAGGAGATGTGGGGGAGGTAACATCTATGGGATTGGCTGTTGTAATAATTATTGTAAATCCCTCCCTTGCATGGGAGAATGTCTTAAAAGGAGGTGGTGTGAATAAATCTGCAGTTCCTGCTTAACCCTCAAAATGAAGTGTCGTCTCATTATTGGGGAAGGATTTATTGTATGCTGTTCCAGTTTGACTGCTAGGAGTCTAAACCCATCCGTATGGTTTTTGCCTATTCAGCTGTTTATAGCATTCACATGCTTGAGAGTACTCATATGCTTCTCCGGTTCGGTGATTGTGGTGTCTGCCAGAGTGCTTGGAGTCCTCAGGAAGCGCTAGGAGCATCCTTTAACGGAGGTACCCAGTCGGGGTGCCAGGTGATCCGTTACAACACCCCTATGAAGTCCATCAAGTTCAACCATTTCCAACTATGTCATAAAAAGAGAAAATCCTTCTTGACTCAATAATGGCAGTCCGATTTCTTCTTGGATCAACGGTCTGTTCACATATATATCAATTATATCCTTGAATATTCAGTTTTTGCATAAATGCCTCCAAGACATTTGAAAAATATCAATAGCAGAAGAACTTAAAGCAGCCTGTAAAGGTTCCCCTCAGAGTTCAAGAAGAGCAAAGATGACTAGTGAATTAGCTTGGATACATTTATTGATAATTCCAGGAGATGTGGGAACCATGATGGTGATCTCAAAAAAAAGCATTATCAAAATAATGGTTGCCGTCTGTATTCTGACCTCAATGGGAGTTTGAGTTTTCATCACAAACAGCAAAACAAAATTGCAATCTACTCCTGGCACATATATCTATACATTCAATTTTAAAATTGTGACATTTTGAAACTTAGAAATATTTAAATTTGCAGTGGCCGCAGATATTCCAATATTTTCAAGAACAGAGCCCTGTCCAGTTGCTCATTAATGTTAATTGTCATATATCTAGAATTTAATTTCACACTAGTCTGCTTTAAGTGCGGCAGATATTCTACATAGTCTTAACTGTCTCTATTGAAACTAAAATGCCAATGTCTGGACAGATTTGCCCATTTTTATCTCGTTATGCCCAATTAATTTACAGTGCAGCCTGTGGATATGTTCTCAGACAAATTCATTAACCCCTTAAGGCCGTTACGGCATTCTATGCCGTCACGGCTTTAATGGGCTTTAAAGCCGGTGCGGCGGCATAGAACGCCGTAACGGCTTGAGCCCCCAGAGGACCGGCGGTACTTACCTCCACCGCGATCCTCTTCTGGAGCGCTGCCAGACCGCCCAGGCAGCCCTCCTCCGGCAAGTATGGCCCCCTATAGCTGGCTATGGATCTGCCAGCAGGGGGACTGTCTGAAATGTCAGACAGTCCCCCTGCTGGTGGGAAACTGTAAAAAAATAAAAAATAAACATGTTATAAAATAAATTCAATATATATATATATATATTATATATATAATATATATGCATATTATATATATATATAACGTCATACGTTTTGTATTTTAATATTAATATTAGTATATATATTAGTATTAAAATACACTTAGAATGACGTTACATATATATAATATGTATATATATTATATATACACATATATGATATATATATCCGTATAATTACAATAATAAATAAATAAAATAATAAAATAAATACATAAAATATTGAAACAAACTTTTATTAAAATTATATATTCATATGTAATTTCATTCTAACTGTATTTTGTTATTAATATACATATATTGGTAACAAAATACACTTAGAATGACATTCTATATATATCTATCTACATATAAAATACAAATAACCGCAAATATATATATATATAGATAAATACATATAATTACATAAAAGATTACATTAGTATACACGTAGAATTTAAATACCTATAAATGCATGTATATTAAAATTCTACGTGTATATTTAAGTAATCTTTTAACATAATTATGTGATTTGATTAATTAAAATTTGATTGACATGCCTGACAACACAGGGAGAAAGTACAGAGAATTTAATTCACTATATTTGACCCTGTTACTCTCCAAGACACCATAAAACCTGTACATAGGGGGTACTGTTTTACTCGGGAGACTTCACTGAACTCAAATATTAGTGTTTCAAACTGGTAAATTGTATTACAACGATGATATTTTAAGTAAAAGTGCAGTTTTTTTAATGTTTTTTTACAAACAAACAGCACTTTTATGGACTATATTATTGTTGTAATATGTTTTACTGTTTTAAAACACTAATATTTGTGTTTAGTGAAGTCTCCCAAGAATAACAATACCCCCCATGTACAGGTTTTATTGTGTTTTGGAAAGTTAGAGAGTCACATATAAGGCTTGCATTTCATTTTTTTTACATTGAAATTTGCCAGATTGGTTATGTTGCCTTTGAGAGCGTATGGTAGCCCAAGAATAAGAATTACCCCCATGATGGCATACCATTTGCAAAAGTAGACAACCCAAGGTATTGCAAATGGGGTATGTCCAGTCATTTTTAGTAGCCACTTAGCCACAAACACTGGCCAAATATTCGTTTTTTGCTTTTTTCACACAAAAACAAATATGAACGCTAACCTTGGCCAGTGTTTGTGACTAAGTGGCTACTAAAAAAAACTAAACATACCCCACGTTCAATACCTTGGGTTGTCTACTTTTTCAAATGGTATGCCATTATGGAGGTAATTCTCATTCCTGGGCTACCACACCGTCTCAAAGGTAACATTACTAATCTGGCAAATTTCAATTTGAAAATGGAACGTTCTATATTTGACCCTGTAACTTTCCAAAACACCATAAAACCTGTTAATGGGGGATACTGTTGTATTGTGAGACATCGCTGATTACAAATATGGGCATTAATTTGCAGTAATACCTAACAGTATTATGACATTAACAGCTAAAATGTCAGACGGAAATACAAATTTTAAAAAAAATCTTATTTTCTCAATTTTTTTTAAATTTTATTCATAACAAATTATGTTCCATATATGAATAGTTAATGATAAATTAAAGCCCTTTTTCTCCTGAACAAAATTATATATAATAAGTGTGGGTGCACTTAATGTGACAGCGGTGAATTACGGTTGAACAGACATATAGCGCAAATTCCAGTTTCTGTTTACGTTTTGTTTTGATCAGAACGTGTACTATTGACTCTGTCCTGAAGGGGTTAATGCATCTCTTTTGTAAAAAAAACAAACACAAACCTTTTTTTTTTCAATCAACACCAAAAGCAATTCCAAAACAATTAGATATATATATGCTGGACTCACCTGTAGTCCTTCTGTCCCCTGCTAACAAATTTTCGCAATTTCTCCCTCTCTGTGTCTGGTCTGCTGGGATTAGATTCTTTCTCAATTGGTGGAGGTATTCCAAGTATTGCTCTTCTGTTCTAGGATGGTCTTTTAAATAACTCTTTTGGATCTAATTTAAATGACAGAAATTCTATTCTTCTGAAATGGGGTTCCCGGCTCTGAGGTTGATGGACAGTGGGCTAATTTTCTCGGGATAGCACTCCCCAAGTGAGGTTCCTGACGGCTAGGAAGGACTTGTTGGACTAAAGTATAAAGTATTAAAAATAATTTATTAACAATAAATTAAAACAGAAATAATACTTCATCTAGAAAATAAAAAACTCAAAATAAAAAGTTAAAAATTCAGCTGTCAGGAACCTCACTTGGGGAATGCTATCCCAAGAAAATTAGCACACTGTCCATCAACCTCAGAGCCGGGAATCCAGGGCTCTGTTAAAGGTGAGCGCAACCATTACCACCTATGCTATATTTACTTTTCATACAATACCCCACAGCGGGTTTCTTTCTTTCTAATTTTATATCCCTGGAGGAGTATCGCTTGGGACAAAGGGGTGTATTTGCTGCCCAAAAAGCATAAAGGATTTATTTACGGAGCCAATACCACATAGGCTCCAGTCCATGTGAGTGGTTTCAGTCACTTATTACCATCACTTATTTTTTATTTGGAAATCATCTGCACTATATTTCTTTTTCTATTTTTTTTTTGTATGTACTATCAAGCATATACGTTCAAGACTGTCACTGTACTGAAGGGGTGAGTGTACCCCTCTATTGTTCATATTGTAATAGCGCTCCACTCACTGGTATATAGCTTATGACACTTTTTCTTGTGTATTTGTATTTTATTGTGGATAAGGGGTATTCCACTTTTAGTGTTGAGCTTCTTCTTTTATTAAGGCACTGTAGAGTATCACTCACTATCCCTGTAAAGAGATAGTTGTTTTCTGTGTTTATCAACATGATATAGTCCAGATAGATGATAGATGCCTGTGAGAGTGGAAAAAGAAGATTTAAAAAAAAAAATCTTTACATGCCAGAAAAATGCACGTCAAAGCAGAGGTCTTTGTTATCACGTATAGCAGAAGATATATTTTTGAAATGTCTAAAATGAACTTGTTTACAGATGACTCTTAGATTTATAATACTACATTTTAGGAGACTTTATATCAAGCTGTTTATCAATTCTATTTAAAGATCCCTGCAACAACCAAAAAAACTGTCAGTACACACTGTCCACAGAAATTCACAAAGATAGGTTAATCTGCCATAGACTTTTATAAATAAATGAATAAAGAACCTTGATAAGAGTTTAGAGCACATTCAATCCTTTTTTAGTATTTTATTCAGTTTCATTTAAGAACTAAACAGTCTTGTGGCCAGGTCCAGGAGTATAATATATTTTTTTCTGACAAAAGGGCAATGACAATTTCCCCTAATTAGGTTTGTTCAGTTTATCCAGAGGGCAGTAGACCCTGCACTCCAAATAAGATATAATACATTTCACAAAGATTGTTCCAATTCAAGCAGCTTCGATGATATAGCCAGGTACCACTGTTCAACACTTTGGTATTCTCTCAACTAGCTCACTTATTAAAGAAAATTATTATGCCTCAATGGAAGCCCAGAGATCTTACAACCTTTGAAAATGCATGCATGGGGTTTGGAGCATTTAAGGGACCTTTTTCACAGAACTACTCTCTAATACAAACAGGCTAATTAGGTACATCCTCATCCAACTCCCAGGACCGTTGCTCTCCACATGCAAATTACAGATAAAGATTGGCCATACTTATTTAGTAGGGCAATGACAGCCTCCGTTAGTCTTGCTAAAAGGGTAGCATTGTATAAGAGAGTAACAAGATGATACAGGACTCTACCCCTACTATATGCTGATATGCCCATGGTCAGCAGTGCTTACCATGTCAATTAGAAGAGGGATCTATAGACCACATATGGTGGCACTATGCAGGCATTCAACCCTTTTGGAGAAAAATCATAGAGACACTTAAAGGGAAACAATAGTGCACCTGCAGCCCATAAAGAGTTAAAATATTACCTGATTCCAGTGTGACTATCCATGAGCACTTGGTGAGGTTCCACTAATGCTCCTCCTCCACTTGTAGGTGGGACCTAATGCGCATGCGCTGTGAGTGCCGTGAGCACATTAGGACTTTCCCATAGGAAAGCATTGTATCAATGTTTTCCTATGTGGTTCTAGCTACCACTGGAAGTCCTCATACAGAGTGTGAGGATGTCCAGCATCATTTAGCAGATCTGAATTCCCCTAAGGACCTGAAAGCACCTTTAGTGGCTGTCTGGTAGAGAGTGAAGATGTTCAGCGTTTATTTCAGTGAGGCAAAATATCTGTGTGCCTATAGGGCCCTTTAAACAAATATTTCCTGGCATGGCTACACTCACACCATAGATCTTGCTAGGCTGGCCAAACTCCCTCCCATACCTTTAATTTGGCTACTGTTGTGGGAGGCTAATGCCTTAATTCCCACATACTGGAAGCAGACTAACACCCCATCGTTAGAACAATGGGTGAACAGAATTGAAGATACCAGATGTATGGAAGAGTTGCATTGGTTGGCAAGGTAAAAAATGCAAATACCTTAAAATCTGGACCCTGTGGTTGACATACTGGTTTATGTAGTTCAGTGACTGGTATATTAGGATCATAAATACAAACTATGTCTCCGCAACCACTTTAAGAGATTCACAAGTCAACAAGGGGACACTAAGGGAAGGAGTCTGACACTATTCCAAACCCTTTGATATAGGTATAGGACAGGAAGTATAATTTTACTGGTTAATAATTTTATTCAAAAATATATCAAATCTTTTTCCACAAAAATTCTACTCTCCAACCCATCTCAATTGTGAGACTGAGACCACTGAATACCCCATCATCACACTAAGTTACGAGTGTTATCAGTTTTGTTTATGATTTCATTTTGGTTAACTTGTTTGTTTTCTTTTCTTTATTGAGTGTCTTTTATGATACATAACTCTACTCTTGTATGCCATGGAACATATCTCGACAATATGTTTTTACGTGTTTATCTTGTCATTTCCATGTGACTGTATGTTCTTATATTAAGTATCACTTATACTGATTATGTCATATTGTGATATGTGATCTGGGATGTTGTGTAAACGCGTAAATAAAAAAAAGATAATTCCAACTACCTGGAACATGATCGAAAAAGTGGAATGTCTTACAAATAATGCAACCTTCTTTGATTTCACATTTAACTTCATGTTTGATTTATCAATCTTATGTTTTGATTTAATATTACTGATTTAATGCCTTGATTTACTAGTAGTTGAGTTAATATTAAGCTTTTCAAATGATTTAATATTTTTGGATACACTTTTAAAATAATGTTTTAAAAATATTTTAAAAATCATAATAATTTATATATGACAAATATCAATATATACAAGTTATCAAGTATTACAAAATTCTAATAGTTTTCATAATACTAAATCATTTTAAAACTTTTTCCAACAATATTAAAGCATTTGGAACGCTTGTCCAACAATATTAATTAGATGCCTTAGGTTTTAAAGTACTTTTGGATGAAACTTTAAAACTATACTTGAAAGCATCATTAAAGTTGCTATAGATCTCTTCTTTACAGGATTGAGAGGCTGTACAACTCTCATTGGTTTTAACCCTGGCACAGTTCCACTTGCTCATGCATTTAGCCTGATGAGTACGGCTCTTTTGCGTGACTTATCCATGCTGCCGGAGATAGGTTCCACCGTTGACCTTATATAATTTTTTGAAAAGTTTAGAAATTATGTTACTTTTTGATCTTTTAAAAATGTTATATTTGTCCTTAATTACCTCTGTCACATAGTCAAACTCCACAGACCAGAATGTATCTGATTGTGAAGATTTTAAATTAACATCTTCATCCACAAGTGGGAATCTAAGTGTGTGCCAAAGCTTGAGCAAAGGATACACGTGGTACCTATTAAAAAGACTTGTATAACTTCCTACACCTCATCAGACTGCAAATTAAACAGCTTTTAGTGCTATGCATATCAATAATCTGAAGCAAAATTCTCGTATGTCTTGTTTGAGCAGTTAAACTTAATTTGTGATTTATTTTCTGTTTTATATCCCAATTGTAACATGTTAAAGCACTGTGGAATGTGTTGGAAATATATATATATATATATATAAAATATCAAATATTTTAGGCAGTTTTGGCTTGTTGAAGAAATGTGATATAGTTTGGTATTTTTATATGTGATATAGTTTTGATATTTTAATATTTTGAAAAAATTGTATTAAAAGTTTATCCAAAAATCTAAATTAATTTTAAAAAATTATCCAACAATGTTAAATCAAGACCCAGGTCTGAAATGTTAGTACGAAAGCAAAACTTGTTCTCATATACAGTAAATGCTATTTAAAAAAAAAAAAAGATAAACAAAAACGCTCAAATACCTTGCTTGTAGGTATTAGTAAGCATTACTAAAAGCATTACTAGCAGAACAGCCTATTAAAAATGGCATCAGAATGTAAAAAGAAAGTTTGCATTTGAGCATATAGTAAATAGAGTTACATCATATATTTCTCAAATAAAGATATTTAAAAGTGCTGTAGTATCTAGAACCATGGTATAAAATCAAAACTAATGCTTGTGAAAAAAAAATTGCTCAGTATACTTAGTTTCTGAGGATCTCGTCTATGTATGATAGGAAAGATATTTTCACATTTTGTTCTAAGAAACCTAATTAAAATTTGGTATACTCTAAAATCTAATCTTGGATTAAAAGATAAAATTACCATAGATATAGAGATCAAAACTGAGAACGTGCTAGATATCCATCTGAAAAGATGGAAAGAAGGAGGTATTCTTAGGATCGAGGATATATTAATAGGAAACAAAATTAAACCTTTTCAATATCTAAAGCAGGAATTCTCTTTCAATGATAAAAAGATATTTTCTTACTTTCGTATAAAATTTTCTATTAAAACATATTTATTAATAATTGAGATAAGAAACTTGACTTTAATAGAATTATTTTTTAGTGGACAAGAACTTAATAAACACCTCACTAAATGTAGTAAAATATTACACAAATCAGAGAAACAAAGTAATACAAATTAATATACCTGCATTTTAAAAATGGTCTACTGAATTAAATCTGAGTATATCGATTGAGAATTGGCAACAAGAAATTGCCAAAACCAACAAATATATACACTGTATTAACCTCTAAGAAAACCAATACAACATTATGAGCAGGTGGTAAAGAGTACCTACAAAATTAAAATGTATATATCCATCAAGCTCAGATCTATGTTGGCGCTGTGGGATAGGAAAGGGAACTACATACATATATGGTGGCAATGCAGTATGATAAAGACATTTTGGAACAAGATATTTGTATTTTTAAAAGATCAAGGAATAACTCTTTTAAAAAAAATTCCACAGATCGCATTAGTACACTTATTTGAAGAAAAATTTCCAGAAAAAGAAACTCTATTTATAATTCATGCTCTAAATGTTTCTAAAATTCTTATTGCAAGATACTGGGCACAATCAAAAATACCATGCAATTTGGAATCTAAACAACAATTAGAGTATCAATTAAAGATGGAAGCGGGATTAGGATGGCAAGATAAAGGAGCTAGGCTAAAATGTAATATCTATTCTTTTTGGTTAAAAAAAATATATAATATATAATATTAAAAATCAGAGTTATTGAAATAGACATGAAACCTTGAACAAAATGGGAAAAAAAATGGTGGGAATAGATCCAACAGGATAAAATAGAATTTAAATTTTGAGCTTTAATAATGCTTCTCAAATGTGTGACTAAAATAGGTTTTGTGTAAAAAATTATATATATATATGTGTGTTTTGTATTAAATTATTACTGATATTTTTTAAATTATGTAATTTTTTATACAGATATGATTAATGTAATAAGTGATAATTTATAAAAATGTGAAGATCTATTGAACGCCGTATAAAGGTTTCACTATGTTTAAAAAATACCTTGCTTTAGCTGTTTGTGGCATAGCAAGCCTGTTATGTACTATCTATGCACAACTAAAAAAAAAGAAAAAAACTGCGTGAAAATGTAGTTTCCATTTCCTCCTCCGCGCTTGCTGGCTGTAAGATTAATATGACCAATTGAAACTTTCTGTACTGTTTGAAAGAAGGAGTTGAGTGTATGTTACAGCAGATTTACAGGTATTATTGCATTGACTAGTGGCTTATGGCAGAAAAATTTGTTTCTCAAGTTCTTTCCCTGCAGAATGATCCTCCTCCAGTGGCATCACTCCCCCTTACTGCATAGGTAGGGGAAACTTGGAGGAGGATCTTGGATCTTATTAATTGGTTGCAAACATCCAGCTGCTTGCGCGCTTAGCCACTAAATTCCATCTGAATAGGGAAGAAATTGATTTATCCAATTAAGTATTAGGAACTTCATCTACCTGAACAGACCACAGAGGGGAGATATTATTATTATTATTATTATTATTATTATTTTTATATCTGAAGAGACCACAGTAGGTATATATTAAAGGGACACTATAGTCACCAGAACAACTAGAGCTCATTGTATTTGTTCTGGTGAGTATAATCATTCCCTGCAGGCTTTTTGCAGTAAGCACTGTCTTAAAAAAGAAAAATGTAGTGTTTACTTTACAGACTAGGCATAACTCCACTGGCCACTCCTTTTATGGCAGCACTGCCTTAGGAAGCACCTCTAGTAGCCACCTGTGTCTCCACTATCTGCATTAAGACACTGAACTTTCCTCATAGATTCAACGCATTTCTATGAGGTGATGCTGATTGGCAAGGGCTGTGTTTGCCTCCTTGACAGTCTCAGCCAATCCTATGGGAAAGCATTGTGATTGGCTCAAAACAACACTTCTGATAATGTTAGCCAAGCAGGCATATCAGGGACAGAGCCAGCAGCTGCAGGCTTGCATACAATTAAGATGTTACTATATTTAGGGAGGGAAAAGGAGGAAAGGGGCTAGATATTGGTTTTAACACTATAGGGTCAGGAATACATGTTCCATTAATATTATTTTTATTATTTGCATTTCTATAGCCCCAACATGATACATAGTATACTTCTAAGTATAAACCAGGATGCACACCACATTTACTGTCGATATGCATGCAATTTTATTTACAAAGCAATATAATAATACACCAGTACAACAAACTAGAGACACAGTATGCATATTTACATCAATAGCCTTTCAGAGCAGGACACAAGTCACAAAACCCCCAACGTTTCGGAATGAAAAGGTGCCTTTCTTAATGCATACTTATACTCTATCTATATATTTTATATACTTATATCTTTATTTTTATTGATTTGAAATTTGGAAGAACGTTTACAATATCATTTTAGACAGAGTACATTCTAAGGTTAGAATATATACTGTATATTTATTTTTTAACTGTAGTGTGTTTTTATAATATGTGACAAAAATAAAAACTTTAAATTAATCCCTAGATTTACCAGCATCTCAATGTTTACACATGCCTCAGAAAAGGGACAGCATCTATGCACCAAAACCACTCTAAAGAGGTAGGGGTTTTGGTGCTGAGCATGCCCCTTTAACATTTGTTGATTCCTCTTATGTATTTCATACTGTATTGTATAATGTTGTATAGTATATGTTGGAGTTATGTAAATTATAGCAACAATAAACATACTGGTAGTAATAATAATAATAATAATAACTGATGCAACATAGAAACAATTGTTTTAATTCATTTTTCTTTACTTTCATGTGAGTTGATTATGTACAGTAATAATAACTTTTTTCCATTAGTGCAACAAATGTAATCATACTGACATTTGTAGTAAGTGTATTAGATTGTCATTAATGCCTAATGTCATTACATTTGAAGCTTTCTTAAGCATCTTATGATTATAGTCACTAAGTGACAAAAAGCTGAGTGGATGGGTCAGAACATTCAAGAGAAATATACATGGTTATGTCATAAAGCTAGACTTACATATCTGATATCACTTTATTAACACCTGTCCAGGTTTTTGTGTAATAGTGTCACTAAGTGAAGCAAAGCTAAGTTTTTACAGGAGACATTTATGTTGCAAAATTATTTATCGTTGACACCTATAAAAAGGCATTAGGGCAGTGATTTTTACTTGGGCAGAACATCATTCTCTCCATTACTAATGGTAAACAAACCGATGTCCTTGGAATATGGTATCTAAGGATAATAGTTACTTAGAGATATTGACAGGGTTATGTACTAAAGTAAGAATTCAAAGAAAATTTCAAATGAAAGGAATACTATAGTCACCCGGACGACTTCATCTCAATAAAGTGGTTTGGGTGCAGAGTCTCTGTCCCCTTAACCCTGTAATACATTGCAAGTTTAATTCATCTTCCAGTGACGTGATACTGACAGCATCTAGAGGCGTTTCCACAGCACAGACTGAGCAAAACTCAATCACATGATGCAAAAGCCCAATAGAAAAGCATTGAATCAATGGGAACGTTTGAATGCGCACACAACGCTCGCTGCGCTTGCGCATTAGGTCCCCAATACTCCTCTATGAAGAGTATTGGAGTGCAGGAGGAGAGGTGAGCAATGCTGTTGGAGCTTCAGTGCTGGAAACAAGTTAAGTAAAGAAGGGTTAAAAGCCCTTTCACAACCGAACAGGGATACTAGTAATACGAGGGACAGAAACACTATAACATAGATTTGTATTCCTAGCGTTATAGTGTTCCTTTAATGGCCAGAGCAGCTGAACTGAAAGCAATTACCTGAAATAATAAGTTTAGCCTCGGTCTGGACTTAACTGATGGAATTTCTTGGTATAAATGATGACTCGGAAAAGTTAGACTTAATGCCCTGAGGAAGTCTAGTACTCTAGTCCAAAGCATGTTGGGGGAAGTTTGCCAATACCATAAATATCCTATCTGCTACTTATCAGAAACCCGAAAGAAGCTGCAGGAGGACATGGAGCAGGACTGACTTGCCTAGTAAGGCGGAGGGATTGAGGTGTGAGCAACTGAAAGTTCAAACCTGGTGGTGGATGAAAAGAGGTGCAGCAATGATATCCTGTTTTGCCATTAGAGTGTTGCACCATACCAGGACACTGAGTTCTTTTAGGAGTCTGCTAATGTGAGTGCATGAGACTTAGAGCAGCACTATTATACTAGTATCGTAAAAATCTACTGCACAAACAATACTGCCCTATGTGTTTGCCTTATTTGATATATTTTAAGGTATTTTTGGCTAAGTTTATAAACTCTCTTCTTAAAGTAACTGTCACTTTTTAATTTGAAGTCTTACATCTGTGGTGTACAGGGTCCATGCTTTTCTCGTTGCAGAGTCGTAATAGAGGGGTATCGTACTTCCAAAGTTTCTGTACCCTTGCAGCAAGTGTAGGATTGTTCATTATATTTTAAGGGTTGCTCACTTAAATAGTTTGTATTAAATCTCTGTATAAGCACACCTCTCTAAGCTTTAAAAGACAACTATCACACTTTAATGAAGCATAATCCTTTTTAAGATGATGTATATTGATTTCTTGAAGAAAACTTCACTTTTTTATCTGGCTGATGAGGCTTATGAATGGTTTGCACCCTGTGGTGAAGACTTCTCTTTATGGAAAACTTGGATAATGATATGCCTAACTCCTGGAGAGCGTTCTTAACTTGGCTGGATATTGTGTAGGCTTTTTTCTTGACCATGGAAAGGATCCTACGATCATCCACCACTGTTGTTTCGCATCCAGGACTTTTTGTGTTGCAGAGCTCACCGGTGCGTTCTTTTTTTCTCAGAATGTACTGTGGATTTGGCCACTCTTAATGTTACTGCTGTCTCTTTGATGGATTTTTTTTTCCAGCCTAATGTTTCCCTTGCATTGAGAGCTCATTTGACTGCATGTTGTGAGTTCACAGCAGCAACTTCTAAATGTAAATGCCACACCTGAAATCAACTCCAGACCTTTTACCTGCTTAATTGATAAAGAAATAAAGTAATTGCCCACACCTGTCCATGAAACAGCTTTTGAGTCAATTGTCCAATTACTTTTGGTCCCTTAAAAGGGTGGCTGTGTATTAAAGAGTTGTAATTCCTAAAGCCTTCCTCTAATTTGGATGTGAATACCCTCAAATTGTGACTGCACTTTAAGTCCATATTCATTATTTAAAGGACCACTCTAGGCACCCAGACCACTTCAGCTTAATGAAGTGGTCTGGGTGCCAGGTCCAGCTAGGGTTAACCCATTCCTTTATAAACATAGCAGTTTCAGAGAAACTGCTATGTTTATGAATGGGTTAAGCCTTCCCCCAATTCCTCTAGCGGCTGTCTCATTGACAGCCGCTAGAGGCGCTTGCGTGCTTCTCACTGTGATTTTCATGCTTTCCTATGAGACCGGCTGAATGCGCACGCAGCTCTTGCCGCGCGTGCGCATTCAGCCAACGGGGAAGAGAGGAGGAGGAGAGGAGGCAGAGAGCTCTCCGCCCAGCGCTGGAAAAAGGTAAGATTTAACCCCTTTCTCCCTTCCAGAGCCGGGCGGGAGTGGGACCCTGAGGGTGGGGGCACCCTCAGGGCACTATAGTGCCAGGAAAACAAGTATGTTTTCCTGGCACTATAGTGGTCCTTTAACTAACTTATTTTGGTAAACAGACAAAATAACAAAACTTGTGCTAGTGTCCAAATATTTCAAGTCCTAACTGTAGGTCCATAATGCTATACACACAGACATACTCAGCCCCCCTATACAGCTCTTAGCCTCCTCCACTACACACACTCTCACACACATCACATACAGCCATCACACACATCAGATGCAACCAGTACACACCCAACACTCACACACATTACACACAGCTTGTATTTTTGAACTAATTTTATAGTAAAGTTATCTAAAAGAAGAATGACAGATGTTTGGGCAGGGGTTGTGAGGGGCGCAGTTTTAGTACTTACTGTAGGTGCTGTCATTTTTTTCACACCTATGATCACTGGTACACTAAAACTACTACTTGTGATGCTATCAACACCCACACTGTTAGAAACACACATACAGACATACTCACTTACATATACACAGGAGCTTATCCATACACTCCCACAGACACATGCTTTACGTCTGTGTATACAACTTTTTTTCATTTTTAAATAATCTTTTTGTTTTAGTTTATACCTTACACCAGGGGTAGGCAACCTTCGGCACTCCATATGTTGTGGACTATATCCCCCATAATGCTCATAGTCTGTCAAGAATTTTAAAAAGCCTCTAAACCCCCCAAATGCTTGTTTTATGCTTCACATTTATTTATTTTAATTTATGTAGCTTCAGACGCACATCCTACTTACCTATATTTAAGTATGTAGAGATTTTTTTTTCTACAGGATCACTCTTCCTATACAATCAATTCCTCCCTTTACCTTGAAGTAAATCATTGTGACAGTAAGCACTAGCCTCACTCTTAAACGCATCAGTGGCTGTCAAAAACTCATAGTTAAACCTAAAATCGATAATCCATGACATTTAGTCTGTCATGGGAATCTGAAACTAGCATGATGAACACTAACAAGGTCCAGCATCCCTGCTCGCTGCAGACACACCACTCAGAATGGGATCCTGGGGGTGGGTGTGGCCTGGAGTCAGGGTCTTCTCACTGGCTTATGCTCTGTGCTGTGACGTCAGTGCTGGAAGAATTGGGCAGTGCAGGCTGTGAGAGCTGCATCAGCAGCACATGGGTGAGCAGTAGATGCTGCTGGACTCTCAGAACGGAGGATCACAGCGGATGGTCTTATCCCCCCGAGGCTGGCTGATTTCTCTCTCTGAAGGATCCAAATAAACCATTTGCACATAGTAAGTGTCTTCTGGGATCTGGGAGTACTGAGCTAGAGATTTGCTAACTTATGAAAAGCCTGGTTGCATACAAAACTTCTGGCAGTCCAGCAGTTGGCTATTATTTTAGATACTGGCAGGCTGAGCGTGATAGGAATCAAGTCCTTGAACCGCAGCTGTAGTTCACGTGGTGTTCTTCTCCAGTGATTGCTAGCATCCTGAACCCTAGTCAGGCTAAAGATACATCGTTGCTTCGTATTCTATGATTGGAATTCGCACATCCCCTTAACTTACATCTATATAATTAACCGATCCGATGGAAGGCTTGCACCTTAAAGCGCCATCTGCTGCTGCTGTATCATCGTATGAATATGGATCCTCCCTGCCAGTGAAATGCTTTTAGCAGATAAATATGTACTCTGCTCCTATAACTGTTTATAGCAAGCTTTCATATTAGTAGGCAAGTGCTCATGGATTTAACTCATTGCTGGCCACTGTTTGCTCAGAGCTTACAGTGAGGACATGGGAAGGTTTTTTTTTTTCTTTATTAGATACAGAAATTGCCTCAAATCCTGACTCTTATCAAATCTATTATTCTGCAGTGATGGTTATTTCTATTATGACCATGAGTTGGTACTAGTGTCTGCGAGCACTTTGTCTAAAGAATCAGTCCATTAGAGACAATGAGTGAACAGTTACTTGTATGAATTCAGGGTTGGAAAGCCGTTTTGTAACAATTTAATGTGAGAACATACATAGAGCCATTCAGGTTTGAGATGTGCCACACCCTTCCCATCCTCCTGTGCTACACGCAAGTTTCGGATGGTTCTAGTCTGTATCACACAGTGGCATCAGGAAGCTTGCATAACACTTGCCCTAAGTCTGTTAATGATAATATTTTAATACAACAGGGCTCAACTTTGCTGCAATAATTTATTGCGTTGGAATTGGAGATATAATGACTGACCATGTTAACAACATAAAGATCCAGGAAGTTTCCATCCATCATTTAGGTTAACCCTTTTGTGTGATGGAGAAACACATGATGTGTTGGTTTATGGTTTATATATATATATATCTTGTTATTATAGAACTAATAAAATAAGTCATGCTCAGATTTAGAAACTGAAATCATTTTTAAAACGCATTGAAGATTCTCTTAACCCCAAAATTGTGGACAATGGAGAATAAAATGACATGTTTTATTCAAAGAGAGTGGATTTAGTAAAAAAAAAAAGTTTCCAACACATTTGTTTTTTAAACTCTCCTATTTTGGCCTAAATTCTGGAATTTTCTTTGCAATAGTGTACAAGTATGTTTCAGTTAATAAACCTCTATGTCTTCAGTTTAAAGAAAAACAAATGGACAGATGAACTATATAATGTATGCTATTCTCTGTGGCTAATGGATTAGAAAAGATTAAAGAATGTGATAAAAACTTAAAAAATATGCTGGAGACAGACCTGGTTGTAAACAATAGAAAAATGGATAAATGCAAGAATATTGGGGAAATAGGTTGCTAAGGGATCTAGTCACTAAAAGATGAGTGATTCTGATCTGAGAACAAAGATGAAAAAATGATTTCACAATAAAATATTTGTGAGAAAAACTTCCAGAATGGAAGATTTCTTAGCAGCCAAAATAGATTACCTTACATTTTGCAAATCAGTTGTGAACTCATCCAACATCCTTGGAAAATGAAATACATATATAGGGGCATAATTCTAAAATACATGTTCCAATAATCATATCAACCAATATGTGAAAAACAGTATGGGACATCTTTTTTGCTCTGATGGCTAAATAGTCATAACAAAACAAACAGACTTGGGTGGAGTTAAGAATGCCTCACAGGCTGATATTTTTTTTTTAATATATTGTTTGTTGAATGACTGCTTAAAATGCTTGTGATGTACTTATTTTTCAAAATGGGTGTGGCTGTTTACCATTGAATTTATTTATAGTGCCAATGTATTCTACTGATGGAATCTAAATACACAGATATGAAAGCCTCAGAGAATATATATATTACATTACAAATTTATTATAAAATAGCCTGTGCATCTGTAAGCAGATCATAGACTGATTTATAGCATCCCGAAGGAAAACCTCATAATCTGTTCAGACATTTTCAATCATGATCTCTTCACCCTTTTGCTTTGCAGCAGAATCTCTTTGTCTTCAAAGTGGATAAAGGTATCATACAATCACAGTGTAAGCTAACAAACACAAGGCACTAATTTCAACTAGTAGACAAAGAGCCGCACATTGTTATAAATCATACTCCTGGTTGTAAAGGATTACTTGATTAGCTCACAGCAATCAGCTTATCACGAAGCACTATGGGTAATAATGCAACCTGGTCCAGCATTGAAATGTCTCTCTCACTTAAATGACAAACGCTTGCAGACTACACCTGTAATTATTATCTGGCTATGCTCAAAACTTTTAAGCGCAGTACACAGGGGTATTTTATGATATAACTTGTTCTCTATTAAGCTTTTCTTTTTTGTCCATCAGTATTACAATAAATAATAAATATACTTATTATTGATTATTATGTACATCAGTTACTGTGAAAATTTTATAGTAGACACAAAATTTAGTTTGGGACTTCCCTCTGCACAGAATGTATAGTTTAGAACATTGCATGTGATAGTGCATTAGTGAAACACTGAACGTTAGAGCAATATATGTAATAGTGATATATTTTAGCTATTTTCTTTGCTACGTGTGCAAATATGCTTTATTGTGACACAATCTGGGAATGAAAGCTTCATAGGAGTTTTTACACACTTGTTAGTGTTTAACCCTTATCAGACACTTGAGGACCAGATACATTCTATGACTGTACTATAATTAGGCCCTTTTAGCTTCAAACAAACCTTGTTAAAGATTACAATGGTCATAGGATGGTGCTAACATTAACCCCTTAAGGACACATGACATGTGTGACATGTCATGATTCCCTTTTATTCAAGAAGTTTGGTCCTTAAGGGGTTAAAGTGGCACTGTCACCGTCTGGGGATGACATCACAGCTGAGGGCCCAGGGGTTGGGGGGAGCAGGTAAAGGTACTTACCTGAATCTGTCCCCAGTGGTCTTGGCCATATCCAGTTCCTGGCGTGCCAACGTCAGTGTTGTAGTGAGAGTACAAATTGAGATCTGTGGAGTATCCTGCGAGACCACGGTATCCTCCATTTACATAGCCAATTCCCTGCAGCCATCACTGGTATTGACGGGAGGAGATTGACACTTCTATACGGCGATAGCTCCACCCAGTTCTAGAAGTGTCAGGCATAGAAAATAGACAAAGTAAACTAAGTCCCTTGACTGGGTTTGAATTTCAGTGAAATTTCAGCTCAGTGAATAGGAGTATTTTATAAAGATTCTTTTATTATGAAATACTTGTTTTTTGGGGGAATGGGTGACTGTGCCGCTTTCAATAAGTTGGACATTACTTGGGTCAACTATACTGTAATGACAACATAAAATGTAATTGGTCCTTCTCTATGTTTTTCTATATTGAAATGAAGTATCTAAATGAATGTTGTCACTTTTTAAGAGAAAGCTCCCTCTCCCGCCAGCTCTTATGACCCTGAACTCCTCCAATCAGATACCTGGAATTTCCGACAGGGGAAATCGCCCCAGCCAATAGAAAAATTAGTTTACTGTGACATTATGATTTGAAGAACTGGAAAATGTAGTTACATATAGCTACATAGTTACCTAATAATCTAGGTTGAAAAAAGACTAAAATACATAAAGTTCATGCTTTAAACTCATATTTTTATGCTATTAAAGCAACGGGGAACATAAAACTCCTAAGCACTGCTCCTCTCAGAGGTGGTAGACGCAGCATCCTGTCTGAAATAAAACAAATATGCCATTACTTATTTATTCCATTATAATAATTTAGATCCTTTAGGCACAGCCAGACAAATGTATATATTTAGCGTTAGAAAATGTATAATATAGAAATGAATGTTAATGTGCTCCATGCTGGAATTAGACGCCCTGCTAGGTTATTAGAACAGACTGGGCAAGCAGCCCATCTACAAACATGTCCGAAGGAGTCTTTGAATATGTATAGTTCAATTCAGCCAGATGCTACCGTATCCTTTATAGGACGTTAACATGATGATACAAAGCATAGTTAGAATTTTATATTTAGGTATCTCGCTGGTTTGCTTGTTTATCAAAGAAATGGCCCACAGCTTGATGCCACTGAGGCAATAACAATGTCAAATATTCAGAGGCATTCCTAAGTGCTAATACAGCAACTCTATACTCATTTCCTGGGAATGCATGTCTTGATTCCTGAGAAAATAATTACTTTAGTTTTTACTGTTTTAACTGACTTCTATTAGAGGGCACTAAATATTCTTAAAGGAGCACTATAGTGTTAGGAATGTAAACATTATAAACATTATAACAATATTCTTAACACTATAGTGCTGGGGTATAAGCTTACCTCAGCATGGAATTAAAAGTTATTTTGCTTACCTTTTCTCCATTGCCACGGCCATCAATCTTGATAATCTCAGCTAATCCAATGCTTTCCCATAAGAAAGCAAAGGGAGGCTAATGCGCATGCACGGCAAAATGCTGCACTGCACTAATAAGCATCGCCTCATAGGAATCAGTGCCTCTCTATGGGGTGCTTTCCATTTTTTCATGCAGCGAGTGGAGATGCTGAACGTAGGTGCTGCACACAATGCAGCACTGACCTATGAAGCACCTCTAACGGCCATCTGAGTGACTGCACCTAGACGTGTTACTAGGCAGTGTTGTGTGCTAAATGGAAAATGTTATTTCCCAAATTTAGACTGTTTATGTGTTGGAGAGTATTTACCACAGTTCATTTGTTAACTAATAAATCCCTTAATTTCTAATTGTCCCATTTTTCAATTCTTGCCACTATAGACTACACTGTAGAGTACAACATATTTTCAGTAAACTTAGTATCTATACTAAGAGACGTGATTTAAAACAAGATAAATAGTAAAAAGAGGGATTGGGGGCACATCCGAAACATGCATTCTAAGCAGTGGTACTGCCATAGAGACCAACATTTATACAAAATATACACTAAGGAACAGCACACACACACAAATACAGTTTTAAATGCTATAAGGGTACTTAAAAATCACCTAGCTTAACAAACAAATATGGGGATTCAGTTCCATCATATGGTCATATTGAGTTAAGCCCACCACTACACCAAAGTACCCCAATATTGGTGGGTCCTACACTAATTTTAACATAGAAAACAAACAAATAAATAAAAAAATATACAAATAAATAGTGCTAGTAAGAGAATTACAAATAAATAGTGCTAGTAAGAGCATTTTGAATATATATATTGCAGAATTAATGTGATAAAAAATGTAATTAAAAACAACTACAGTGTCTAAACTAAACTATTAAAGTGATGCATATGAAATATCTACTGTATAACAAATGAAAATTATTATTAAAGTTACATTGCTATCCAAAACCTCCTCAGATTTATATTTTCCTGTGGTCACCTCCAAAGGGGCATCTGAAACTTGGGGGCTGGGGTGGGAGGGGGGAATGCTCATCCCAAAATTAATCTGATCTGGACCATAAACAAAATCGGAAGCTGGGGGGATTTAAAGATAAAATCTCACAAAAACTCTCCTGTAAAATCCTTTGATTATAATAAATATTATTAATAAAGTCACTCTATTCTGGAGTTAATTCCAGTTATTTTTACTATGTTACATAGAGAATACAGACACATGTCTGTGAGGATTTTAATACCGCTTACTTAACACAGAAAACAGGAAGTGGTATGTGAGCAGCGAATCAGCGAATCACAATGACCATTTCAGCATTTGAAGTTGTCATGGTGGTTGGAGTCTGTATGTGAAGATGTTTAGATTTCCTGCTAGGGTTGGAAACCTACCTCTGTCAGCATCATTAGCCAGCCCACAACAAGATCAGTTATAGCCTTTATGGTTATAGTTATTAGCCTTCAATCTGGGAGACCAGTTCATTGAAATGATTTGCAATTGGTTCATTACTCCCAATAAGAATAACTTTTTTAAGGAAGCTAGAGTTAATTTAGTTTAGATTTTGTAAATAGTACAAGAAGCAGTTTTTTTGACTTGACAACAGACTGGCAAAATTTAGGACAAACAGCCAGACTGGAAAAAAGCAAGTATTCAGCTAATTTGGAGATTTATTTTTTCAGCTCAAAGTTGAAGGTCAGTTACATTACTTACCATAATCTTAAATAGACCTTGTTGATTTTGACATTCCAGTGGCCCACAGCGGGAAAGCGTGCAATTCACGGCTCTTTTCTGTGGAGCTGAAAGCGCAAAATGCAATCAAACAAATTTAGATAATATGCATGGGCAGTGTGAGATTCTAGTAATTTCTATTTCCCAAGGTAGCTTAATAGGTGGGGAATTTAAAACTATGTTAGGAACTTCACACATTAATATCAATCAGGGTAGAAGTCTGGCTCCATTTTTCCCTCTTCTTGTTGTGGGGTAGGGTGGAAGGATACAATCAACAGGGTTGGTATCATAATCTAATAAAAATGTCAAAATGTCTTCCTTGAAGAGCTTCTATTCTCTATATTAGGCAAAAAAGGTTTTTAAAAAATCCGCAAAAAACAAACAAAAAACAATAACAAGCCAGACTCATGGCTCAGAAATCATCTCTCTCATAATGGGTTTATTAAAAATTTAGTAAGCATAGCAAAAATGGGCAAATGATGAGTGGAAATTGGCTAACTGCCTGCAAGTATGGCTATGGGAGTGGGGTGACCCTTCTAGAGATTAAAATAACCTAGACTTTAAGAAGCTAGCATTTTAATATCATCGGGACAGGTTCGTTAGGAATTTTAGAATTTTCAGATTTCACACTAATTCACATTAGGGATTATATGAAAGGTTTTTCATGAAAGAAACAATGATATCTTTGGATAAATGTTACCATGACAATAAAGTGAAACAAATTACACTGGAAATAACTTTCTAACCTTATTATGGACAGTGACGGAGTACTTAATAAGCTTGTGGGAATTCCATTAAGGGATTGAGTTACATATTCTTGTCTCAAGGGTGATGTTTATCAGAGCAGTTCTCTAGAAAATGCCCCAGGATCACTTAACATATTGAATTGGTTTTAGCAACTAAGCATCATACTTGGTGATCACACAGGTAGAACATTTTGTAAATGGCTTTGGCACATTTTTAATCTGCCAAAAATAACATGGGGTATGGATGTGGGCATTCATTATTTCTAATGGTACAAAATAAACACATGCCAAATGCACCTGGCAACTAATGATGCCTCTGTAAACCATGGTTCCTCCTTCACTAACCTACCTTGAGCTAAAACCAGTAACCACACCAATCTTATACCCATCACATGTAACTCTCCCTTTAAGTCCTCTTTTCGTACTGCCCTCTGGAAGGCACGCTCTGTGTTCAACATCACTAAATCAACTGCTGTTCATGACTTATTTATCTCACACTCCCTAAACTTGTTGGCTTTAACTGAAACATGGCTCTCTCCCTCTGACACTGCTATCCCTACTTTGCTATTCTTTGGTTGTCTTTTTTTATTCACAACCCAAAACAGTCTGACAGTAAGGGTGGAGGGGTAGGGATGCTGCTTTCACCTGCCTGCTCTTTAAAACCTCTACCAATCCCCTTTCATCTTTCTCCTCTTGAAGCTCCCTCAGTTTGCCTGTTCAAACCCATTTCTGCAAGAATTGTGGTTATTAACCGCCCCCCCCCGGTTCCCTTCTTCTCTTTCTTGACCATTTTGCTGCCTGGCTCACCTACTTTCTTTCACGTAATATTCCTTCTCTAATTCTTGGGGACTTTAACATTCCAATTAACACTCCCATGACCTCAGTAGCTTTAAAACTTATTTCAATTGCTTTCAATTGCTATCCAAATGAGCTGGTTCTCCCAAGCATGTAGCTGGCAATACCATCAAACTTATTTTTTTTCAGATGCATGCACAGTTTTCAATCTCTGTAACACTCCATTTCCTCTCTCAGATAACCACCTTGCATCATTTGTTATTGTGAGCCCTCGCACCCAACATTATCAGGCTAAACTCAGAAGGAACCTGAATTCTCTAGACCTCCAGCAACTGTTAGCTGATGTGCATTCTCAACTCTCATCCATCCCTACCTTCTCCTTTCCCTTTCTGGCAATCTCTTCATATAACACCAACCTCACCTCTGCCCTGAACGCTGCAGCCGTACTCCAAAATACAGCTCAAGGTATTAACTAACACACTAACTCAAGCCGCTACCTGCAGAGATGCTCCTGTACAACTGAACACTGCTGGAGGAAGTCTAACACCATGTCAGACTTTTTTCATTATAAATTAATTATGCGTTCGTACAGCGCAGCCTTCACCCTTGCTAAATAATTATACTTTTTCTCTCATTAGTTAATAATCCCACAATCCCAGGTGTTTCTTGCTAATTTCAACTCTCTTTTTTGCCCTGCTGTTGCCACCCCCAAACTAACCTTTCAACTGATAGCATTACATGCTACTTTACTGACAAGATTAAGCCGTTTAGGAAATAATTGTACCCCTTCACTCCTCTCTTTCTCAACTGTACTGGGATCACTTAGGCTGCTCTTCTCTTTTCCTGTCACCCCACTACTCATCTGCTTTATCCCATTCTATCCCATCTCACCTGACCAGAAATTTCCATCTGAAACACATATCTATAACTGCTGTCTTTCTTCTGGCATTGTCCCTTAAACATGCGACTGTCACACCCGTCCATCTCTTAAACAGTCTTCCCTTTCCAATTATCATCTCTTTTTTTTCCTCAAAGCTTTTAGAATTGTGCAGCACTTGTCTTTACTGGTCGAGGTTGCGTTCTCAATTGCAAGTCTCTCCTCGACCTCTTCACCCTGGCTTTTGCCCCCTCCACTTACTGAGATTGCTCTGATTAAAGTAACAAATTATCTAATAGTGGCTAAATCCAAAGGCCACTACTCTGAACTAATTCTTATTGGCCACTACTCTGAACTAATTCTTCTTGACCTTTCTCCTGAATTTGACACTGTTGATCATGTCCTCCTTCTTCAAAGTTTTCAATCCTTCGGTCTCTGTGACTCCGTCCTCTTGGGGTTCTCCTCCTATCTCTCCCAACAGATAGGCTGGGGAGACCTAAAGACCCTATAGTGCCAGGAAAATGAGTTTGTTTTCCTGGCACTATAGTGGTCCTTTAAAGAGGAGCTCTCAAGTTTCTTTAGTTTACACACTGAATGTCACCTATACCTTGTGCTAATCTTTTATTTTTTATTTTTTACACGTCTTGCTCCATTTTCTTTTACATATATACATATATTTACAAATATAGTAAATACTAATGATTACACACCCACTGTGTAGTAATTTATATTTATTATATTTTCTTCCTTGTGCTAGATCTCAATATTTTTGTGCAGCAATTTGTTCTCCTCTGTCCATGATGTATGCTGATGGATTGTAGGCATATTTGATCAATAACTAAAACAGAATCTTGCCTAAGCTCTGCCATTGTCGAGTTCTGTGGACCCAAGTGATATAAAGTAGTCCCTAATTTCTTATGAATTTTATAAAAACATGAGCGTTCAGAAACAAATATAGAGATATTCAGAAACCGTTAGCCACATAGAAGCAAATTAGATAATGTTTATGTTTGTTGACATAGCCGATTTAAGTCTGCCTCTTCTACTATATTATGTCATTTCATTTGCTTTTGTTTTTTTTATATTGGATGTGCTGTTGAATTATGCAATTACTATATAAGTTCCCTTGGTTAAAAAAAGATTGACAACACTGTTGTCAGTGAAATGTCTTGTCAGTTTTGACAGAGATTTCTTTAACAAAATCTATATTAAAGTTTGGGTCTATGTATAACCTCTTTTTATACTGTCTTTAGTTATTAGACGTTAAATTCATTCACTACTACCACATAATTGTCACACTTATTTGTAATGTAATGTACAAAGGTAATCTTATATAATGATGCATATGATTTATACATTGTAAATATGATCATATTAATTAAAGACCTTCCTACATCAGCAGCAGTCTTCTTGCCTTGTAGTCCCCTACATGGATTGGCTGTAAAAGAAAATGTAGCAGACTCTGTTTACCTCTTCTGGAGGCCATGTATAACACAGTTCCTTTCATAATTTATGTGGCAAACTATCTGTAACAGCAGTCTTCAAAGATGCTACAGTGTATCCATAAACTTGATGACTGCTCCAAAGTGGCTAGGGCTGTAAGACCAGCTTCTCCTTTATATAGGGTCAACAAATAATAAAATGACATTTGAGGAGTTTTGAAGTAAAGCCATAAAAGCATGGGTGCTGCACCTAAACTGTAGCTACATTTATAGTTTGACCATTTCAGTCATGACTTACTTGAGGTATCTCTTATTTTTGTTCTTATAGAGATCTTTTATTTGAGGACTACAGCCAGTTATTGGACATATCCAAGATATGTTGGGTAAAGTTATGACCTAAAGTCAGTCATGCATGTAATTTAAAATTTAATTTAGAACAAAATCAAAATATTTGATTTACCAAAACCATGGTCTAAATACAACTATAGAAAAATGCAAATTAGTCTGAGGTATTCTTTAACACTCAGACGAGGCACTGTTTAACGAACACACATTTTCACTGACAGATATGCGCACATTTACACACAGAGGACACTGACACAGACAGTCACACACAGAAGACACTGGCGCACACTTGAAGAACACTTGAAGAAACTGAAACACACACTTGGCACACAATTTGACACACACAGACAAACACACAGACACTCATTCAATGACAGACACGCACATAGTTACACACAGAGAACACTAACACACACTTACACAAAGAGGGCACTGACACACACAGTTACACTGAAAGCACACTGATACACACATTTACACAGATAGGACAGTGACACCATATTTACACATTGAGCACACTGACACACACACACACACACAGGATACTGACACACACACACTTACACAGAGTGGACACTGACGCACATTTACACACTCATTAACAAACACTGGCTGATTTGACACACACAGACAGACACACTTACAGATGCACAATCACTGACAGACACACACAATTCGTCTATCATTCTTCAGCTATATGGCAGCTGTTACTAAGTAGCCCTACTAAGTAGCCCAGAGGTAACGTTTTGTGCTGCGGTGCAGTGCAATATGGAAGGAATCCTATACCGCTTGTACAATAGTTTCAAAGTTGATTCTTGGTGCTTGGCATTGATGGCACTATTTACACTGATGTATGTTAGCTTTGGCTGTGGTGCAGCTCCCATCTATGTAGAGAGGTATAGATGGAGTATTGTTGTGATACTATATGTATATGATTAGGGGAATCTTTGCTACAATATGAGTTCTCAAAATGTGCTGGTGGGGGCCAGAGAAGGCTGACCTGCTGCTTAGTGCAAATGCATTTTATTTTTTGCCTACAATACATTAATGTGAATCCTTTATCAGAGTTTATAGATTGATGCTCTTTGCCTCTCCTTATTGGCTCAGCGCCAATCAGTTATTACCGTTTATGGAGAATATGTGCCTCAGTCACTTCCATTAGCCCATGTTTTTTCCATCAGTGAACAAAGTGATTTTCAAAAACAACAGACAAAATGTGAATAAAGCAAATCCAAGAGTGAAGTGATTTTGAATGGACAGTGCAATACAGGAGTATATTTATACATTGAAATGCTGAGTTGCTTATGAAAAAGGAGTTAAGTGTAGCAAAACATTCTTTCTGTTCTGTCTGCTACCAGTGCTTAGAACTACAGCTTGATATATTTTTGCCTATGTATAATATCCTGGAGAAGGCTGGAAACATTTGGCCTGCAGAGCAAGTATAAATAAATAGCCTATTTTTGTCCACAAAACTTGCAGATAATTATACGTAAGCCATGTGACACTCTGTGTCCTGTCTATCCATTGTCTGCAGGGATGACCTTGGTGTAATTAGTATCCATGTACCCCTTGCCACCAGGTCATAACTTCATTGAATAGGAATGCACAGTAAATCCTTGACAGATCGATTTGTTCAGTTTTGGATTAAAGGTATATTATTTTGACGAACCGGCTCAAGACATTTTGGCACAAGTTTAGTAATCACTCATGCACATTCTGTTCCTCTTAACTGACAGAAGAATGGTGCTGTGAAGCAGCAGCACAAATTTCACGTGTGCTAGAGACTCAGGGGACATTTGCCCTCTGCCTTCCACGAGCCATCCTATTGTATTTTTTATTGATTTTTTTTTTCAGTTTGACAATTTTTATTGTTTTTTCTTTCACTTTCACTTATTTTTCGTTCCTTGAAGGAAGGAAGCGAAGAAAGATGTTGTGGGGTACAGAAAGTAAGATGGGAGTGGGTAAAGATAAATTTAACAAATTCAATACATTTGAAATACATATGCCATACAGATGCAATACAGTTTCAGTTCAATTGGATTCCACTACCACCTGTACGCTGATGACACCCAGACATATCTCTCCTCCCCAGACCACTCCCCTGCCATCCTGCAACATGTCACTGCTTGCCTTTCTTCCATCTCTGACTAGATGTCCTCCTGCTTTCTGAAACTCAATCTCTCTAAAACTGAGCTCCTTGTTTTTCCTCCTCCTAATACTGATCCTCCTCTTTCGCTCTCCCTTCAAGTTAGTGGTATCCACATAAGTCCATCCTTGCAAGCGTGCTGTCTTGGCATTATACTTGATTCTGGCCTCACCTTTGAGCCTCACATCCAGTATGTTGCCAAATCCTGTAGATTCCATCTTAAAAACATAGCCCGCATCTGCCCCTTTCTTACACAAGATGCTACCAAGGAACTTGTCCATGCTCTAATAATTTCCTGCATGGATTATTGTAACCCTCTCCTAATTGGTATTCCCAAAAGCCGTATTGCCCCGCTACAGTCTGGAATGAATGCTGCCGCCAGACTGATTTTCCTCTGTAAACGGTCCTCTCACACCTCACCCCTCTGTCAGTCCTTACATTGGCATTCTGTATCCTATAGGAGTCAATTCAAAGTGCTAACCCATACCTATAAAGCACTGAACAATTCTAGCCCTTCTTATATCTCTTCACAGATCCATAGGTATGTCCCTTCTCGGTCTCTCCGCTCTGCCCGTGACCACCTCCTGTCCGTTGTCCGCACCCGTACAGCCAACTCACACTTGCAGGACTTCTCACGGGCAGCTCCCTTCCTATGGAATAGCCTGCCTACTGCCATCAGACTCTCCCCTAGTCTTCAATCGTTTAAGAAGTACCTTAAAACCCATCTCTTTAGGAAAACTTATGGCCTCCCAGAGTAACCTCTACCTCACATACCTGTCTCTTGCGCCTCCTAAAAGGGCAGCGCTCTACTCTCTCCTCCAGCTCTGCTTCACTCCCGCTTTATTTGATTGCTGTTTCCTGTCCTAATGTGTTTTATACCCCACCTCCTATAGAATGTAAGCTCGTTTGAGCAGGGTCCTCTTTAACCTATCATTCCTGTAAGTTTTTCTTGTAATTGTCCTATTTATAGTTAAATCCCCCCTCTCATAATATTGTAAAGCGCTACGGAATCTGTTGGCGCTATATAAATGGCAATAATAATAATTGTGATACAGAGACAGTTCATGCCACCCAGATCATAACGTGCTACATTTGACAAATAGATTCCATGTAGCTCTGGAGGAGATGCCACAGGGCCGCCTTGTCACTCTGCTGGCTTCCCCCCGGTGCATCCTATTGTTGTATTTTTAAAGAGATGTTAATTAATATTTTTCTTTTGTTTTGGAATGCTGTCAGATAAGCACACGTCCTCTAGGGGTGCCTGGTTTCAGCACTTATAATGTATGTTTTTGGAGTTTTTTTTTTACAAATGTGTATTCCTAACGCCATAGGCCACACACCCCCTCCCTCCCACCTCCCCCTCAGCAAATAATTGGCTAAAAAAAACAGCTAAAACCTTTTTACAGTTACCCAATTCTAGTCTGTAGCTGCAGCTTTGAAATCCTGCACATATGGAGTTTAACCCTCTGCCACCAATGCCAGCCTTAAACTAGAGTCCGTTCTATGTCAATTATGGCTGGGGGAATTGACTTGACTGCTTTAGCTCTGAAAAAATGGAATTTATCAATGGGCACTGGAGGACCAAGATATGAGTGCAAAGTTTCAAAATGGTTTGCCCCATCACCAGGAAATCGGATCATAAGCACTGAGTCATAACCACTGCAGCGGACTGGACTCATATTTGGAGTAACCCTTTAATTATTCAGCACAATTGATATTATTATAAATGAAATATGAATGATTTTAAATGATAGTAGTATCATTATTGGTATCTAAAAAAAAACTAACATATTCCACAGCACTTTGCAATATTAATTTGAGTCTATTACAGCACATAAAAGGCAAACTATTACACATTTTTACAGGAAAAGAGGTTGTTATGGACCCTGCTTGAATGACTTTACAATCTATCTATATCTATTAAGCTTTATACATTCACTCTCTGCATGGATGGTGTGGGCCAGTGGTTCTTGATTTTCAAAAAAGTTAAAATTCCAAGCCCCTTCCTTTAACATAACATTTGTGTCCTTTAATGGAATGCTGGTTTATGGCAGTGTGTACTTCTGCTTTCAAGATTTATAATTGTCAGGATACTGACAGGGATCCAATACGCAGAGTGCGGACAGAAGGAGGTACGTATACCGGACCTTAGAATGGCCGGACTAACGTAGGGACAAAGCAAGAATAGTCAAAAGGTAAGCCGAGGTCGAGGGAGCCGGAGGACAGGTAAGCGAGATACAAGCCGAGTCAAAGGAGAGGAGAGGACAACAGGACAAAAGACAAGCAAGGGTCAAAACCGGAAACACAAGATAAAGAACGCGCTGAGTGACTAGCAAGCTAGAACCACGACAGGGCAATGAGCAGTAGTAAAGGTTTCCTTTAAATACCCTGTACCTAAATAGAGACCACGCCCCCAAAAGGTCCGGAATAGCGGTTCCCGGCACTTTATGTAAATGCCGACGTCATGACGTCGACGCTAGCCGTCGCGTCATAAAAGGGGGAGGAGCTAGCGCGGCCGGCGCGAAAACGGCCGGAATATGCCGAAATGCTAGGGGCAGGGAGCCCCTAAACAGAGAGGATGTCTTCCCTGGATTCAGCACCAACAGGTACCCTGACAGTACCCCCCCTTCTAGAAACGCCCACCGGGCGGATGGGACCGGGCTTAGAAGGAAAACGAACGTGGAAGGCCCGAAGAAGACGAGGAGCATGCACGTCTATACCAGGAACCCAAGACCTCTCTTCTGGACCATAACCTTTCCAGTCTATGAGGTATTGCAGCTTCCCCCTAGAAATACGAGAATCAAGGATGGACTTGATGATATATTCCTCCTGACCATCCACACGGACCGAGGATGGAGGAGCAGAGCGGGAGGAAAATCTGTTACAAACAAGAGGTTTCAATAAAGACACATGAAAAGAGTTAGGGATGCGTAGAGTAGGAGGTAGATCCAGCAAATAAGAAACCGGGTTGATCCTCCTCAGCACCCTGTAAGGACCAATGTAACGAGGAGCAAACTTCAAGGAAGGAACTTTCAGGCAAATGTGTCTGGTACACAACCAGACCCTATCACCCGGAGAAAAAATAGGAGCAGGCCGCCTACGCCTATCAGCATGTGACTTAAACACCGCGGAACTACGTGCAAGAATTTGTCGAGTCTGATCCCACAACTTTCTCAGGTTGGCTATATGAATATCAACCGACGGTATACCCTGGGAAGGAGACACCGACGGAAGAACAGTAGGGTTAAAGCCATAGTTCAAGAAAAAGGGGCTATTACGAGTGGAACCACAAACAAGGTTGTTGTGAGCAAACTCCGCCCAAGGAATCAGACCGACCCAGTCATCCTGGTGTTCAGAAACAAAACAACGTAGATATTGCTCAATTTTTTGGTTAGTGCGTTCGGCTGCTCCGTTAGATTGAGGATGATAGGCCGAAGAAAAATTCAGTTTGATGCCCAACTGTGAACAGAAGGATCTCCAAAAACGGGAAATAAATTGGGAACCCCTGTCTGACACAATCTCATTGGGAATACCATGTAAACGGAAAATTTCTCTAGCAAATATCACGGCCAGTTCAGGAGAGGACGGAAGTTTAGGCAAGGGAATGAAATGAGCCATTTTAGTAAACCTGTCAAGGACCGTGAGGATAACCGTATGCCTACTGGAAGCTGGTAGATCAACAATAAAATCCATAGCCAAACAAGCCCAAGGTTTGTTGGGAACGACTAAGGGCTGCAATAAACCACAAGGGAGATCCCGCGGAAGTTTATTCCTGACACAAACATTACAAGCCTTGAAAAAGTCTTCCACATCCCTACGTAAACCGGGCCACCAGAAGTCTTTGGAGATCAGGCAGTAAGTTTTGTGGATGCCGGGGTGACCAGCGAACTTGCTATCGTGAAAACAGCGAATAATGTCCACTTGGAATTTGGGAGACACGAACAAGCGGCCCACAGGAGTACGTTCGGGAGCAAGAGATTGTTCGTTCATAATATCAGCGAGCAATGGAGAGTGTATTTTGACATTGGTGTTGGCGATAATATTGACTTCAGGAATAATAGGGAACAAAGTGTCCTCTGTAGAGGTGATAGGTTCGTGCTGACGTGACAAAGCGTCTGCCTTAGTGTTCTTAGAACCAGGCCTGTAAGTAAGCATATAATTAAAGTGTGTAAGGAACATAGACCAACGTGCCTGCCTGGCAGATAATCTTTTGGCCTCCCCCATATACGATAAATTTTTGTGGTCAGTCAAGATAGTAACTGGGAGGACAGTGCCCTCTAACAAATGTCTCCATTCCTTTAATGCCATAATGATAGCTAAAAGTTCTCTATCACCAATGTCATATCTCCTTTCAGTGTGTGATAGTTTCTTGGAAAAAAAACCGCAAGGGTGCAGCGGCTTATCTAAACTTTGTCTTTGGGACAACACTGCGCCTATCCCTGTTTCAGACGCATCAACTTCAAGTAAAAAGGGTAGAGAGGTATCAGGATGAACTAATACAGGTGCTGAGGCAAAAGACTGTTTGAGCATTTCGAAAGCAGATAAAGCCTCAGTAGACCAGGTTTTGGTATCGGCTCCTTGTTTGGTCATATTAGTGATAGGAGCGATAACAGAGGAGTACCCTTTAATAAAACGTCTGTAATAATTAGAAAATCCAAGAAATCTTTGTATGGCTTTGAGTCCCTTAGGTAAAGGCCAATCTAAAATCGATTTTAGTTTGGTCGGGTCCATCATAAACCCGTCTTTGGAAATTACGTAACCTAAGAAAGTTACCTGAGACTGGTCAAAGCTACATTTTTCCAATTTACAATACAATCCATGTTGTAAAAGTTTCTGTAATACCTTTCTGACTTGTCTATGATGTGAATTAATGTCTCTAGAATGGATTAGTATATCATCCAAATATACAATTACACATTCATGTTGGAATTCTCTAAGAACTTCATTGATCAAGTCTTGGAAGACGGCCGGGGCGTTACAAAGCCCAAACGGCATTACGGTATACTCATAATGCCCGTAACGGGTATTAAATGCTGTCATCCATTCATCTCCTTGTTTAATTCGCACTAAGTTATATGCTCCTCTCAAGTCAAGTTTGGTAAAAATACTCGAGCCCTTTAGTCTGTCAAAGAGTTCAGTAATCAAAGGAATAGGGTAAGCATTCCTGATAGTAATTTTGTTCAATCCCCGATAGTCTATACAAGGACGTAAGGTACCGTCTTTCTTTTCTACAAAAAAGAAACCCGCCCCCGCCGGAGAAGAAGACTTTCTAATAAATCCTTTGTCTAAATTCTCCTTGATGTATTCCTCTAAAACTAAGTTTTCCTTGGTGGATAGAGGGTATACCGTACCCCTGGGAGGCATAGTACCAGGGAAAAGTTTAATAGAACAGTCATAAGACCGGTGGGGAGGTAAAGTATCCGCCTTACCCTTGTCAAATACAGATTTGAGGTCTAGATATTGTAATGGTATCTGAACGTCTGTGGATTGGGAAGTGTTAGCATAAGAGTTTACGGGGCAAACAGAAGTAACTCTCTGCAGACATTCTTTCCTACAACCCATACCCCAAGAAACGATTTCTCCACCCTCCCAGTCAATCTGAGGGTTGTGTCTCTTGAGCCAAGAATATCCTAGTACCACTGGGACTGCCGGGGAGGAAATTAACAGAAGGGAAATCAACTCCTCGTGGAAAATACCAACAGTAAGCTTAACGGGTTCGGTCTCATGGAATATTACTGGTTCAGATAAAGGTCTACCATCTATGGCCTCAACGGCCAAGGGTGTATCTCTCAATTGGAATGGGATACAATGCTTATTAGCGAAAGTTTGGTCTATAAAGCTTTCTGCTGCTCCAGAATCTAATAATGCCATCGTAGAAATAAACCCCTTTTCCCAAGCTAGAGAGACAGGAATCAGAAGCCTATGGTCTTTTTTATTATGCATAGAGGACAGTAATGAAACACCCAAGGCCCGTCCTCTAAGGGAACTTAGGTGCGAGCGTTTCCCGGACGATTAGGGCAACTAAGACGTAGGTGACCTCTCCGCCCGCAGTATAAACAGAGACCCTCCCTTCTTCTGTACTGTCTCTCAGCCTCAGATAAGCGAGTATTACCTATTTGCATAGGTTCTGGTGGAGTAGGATTATAGGAGTCAGGGTTCTGAAATGAGGGAGCGAGTCTTACAGGAAGTCTAGTAACTCTTTCCCGAGTGTTCTGCCTCTGTCTCATGCGTTCATCTATTCTGGAAATGAAGGATACTAAATCCTCTAAATTTTCCGGAAGTTCTCTTGTGGCAATTTCATCTAGAATTTCATCAGACAACCCATTCAAGAATACATCCATAAAAGCTTGTTCGTTCCATTTCACTTCTGCTGCCAATGATCTAAACTCTAGAGCATATTCTACAAGGGTCCTATTCTGTTGTTTAAGGCGTAACAGGGATCTGGCCGCATTAATCTTCCTTCCTGGGGGGTCAAAGGTTCTTCTAAAAGCCGTGACAAAAGCAGTGTAGTTGTAGACTAAAGGATTGTCATTCTCCCAAAGGGGATTGGCCCATCTAAGTGCTTTATCTATTAGCAGGGTTATAATAAAGCCTACCTTAGCCCTGTCAGTGGGGTAAGCCCGGGGTTGAAGTTCGAAATGTATGCTTATCTGGTTTAAAAAACCACGACAAGCATCAGGCGAACCCCCATATCGTAACGGTGAAGTGACATGGGAAGATGCGCCTACAGTGGCTACTTCCAAACCAGTACTTAGTGGGTGGCTAGCAGTGGAACGTATTTCTTCAGACTGGGTACTGGAGCGTGTTAACAAAGTTTGTAATGCTAAAGCCATTTGGTCCATTCTATGGTCCATGGCCTCAAATCTGGGGTCAGGAGGACTAGCACCTGCAGGATCCATATGGCCCTGTCGTAATGTCAGGATACTGACAGGGATCCAATACGCAGAGTGCGGACAGAAGGAGGTACGTATACCGGACCTTAGAATGGCCGGACTAACGTAGGGACAAAGCAAGAATAGTCAAAAGGTAAGCCGAGGTCGAGGGAGCCGGAGGACAGGTAAGCGAGATACAAGCCGAGTCAAAGGAGAGGAGAGGACAACAGGACAAAAGACAAGCAAGGGTCAAAACCGGAAACACAAGATAAAGAACGCGCTGAGTGACTAGCAAGCTAGAACCACGACAGGGCAATGAGCAGTAGTAAAGGTTTCCTTTAAATACCCTGTACCTAAATAGAGACCACGCCCCCAAAAGGTCCGGAATAGCGG
Source organism: Pelobates cultripes (assembly GCA_933207985.1). NCBI lineage: Eukaryota > Metazoa > Chordata > Amphibia > Anura > Pelobatidae > Pelobates > Pelobates cultripes. The sequence goes on along the minus strand of OW240917.1, from coordinate 115,244,329 downwards.
TTCCCGGCACTTTATGTAAATGCCGACGTCATGACGTCGACGCTAGCCGTCGCGTCATAAAAGGGGGAGGAGCTAGCGCGGCCGGCGCGAAAACGGACGGAATATGCCGAAATGCTAGGGGCAGGGAGCCCCTAAACAGAGAGGATGTCTTCCCTGGATTCAGCACCAACAGGTACCCTGACAATAATACTGGCACATGTCTATGTTGGTATTTATAAATTAATATAAGAGGGGTATGTGTATCCATGTAAACCATACAGTTCCTACAATGAAGGCTAAATGAGGATTTTGACAATCAGGGCATCTACTCTTTTCTTTCTTAAACACTTTAAATGGGTATAATTATTACTGAGAGGAGAAGGAAATTACAAGTCTGTAAAGACACCCTTCTGCTTTTTGCAGTGTTCAAGGAAGTGAGAGTAGATTAAATTAGGAAAGTACTATATCTGAGTTTATTTCAACAAATCATTATTTTCCTGCTGAAACCCTCGTCATTTTTGTGATGAGAGAGAAGGACTTAGTAACATTCTTCTTAGAAATTATGTACATGTGGGTTTTCTAGATACACAATGTTTTACGGCAAACATATTGTAACTTCCTTTTATTGGGAAGTGCATGTAAAGTAGAATGCATATGATGCAATAGTAAAATGAATTCAGATAACATCCTGAAAGAAGTACCTTGGTAAAGTGATTTTCTGTCCTGCAGCAAATGAATTATGCGTGTACTAGATAAGCATGTTTCATCTATTGCATCAGCATGAAGAAGTGATTTATTTATGTAACTTAATGTTATATATAACATTTGCAACATATTTCAAATATTCAACATTTGTAGTCCATCGCTTAAAGGACCACTATAGTGCCAGAAAAACAAACTTGTTTTCCTGGCACTGTGTATTCCTTAGGTCCCCCCCCCTCCTGCTCCCCCGCCAGGCTGAAGGGGTTAAAACACCTTTCTCCAGCGCCGGGCTCCCTCGGCGCTGGTGACCTCTCCTCCTGCTGATGTCAGCGCCGAATGCACATGTACAATGCTTTCCTATGGACGTCAGCGTCTTCTCACTGTGATTTTCACAGTGAGAATCGCGGAATCGTCTCTAGAGGCTGTCAGTGAGACAGCCACTAGAGGCTGGATTAACCCTCTGTGAAACATAGCAGTTTCTCTGAAACTACTATGTTTACAGCTGCAGGGTTAAAACCTGGAGGACCTGGCACCCAGACCACTTCATTGAGCTGAAGTGGTCTGGGTGCCTGTAGTGGTCTTTTAATTCAATTATTTTGTTTTATTTTCTTTAACAGTGTGTATAATCAGCACTAGTTGGATTGGTAGGTTGGGAGGCAAACACTTGACATATATAAACATCCAGCATATAATGAGAAACTGTCCATATAGACTTGAAACAATAGCAATGCTGAATCAAAGCTTAAATAGGGATTTTCATATCCCATGGTTTTTAATACTAGGTTTACATACCCCCCTGTTTAATAAATGTTTGTTTGTGAAGGCTGAAAAAAATACATTTAAATCTGGAAATCTACACTGTTGTTTTTTTACCTCTATATCGTGACTTTGCACCACAATCTTGGCTCCCTGTCAATCATTGTTATAAGCTATGTCCTCTGAATCAGTCAGCCAGCATAGTGTGTCCCCTGGCTGTACCTGAACTGAACTGAATTTCAATCAATATTTAATAGCTATTTATAAGAATAGGTTAAAAATAGGTTAAGACAAGTTATAGGCGATTTACATTGTTTAATTCAATTGTGTAATTTCCAGAGAAGTGACAGGCTTCTTCAGAAAATCTCTTATTGGCATGGTGAATGAAATATTTTCTTCAAGTCAATATACAAAGGTGACAAACAACACAGAGGGGTTTATTCACTAAACTCTGAATTGTAGCAAATTGCTAAACTAGCTGATTTAGAAAAATCCAAATATAGTTGGATTTTTGGTGTCAGTGTTTATACAACAGTAATGTAACCAAGGTGCAGGTCTTGCAAGTATGGAATCCAGTTAGCCCACAGCAACCTTGCACGTTTCATATCCTGACAGTTCACTTCCGGATTTCATACTTCTGAGCAATAGTGAGGTGGGGGGGAAGCCTTGCACATTACAGAGCAGAAGAGACTGAACAGAGGTAATGACATCCAGAACGATTTCCTAGTATTTATATAAAATCTGTTTATGTGCATTGCAGTATAACTAACATTCTACAAGACTTTCAGACCTAGTGCTACATCTAGAGCAGGTGTAGGTAATCTTCAAAACTCCATCTCCTTTGATGGTTTGCCATCATTATGGGTGTAAGAACATTATGGGAGAAGTAGTCCACAACATCTGGAGTGCCAAAGGTTACCTTTTCCTGAACTAGAGTTTTCATGGGCAGGTGTGGCCCGAGCTAAGTATAGGGGCATCATTACAGATCTGGGGACCCATTATGAAAGCATTCTTCGAGAATCACAGGCAGAAAAAGCTAAAGGTGATAAATGCATTTGACTTTAGAATATGACATCAAGGGGAAAAAAGACACATTTTGCAAAGTAGCTTTTTAAGTCAGAATAAAGTGCCTCAGGCACAATGGTGGCAAGCAATAAGTAGTCCATTGTAGACACAGTAATAGCAAAAAAGGCTATGGCCTTGTCTTGTGGATTTTGGGTCTGTGCAGCAGGTAAGCAATCACAGAGCACTGATGAATCAGCAGTCTTTCTGTGTTGCCGTTTTGGAACAAAACCAATGCCAGTCCCAGCTTTGAACTATCTGGATGGCAGTAGATTTGATTGAGCACAGCAGAGTTCATTCAGAAAACTGGTTTCCATTTTGTCAATCTGCTGCTTGTTATTGAGAAAAATATAATAATCATCAAATAAAGCAACAGTCTAATCATATTTTTACATGCGTGGGGTAGGCATAAGGTTATCCTAGCTATAAGATAAGGCCAGGGACTAATGAAAGTATTTAGAAAATTGGTCAGACTAGATGGGCCGAATGGTTCTTATCTGCCGTCACATTCTATGTTTCTACATTTGTAGAACGTTGGCCAGTGCATAAATGTGATGGATATTTTATACACACATATGTATACATAATACATACCGGTCTGAAAATTTCCACCAGTTATTAGCGAGTAAAACTTTAGCCATGGTGGGTAGATCTATACCACTAGTAAATGTGCCATGGACCCTCTAGGCTTGCAGTGGTGAGCAACCTTTATGGCCTGGCTGGTAGCATAGGACTTCAAATTTTACATCCTGTTCATGCATCTTTATAAGGTCTTGTTAAAATGTTGATTATTTTTAAACCAGATTTGGTTAGTAAAAGATTGTGCAAAAGATCTGAGAGTGAGCCATTCATCTGCATAAACAGTGTTTAAATAGCACTCTGGCACAATACATTTTATTAGATGTTAATTAAAAGGTTATATCAGGATATAGTTGTTCAATTAACTAAAGCATACAGAAATGACTAATCCAACATAGGAAAAATTAAAATTGCACTCACATTTAAAGTTGCAGAATCAGCAAAAAAAAAAATACACCTCTTACTTTTCCTGTTGTTTACGTTGCCAAAACAAGGGAGGACACAGCTATTTGGCATGCTCCAACAGCTTTTCCATGTCATTTTTACAGTGCTGATTTACTTTTATAAATCCTCGTAGAGCAGTGCTTTATGGGCAGGGCAGTCATTTCTGAGTGCTGTAGTTCAGTTGTTAACATTTTATTTATGAGAAAAATGTTATTGGAGAAACATTTATAAGAGTGAGGAAAGGAAGCGAGGAAGATGAAGATGTGCAATACTGCAAAACATCCTTTTCTTTTTAAAGATTATACAAGATTATTCAAAATGAGCTTGCATAAAAATTAAATCTAATCATTTAACTAGAAGCTATACATACATTAAAGTGGTGTTGGTACCCCAGGTGTACCTTTAATGCAGGCTATACAATGTAATACTAATAGATATATATTTACTAAATAATTATATGTAGCTCACTGCTCTGGCAACATTTCCAGAGTATATTCAGATTGAGAGCTCTGAACCCTAGGCATAGGTAGAATGTCTTATGTGGACTTGTACATCAAACTATGTCAGTTTGATTGATGGGTAGCAATAGATAAATAATGGACATGAGATGATACATAAATCAGGATAAAATGGGGAGAGGGATGGTAAATAGTAACAGGAACTGCTAAATACGTGTATAATGGACAGTACTTGTACTGACCTATTTTTTTAGATCTTGTGTTGAACGATCTAAGTTGTTTATTGATTAAGCTCGAAATTATAGAGAATTGAAAACCTAATTGCTCAATTTTGCCCTAAATCATTGATTTGGAAAATTAATCCAAGTCAGCTATAGTCACAGCTTGGCTATTTTAGCCTGAACTTTGTTATTTTATTTTAGTACTGATAGGAGTTGTAAGGTTGTTGTTAAAGTAATGCATGATTATCATTAAGATAGTTGGGTTTTGTATTCTAAATATTATAAAGGTTCAGGATTATGGGCAATTGGAACAATCCCTGTGGGAATAAACAGAATGTTTTTTTCAGTGATTCTTGTGGAATGTTGCCTAAGAAATGTTCTTTCTAAACAGAGCACTTTGTCTGTTAACGCTAGTCTGTAATACATAGTCCTATTACATGCAGTGCAAAAGAGAGACAACAGCTGTAATGCTGCCTCTCATATCTCCATGTCATGAATTAAGAAAGACGTATTTCAAAGAGATGGCATGCTGAAAAATACATATTCTTAGAAGAATTTTTGATTAGAATACACGTTTAATGCACTAAACTCTAGATTTTGAAGAGAGACGGCTTAAAACTCTTACGTCTGTTTTCATACCTTTTAATAATGCAGACAATAGTAAAAATGGCAGCATTCACAGTCTTCAAATAAAACGTCTTCTTTATTCAGCAAGCTTAAAACATAGGCTCAACGTTTCAGTCCCTCTCTGGGACTTTCACCAGGATCAATACCAATAATAATAATGCAGGAAAGCTAATATTAGCCTTTGTGTATCAATTCATAGCATTCTCAGTACTGATTGGCAGTTGCTCCATTTATAAGCCCAAAATGGGCTATTATGGGGCAGAAGGTCACAAGGACGACACTTAGGTTTGCTGTTGAAAATTGAATAAATACATTTAAAAAGAGGACTTTAGATAACAGTGTTTGAATCAATGGACATTGAATGAAATGTTTTTCCACCTATTTTATTTTCTAAAAAGTTTGTCCCTTGTTATTTCTTATGAAAGATACAATGTATATATATCATTTTTGACATCCATCTGTCCTTCCCTAGTAAGTGCAGAGGGCAATGGGATTAGCCAAGCAGAACTGACAACATGGGTCCTCACAGCATTTCCAAAATTAAGCAGCTGTTAGTAATTTACATACTGGTGACTGTTTTTGTGGTGTTATGCTAATGTTCGTAAAAGTTTCCAACTTTTGCAATTCCCTGGTAACTTCCCAAGAATCACCATTTTCTGATTAACCATGATAGCTTAAGAGTGTAAGAACCTTGCTTCGCTTAATACTTATTTGACTGGGCCTTCTTATTTTACGTTTCTTATGTTTAAATGTATCCACTTTAACTAGATCTCCTTCTTAAGAGGGTGAGGTCTGTTGGTAATGCCCTTTTTAGAGGGTCACTCAGTCCTCTACATAGGATCTCTGTTATTACCTTCCCTTTAGAGGGCCATAAAATTATATCAAACTGTTTTGTCTTCAGTGAATAGCAAATTGTAAAAATGATGCAGGAAATACTTTATTTCTTTTATCTATTTTGGGAATGTAGTATGAAGGCCGATTTACCAGAACATTGTTCCTTCCAAAAGTCTGGGTAATTTCCATTATGAGGCAAAAATATATAAACCGTGTATTGTTTAAAGAACTGATTTGCTTCTCTGTCATTAAGATTTAATTAAACATGCCAATTACATTAGGGTTCTGTGCAAAGTTACAGTATCATGGTAGTTGTATGCACACCTAAGGTCTTATCCTGACAACCTTGGTCTTAACCTGACAACCTTCAATCTGTTGACTAAAAAAAAAGCTACATTTAACCCATTCTTCTTCAACTGTTATAAAATCAAAGAACATATATGGTAATTGACATTTTATTTTTAATATATTTTATTGTTAATCTGAGCAGAACTATATTTTGTTTCATTTACAATGTCCTATGGAGCATAACTAATGCTTCCCCACCCCTTTAAACCTGTAAAAAGCTTTTAAACCTACCTGACATCCAGCTCCAGGTGGAGCTTGCGGTGCATTCATCCATACCCTGTCCTGATGTCATCTCTGTACTCACGCGTTTCTCTACTGCCTAAGTCACATGTGCCGGGGTTGTAACTAGCACTGGGACACGAGTGCAGAAAACTCTCAAGATATACAGTGTTTCAAGCAGAAACGATGCACATTCAGACTCCTACCACCTTGACCTTTTCAAATCACTGAAGTGGCTATGGTGGTTGGAGTACCATGCAAGGGTTGAGGTGTCCTAGGAATGGAGAGACCATTATTGAAGCAGTTTAATGTACTTGTCTTTGTGCAGAGAAGTATTTGATCAATCTAATAAAAACAAGCAAAGTGTCCAAAAGACGTGGGTGAATCATTAAGAAGGAGATATTTACCTCCATTGAGTTCAAATTTTTCCTACTGCTAGGGTAGTGTAATGGTTTGTTTCTCCAGGTTGGTCTCCAGCCATCTTTCCCCAAAACATTACCTAAAATGGTGTATAGAGGTTTCAGAAGAAACTTGTTTGTTGGAAGCAAAATCATGTATTTTTCTCCACAGGTCAGAGATTTTTGGATAGTCTCAGAAACAGGGCCTTTATCATTTATAGAACATTCTAGCATTTAGGAGAGCATTCCAAAATCGATTAATGGAGTGAAAGATTGTCAGTCTAGGGCAGGGATGGCCCCCAAGTTGCAGAGTTTTGTGATGCTAAGCCAGTCATTAATTATGTCTACCTGTGGGCTGTCCTTGGGCATACTGTGTTAACACAAAAGAGAATCCCCCTCACTGTTTACCATGAACAGGGCTGCCATCAGAAATGTTAGGGCCCCTGACAAAGTTCAAGGTCTGGGCCCCCAGTGCCCACTCACGAGTCCGCCCACAGGGCCATCCTTGAATCTGCCAACAAAGATGCATTATGTGTGTAGAGTGAATGCAGAGTCTGTGTGTGTAGTCAATGCAGTGTGTGTTTAGTGGATGCAGTGTGTGTAAAGTGGCCAAATGTAGATCCGAATCTGTTGTAAGTCCCAGAATGCTTTGCTAGCTATGGATCTATAATTTGCAGGGCTGTATTTAGCACTCAGCAGTGTATGTGTGTTTGAATATAAACATGGTTTTGAATGGAGTATGTGTGTATTTGAATGTTGGTGTTTGAATACAAGCGTGCATTTGTCTGTAGTATATAAACACACACACACACCCTGACATACATGCAAATACACAGACATAGTTACACACACATACACTCAGGTTCACACTGACACAGATACATAGACATACACACATATACACAGACACACTCAGGTGCAAACTGCCACACAGATACAGACACATACACACACATGCACACACATAGGAGATACAGGCACATGCATTGACATACATGAAAATATACAGACACAGTTACACACACATACATTCACGTGCACACTAACACCCAGATACAGACACACAGATACACACACAGACACACACTCAGGTGCAATCTAGCACCCAAACATACACAGACACACACATAGATACACACACATGCACACACTAACACTCTGATACATACACACACATAGGACACATACAGACACACACTGACATACATGTAAATACACAGACACACAGATATACACACTGAAAGATACAGACACACACACACACACACACACACACACACTCAGGTGCACATTGACAGATACATACAGACACACAAACAGATACACATAAAAACAAAATATAAATAAAATATATGTGTAAAAATGTAGAGAAACAATAATAAAGTAATCAATTCTACGGGCAGATTCACACCAAATAAACACAGCTTCAGTTGAGAATCTCAGAAAAAAAAAAGAAAGCGTGAGCGCTCCAGATAGATATATATATAATAAAAAAAATTTATTGCACTAATTAAACAACACACTTTAAAAACATAAATGCAAACGACAGAAAATGGGCCATGCACATAAAATATAAGACAGGCTATGCAAGATAAAAACGTACACAACATGGGCAGTCTGTATGTAAAGAGCAAAAAGCCAGGACAGGCAGCGTCAAATAGAAAAGATATACATTACAACAAAGTTATCAAAACAAACTAACAATCTGATTAAACATTTAAATAGAACCCCAACTAAAACTAAAATAAATGGGGCATATCAACTAAGTAGTGAAAATTATTGTGGACAAAAAGTGTACATAAAAATCAAATACAGTCACTAGAAAACCATGATCATAAAAGCTGCAGCACTGCTATAAAAAAAAAAAATCAAAGAATAAAACAATAACAAAAACATACACTCAGGTGCACACTGCCAACCAGATACAAACACATAGATACACACAATGATACATCTACAGATACAGACAGACACACACACTCAGGTACACATACATACTGACACACTTTTTTAACCACCCTCCTGGTTCTTACCTGCAGGAGGGTGGACTCTGCTGGCTGGGGCTGATGTGGGTGTGAGTCTGACTCTGTCCTCCTCTTCACACTCGCCAGTGCTTCCTCCCACCCTCATGGTTCTTACCTTTAGAATGCAGGAGGGTGGACTCTGCTGGCTGGGGCTGATGCTAATGTGGGTGTGGGTCTGACTCTGTACTCCTCTCCTCTTCACACTCCCCGGTGCTTCCTCCCGCGCGGGTGTTAGCTGGGAGGAAGTGAGCTCACTTCCTCCCAGCAGTGCCACGATCCTTAAAGGGGCCCAGACTAGCTATTAAAAATCCGCAGCACTGATCGGGCCCCTTTAGAGATATGCCCATCGGGTGGTCCTAAGTGCATGGGCCACCTGATGGGCCCCCTCAGATAGTTCTGCCACTGCCAAAACACATACATATAGCGATAAACGCTATATATATGTATGCACATTGGGAATGGGGGGGCCTGGGTGCCTGGGCCCCCCAGAACCGCCGGGCCCATGACAACAGTCATGGTTGTCACCCCCTGATGGCGGCCCTGACCATGAATACAGAAAGAATACTTTAGAGTTTGAAACAGGAGTGCATGTAAGGTTAAGTGCTAAGTTTGTGCTGTGAGTATATTATTATTCGGCACACCTCTAGATTAGGTGGAATGTTAGTCTTCTGATTTGCATAGTCACAAGTGACAGTGAATGAATAGCTAAAGTGCATCTGTTCAAAATGAATGTCTAATCATCAATTTTACACTAAATTACAGCTTCACAGCTTGTCACTGTTGGTGATTTCATTTTACAGTGTAAAATTAAAATAGTTTCTATTTAATTTCTTTAACCAGTGAAGGCTAATCCATAGGGGCAGTGCCCCACCGGGTTTCATGTGGGGGAAAAAATATTTGCAATAGTTTAGAAACACTAAGATTCTTTTTTTTTCTGGGTGGTAATTTAAATAATACTGAATAAAAGTTAGCATACTCCTGTCGTGTGTATGTGTAAAAATAAAATAAAAATGTTTTTCTTTAATTCTGAAATTATTATTATGTTATTTATATAGCGCCATCAAATTCCGCAGTGCTTTACAATGGGTGGACGAACAGACATGTAGTTGTAACCAGACAAGTTGGATACAGAGGGGTTAAGGGCCCTGCTCAATGAGCTTACATGCTAGAGGGAGTGGGGTAAAATGACACAAAAAGGTAAGGATAGTATTAGACTAGTGACAGTTGCAGAAGAGGAATCAATCAGGAGCTATTAACAGTTTAATTGATACGCTTTTATGAAGAAGTGGGTTTTTTAAGATTTTTTGAAGGAGTGGAGACTGGGTGAGCATCTAACAGAGGAGGGAAGCAAGTTCCACAGGAACGGCGCAGCCCTCGAGAAATCTTGAAGGCGAGTATCAGAGGTGGGAGTACCGACAGAAGATAGACGTAAGCCTTCAGCAGATCGTAAGGGCCTAGACGGGACATACTTATGTATAAGGGATGATAGATAGGTGGGAGCAGCATTATGTAGCGATTTGAAAGCAAGAACCAGAATTTTAAATTGAGCTCTATATTTTATAGGAAGCCAATGTAGGGACTGACAGAAGGGTGAGGCATGGGAGGTGCGGGCGGACAGGAAGATGAGCCTTGCTGCCGCATTCGTTATGGACTGTAAGGGCGCAAGTTGGGAGCACGTAAGACCATTGAGAAGCAGATTACAGTAGTCAAGGCGAGAAAGGACAGTGGAATGGACCAACACCTTAGTCGCATCTGGTAGGGGCGGATGCGCACAATGTTTTTGAGATGGAAATGACAGAATTTAGCGATAGATTGAACATGAGGCTTGAAGGAGAGGTCAGAGTCAAAGAGAACACCTAGGCAGCGAGCCTGCGTGGTGGAGCTGATGGTAGCACCGTTGACTTGGAGGGAGACAGACACAGGAGTGATGACTATATATATAATGACTATATATTGCAAAAATCAGACTCTCGACAATACCTCCCACTGTGAATGAATTGTTTGATACAATAATGAACAGTTACAGGAGAAGTAGAAACCAATAACACAAGATATAGATATTACTAGGCAAAGTCATGAAGAATCACACCATTCAGATTAGTTAAAGAATTATCAGTATGAACCATAGAAATTGTGGCAACTACTAAATTATAAGTAGGCAATGTAGGTCAACAACGTCAGGACCTACATGCAAAGTTGAAAATATTGTAAATAGCATTAATTATTTCAAACAGTAGAATCAAATGGCTTAGAGACTGTTTGCAATGTCAGTTGGAGATAGGCAATAGGAAGAACACCGATTAAAAGGTGGTAACCAGAAGTACAGGATCCATTGTGGCAACAAACCCATAATAAGCAGGATAGTAGAAGATATTCAGTTGTCCTTATGAGAACAAGCAACCGCATACTTACACTGACCTTATATTCAGATAGTGATGAAGTATTTACAGTAGAGCCTATGGTGATAGTAAGATCATTCTGCATTCTGTTTGTTTTATCTGCAAAGATTTCAACACCAGTCCAAGCATATAATCCACAAGAATCACAAAAATTCAATGTTAGGAATGACCATCACATATACCGATCTAGGTACAGAGACCATGCGAAACATATCAGGCAAATATTTGTCACAAACAAGCTACAAGGATGACTCAACAACTTAAAGCCATACATTGGCTGCGAAGTCCAGATAGTAGTACACCCAAAATAATCTCAATGAATACCAGAACAGACGTCAGTAATAGGACTTTAGTTTAGCTTATTGTTCTGGTAGCAGGTGAATTTTACCTGAAATAGTAAACCTGAAAGGTCTGGTGACTGAGGGACCTTAGGAAGTTGGAACAAGTGTCTCCACATGGATTATGCGTCAGGTTTTAAAACCCATGACATATAAATTTGTGTAATTCAATAATTCAGTCAGGAAAGATTTCTCTTACCATGTGTCTTCACTGTCTTCAGGACTGTGGTGTTCAGGCAGACTTTATACAGTCAGGATATCATTATCAGCACTCTTTTGTAACATGCATCCTTGCATTTTCCACACTCTTTTGTAACATGCATCCTTGCATTATCCGCACTCTTTTGGTACATGCATCCTTGCATTATTGCATTTATAAGCTTACCTAAATGCTCACCACACAAACCTCCTAAATGTGACCTATTTGTTAGAAGGAAGCCTAATGTAAGTAACTGGGAAGAACTGAAAGAACAGAAACCCATGTGCCTATGCTAGCTATTAATTTAAATTACTAATGCACTCACCTGAGGAGGGAAAACATACTAAACAGCCATAGAGACAGATGTACAGCTGCAGGGCTGAATTTAAACCACAAATGGGGATTTGAACAACTGACAGCCTAAACTGTTTAAACTGTAGGCTTTTATCTGTACCCCATATGCCATTCGTCATCACCAGTGGGGGAAGGTTTAAAACAAACCCCCGGTTATGGTGGAATACATAGAAGAGGCATACCCAAGTAGTCATCTTATGGAAGTGCTGTTTGCTGGGTCTTCAGAGAAAAGAGGCAAAGGCCCTGCTGAGCCTCAAGTATGCAGTGAACCTCTTTCATCTCCTGAGGGAGGGAGTTGGGTCAAACCCTTGGTCACTGAAGGAGGTACCCAGGCTGGCAACTCATAGAAATGTGCTGTTGCTGGATATTCGGCGATTAGAGGCTGAACCCTGGCTGGGCCTCATGTAGGCAGTGGACCACATTCATCTCCTGAGGGAGAGAGTTGGGTCAGAGCCCCAGACACTAAAGGGTTTACCCAGACTAGCACCTCATAGAGATGTGCTGTTGTACTTGTATTTGTCTTCAGGGATAAGAGGCTGAACCCTGGCATGAATGCAGTGGACCGCTTTCATCTCCTAAGGGAGAGATTGGGTCCAACCCCTGGTCACAAACGGGGAACCCAGGCTTGTGAACTTGTAGAGATGTGCTGTTGCTGGGTCTTCAGGGCTTAGAGGCTGAACCTGGCAGGGCCAGAAAAATATTGGCCTGGTGAGCATAAAAAAGAACTGTAGGCCTGCTTAAGCAGACACCTTTCAAACTGCTGTGAAGGACAGGCAAAAAGACTGCCTGGTGGGAAGGGGGAGGATCTATTTATACCAACTTCAGAGTTCTTTTTCCTGTCCTTTCTGTGATGGGAGGAGCTAACCCATGAGTAAATGCTGCAATGATTAATCAGGATATATATATATATATATATATATACACATATATATATATAGTGTGAGAGAGAGAGAGACCTATGGCAGCCCAGAGAGAACATGGCAGATATTTCCATACCTCCTAACATCGACAGTCCCAGAATCTGGACACCAGTGGGTAAAGGGGGATTGCATCATTGTATTCGCCAAAGAGGAGGTGGCCCTGCGTGAAAAGGGGATAAACATACATGGAAAGGAGGCGGGTCTAGCCACATTAAGGTAAGGCAACAGAAAATTGCATTAGGCTTGTCAGTAAAAGCAAAAAATTCAAGAAACCAGTGTGGTACTCCGCAGATGTGGCCAAAATAGTAAAAAATAAAAAGTTAGCATTTAGTAATTATAAAAAAAAAAAAAAACAGAGTGAGGAAGACAGAATGATATATAAGTTTAGGCAGAAAGAGGCTAAGCAAGTTATAAGAACTTCCAAATCACACACAGAAGAGAAAATAGCACAGTCAGTAAAAAAAGGGGACAAAACATTTTTTAGATACATAAATGAGAAAAGGAAAATAAAACAAGGATTAGGTAGATTAAAAACAAAAGAAGGATGATATGTAGAAGAGGATAAAGGTCTAGCTGACTGCCTCAATTAATATTTTTGTTCAGTATTTACAGATGAAAATGAAGGAAAGGGGCCTCAGTTAGTAAAAAGGACAAATGAGTCATTTGTTACATGTGAGTTTACAGAGGAAGAGGTTCTATTTCAACTGTCAAATGTAAAGACAAATAAGTCAATGGAACCTGATGGAATACACCCAAAGTTATTAAAAGAGCTTAGTGGTGTACTATTAACAGTTATATTTTTATCCAATCATTGTTAACAGGAGTAGTCCCAGGAGATTGGAAGTTAGCGAATGTTGTGCCCATTCACAAGAAAGGTAGTAGAGAGGAGCCGGGCAACTATAGGCCAGTAAGCCTTACTTCAGTAGTGGGGAAAGTAATGGAAACCATGTTAAAGGATAACATTGTTAAACATATAAAATCACATGTATTTCAAGATCAGAGACAACATGGGTTTACTTCAGGGAGGGTATGTCAAACTAATCTTATTGATTTTTTTGATTGGGTAACTAAAATAATAGATCAGGGTGGTGCAGTAGACATTGCTTACCTAGATTTCAGTAAGGCTTTTGAAACTGTTGCACATAGAGGTTTTATCCTGCAATCCATGAACCAGTTTAGTAACCCTTCTCTGAACTCTCTCTAGAGTATCAATATCTTTATGGAGAAACAGTCTCCAGTACTGTGTACAATACTCCAAGTGAGGTCTCACTAGGCTGCCTGACAATCATTTTAGCTTGCCCAAGGAGGGCCGATTCCACAGGGAGCACTGTTTTAGTGGTAAAGGGTCCTTGTGCCTTGAACATAGCACTATTAGGTGGACATGGATCAAAGTCAAGTGCCCATACTATCACTACTAATGAAAATACCATATTACTATCCCAGCTATGTTTATAACTGTGACTGTCTATCTATCCTTGTATTTCTCAGAGTATTCTGTATATACAGCAATTGCCAAAAAAATGTGATGGTACTTTCTTTCTCCGACCTCCAGGACATCTATAAATTACAATCTGAACAGGTATTTATCTATTTACAAATTAAAAATGTTGTTCCTGAACACATTCAGGCAGGGTGGGAGGACGACTGTTTAGGCACAGGGGATCTGAGCAACTTTTTAAGTGGTGCTGTGCATCCCCAAATCCCTTTCCTTAAGTCCTGTCAAACCCTGCAATGGATAAGAAACTTTCTTATATGTCCTAGGGTGAAGAAGAAGTGCTAGTAGCCCGCTGGATTGAACTGACAAATGCCCTAAAGGGCGTTATAAATTGTTTTACGTATCATCGGAAACATTATATATATAATGGGGACTCTGTGTTGGAGAGGTTTTAGACAGATGGGCGGTATGGTGCATATCTGGTGGGGATTCCCTGTTCTCAAACTACTTTGGAAATCTGTAGTTGCTCTCCTGGTGCCAGCTGGGTCTATACTACAATACATCAAAACAATACACGTTTTTAATTCTATACATTTTTTAAAAAAAGATGCAGCACTTTGTGAAATAATTGAAATTGTTTCAGTTGGACTAAGTATTTCGGAGATCAGCGTTTGTTACCCCAAATGGCTTTTGATGGTTTTCATATCAAGTACTAACTAAATTGAGTGTAAATGTTTTTATCTTCATGTATCTTGCAGAAGGAAATCTAGTCCGTAAAGCCTCACTCACCCTTGTTTATAATCTAGGTATTAGTAACATCTTGTAGAGAAATTTGTTCCTATGCTAAAAGCCACTAGTCACTGAAATAATGTCTGAAAATGTGAGTTCATTAGCTGCTTTTGAACAGTAAAGGAAGTTTCAGTTGATCATTTCATGCCTACAGTAAGAGTGAATGGATTGTAACATTTCACTGTTAGTATTACATTAGTATTTGAGACATAAATGATTTAACTGTATTTACTGTATGTGGGCATTATGCTCTAATTTATACGTTATTTTTTTACATTCTGCTGCCTTTTTAGTAAGCTGTACTGCCAGTAATGTCTTCAATGTCTATACAAATACCTATAAGCAAAGTATTTGACCATTTTTATTCATGTAGTTGTCTCACATATAATGTATGCGAGACAAATAGCATTTATGCCTTTATACTAACATTTCAGATTTTATTTTGCAAGATAATGGACACTGTGTACTGTCTAAAGCTTTTCATTTTCCAAGTATTTTTATAAAGAATAAACAAGTGTAACATTTACATTTTCATTCTTACATTTGTGTGCAAAACAGTGTATTATGAACCAAAATGCTAAATTGTAGGCCAAAATATTGGATTTGATAAGTTTTACAAGTCAGGTGTATTCACATCTCATTTTTAGCCTTGAATTTTTCCGTTCAATGTTCACTCTTTAGTGGAGTAACTGTAAAGTGTTTAACTAGTTAGCTAGTCCTCTTTAAAATTCCATCTAGCCCTTAGTCTGGGTAATTGTACTATACTACTTTTATAGTAAGCAATCATCCCTCTAAACCTGGTTAAAGGACCACTATAGGCACCCAGACCACTTCAGCTTAATGAAGTGGTCTGGGTGCCTGGTCCAGCTAGGGTTAACCCTTTTTTTTATAAACATAGCAGTTTTGGAGAAACTGCTATGTTTATAAATAGGTTAATCCAGCCTCTAAAGCCTTTAGTGGCTGTCTCATTGACAGCCGCTAGAGGCATTTGCGTGCTTCTCACTGTGAAAATCACAGTGAGAAGACGCAAGTGTCCATAGGAAAGCATTATGAATGCTTTCCTATGAGACTGGCTGAATGCGCGCGCAGCTCCTGCCGCGCATGCGCATTCAGCCGGAGAGTACAACAAGTAATGTCAGCTCCTAACGCTGAAGCACCATTTCCTTCCAGTAGGTCCTCTTCAGCTCCTGGTGCTTTAGCAACACGAACCGGCAGCACTGCAGTACTCTTGCGCATGCGTGAGAGTACAACAGTGATGTCGGCTCCTGTGGCTGAAGCACCAGAAGCTGAGGAGGACCTGCTGGAAGAAGATGACAGCTCCCATTAGGGACATGTCCCCCACATCCCCAACACTGGACTTCCAGTGGCAATGTCACTATCGGGGATCTTTGCAAATTATGCAATGTTCCCAGGCTGAGAAGTCTCATGTTGCTGCTGTTGAATATAGGAGATGTCCTCGTTCCAAAATGTCAACATGTGGTATTAGAGAGTGAATATTTTTTGTTGCCCCTGATTAAAACAATATGTATTTGTCTTGAAAGGTCTGGAGCCAAATCTAGTCCAGATAGATGTGACAGAGTCCTCTTTATAACTTATCACTTGCCTGTTGCTGCGTGACTCAGATATTTTCTTGTTCTTAACATGACTTAAAGCTACACTAGGCAATCAATAATGTAAGCAATGATATTCACATCACTGAAGGACTTACTGGAAATGACATTGCATTGGTTATATCATCCCCTCTGGAGGATACATAATAAGGAGCCATATGTGAGCAGACTACTAAGTAAAAGTGATATGTTCTGAGAGACTTAAATTTAGTATTGGAGAATGTACGACACAGTACCTTAACCATTTACGCTGCAAATTGCACCCCTTAAGTAGTTTTTGGTGCAATCAATTAGCTGTTCCTTGGTGAAGCACAGAGACACATGTTGTGTAAATTGTCACCATAACAATCACTCCTTTTGGAAGGGCTAGCCCTGAGCAGATGTACTTTTAATATTATTATATATTTATTATTGCTTTTCATTCTATGTTCTATAGAGGCTTGGGTTACCACTATCTTCCTGACACTTGCCCTCTTTAGTTAGTTAGTCTAATAACTCACGTAGTTGTTGCCTTGAGCTAGTCTGGTCTTTTTATAGATTTGTCTTTTAATGTCTGCCTGTATTTCAACTGCCAGTATTTGGTTACAAAATACAGACGTTTCTGTGAGATATTACATGTTATTTTTCCTGTATAACTAAATGCATATTAGAATTTTTGTATTTGTTTTTACACTTATTATTCCTTATATTACTTGAAAGTATTTCTGAATGACTGAATTTGCTGTTATGATACAATTTTCTTGACAAGATTTGTCAAGAGTGTTGACTTGTCACATTTGCTTCATGTCCATTTCACCATCTAATTTCATAGTCTGATAATTTACTGTAAGCCATGTTGGTAGCTCATTGCCCTCTGAGTGCCTTTTTGAAATGTAAATTACAGTCCATATGTATTTGGTCAGTAAAGGCATTGTTGTCATTTGGCTCCCTGTTTACAATATCACTGTGCTTGAATAATAACCAAGAAGATATCAACTTTTTATTTATTTATTTATTATTTATTTATTTATTTTTCAACGGCTTATGCAAGCCCATTAATAACATTGCTGTACATTCCTGTGGCATTTAAAGTCATAGCACAAAATTTGGATAAGTAGTTATAGTCAAGCTGTAACACACGTTGAATTATAATTCTCAATGATACAAACAAGTGGTAGGAGTGTTGGGTTAATCAGCACATGTTTAGCAAAATTACTGTAGCTTGTCCTACATATCTAGTAACAGATGTGTGGCATAAAGAGTCAGCACAATTTTTTAAACTATAATGTTAAACAAGAGAACGTGCAGGTTAGGTTATGTTATGCTCGTTCGAGTGTTGCATAACATGCTTATCCTGGTACATTTGCTTTTAATGGAGATAATAGGTAATGCATAAACAGGTTAAGGTAATTCAGCGCTTATAGTGCATGCTGGGTAGAGTGAATGGGGGTCATTGGTTTCAGAGTAGGCTAAGACATTTAGGTACAGGCGGGGAAATTGCCTTTGGCGATATTGCCCCATTATTTAAAATGAGTGGCTGAGGGAATGTCGCTCGTTCGTTAAGTGCATCTGGCAAGTAAACAGTGACGTTGCAAAACACAGAGCAATAACGATGTTCTAGTCCAAATGTAAATGACCAGTAATCTATAATCATTAACTATTAGGTTGCCTGTGTGTGCCTGCCGGATCACATCTGGTGGGATTGCAGCACGCGTCGCCCTCGGGTTGAGAGTCTCTGTGGTCTGCTCATCCGATGCCCTGCAATGGGAGGCTGCAGGAGTGTGTGTGCCATAGCTCAGCTAGCTGTGTGTGTGGGCGCCTCCAGTGTTGGGTTCTCAATGGCGGGTCTGCGTATCCGCCATGGCGGAGGTTGGTTAGTGGGGAGTGTGATAGTGCTGCGGTAAGTGAGGTCTGCTGAGTTATCTCTCTTGTCGGCCAGTGTGATGTGAAGCAGGGTGTTTCCTGCGGCTGTCTGGCTTGGCCCAGGCATTTGCTGGGAGTGTGGAGGGTTCGTTTCTCTCTGCGTCCTTGCTTAGGTGCTTGTGATCTCCTTGTGTGGTTGCTTGTGTGCGGGAGGTATTTCCACCTGTGGCGCCATTTTGGTGCGCTGTCTGGGTGAGGGGTACCTCACTTGCGGAGGGGCTGCTTGGGTTTTTTGCTTGTTGATCGCATGCTTGCTTTGAGTCGCCGTGCCCTGTCCTCTAATTTCACGCAGAAGGCTTCACAGATGGCGTTGAGCCTGGTCATGAGGTCCGGGTGCACTGCTGCACGTTCTGATGTGCACGTGGTGTCCGCTATTGTGCTGTACTGTGCGACTAGGTGCCGTGTCCCTGTTGCTTCTTTGTGGTGGACCGGGATGACCTCCGCCGGTCCTTGGGGGGGAGGTTGCTTCTTTGTATCTGGTACCCTGGTGTGGGATCGGAGAGAGCAGCTGCCTCTCCTCATCTCCCTCTCCCGTGGGCAACAGGGTGCCTTGTTCAGGTCGTGGTCGCCCAAGGTGCCCATGTCTGGTATTGAACGATTCCCCAGGACGCTCCCTACTTGGGTAGCATGCCCCGGCATGGTTTCAGGCTTTAGTTAGGGTCTTGGTGCTATTTTTGTGCGATGTTTGGCAAGAGCTCTTTCAAGATGCGTCCGTTCAGTTTGCCGTTCAGGCTCCGCCCCACTCAACTTTATTTTGAAGGTAGTACTGTTAACATAAAATATAAAAATAAGTAGAACAGCATTCACCAGGAGCTCCCGATAGCCAAGAGGGACTCACATCTGGAACCTCTCTCTCTTCCAGCTATTAAAAAGACACAGTTAAATATATTTTTTAAATTATTGTATTTTTATTTACATATTTTATTTTCTGTTTCATATTTTTACTCCAAATTTGGTGTTGAAACAAACAAACTTCACATTGAGGCAATTTTATAAAATGTATGTGAATTTAAATGGCACCAAACCACAAGTGTAGACAATTATGCTTTTCCAGGCCTTCACTACAGCTGTCTTCAATTGTTGTTTGCTCGTGGGTCTTAAAGGACCACTATAGTGTCAGGAAAACAAACTTGTTTTCCTGGCACTATAGGGTCATTTGCCCCCCCTCCTTCCCCATCCTCAGAGCCCCCTACCGCTGGGCTGAAAGGATTAAAACCCCTTCATCCACTTGCCTTTCTCCAGCGCCGGGCTCCCTCAACGTTGGTGACCTCTCCACCCCCTGCCGACATCAGATCCGAATGCGCATGTGCCGCAAGAGCCGCGCGTGCATTCAAACCACCCCAAGGTTTGAATAACAAAACTTGTTTCATTGTCTAATTATTTACAGACCTAACTGTATATTATTCCCATGAGTGACAGAATATGTATGGAATGGTTATGGTTAATAATCAGCATTATCTGATCTGTGGTTGGGCAGCATTAGTCCCGAAGACAAAATGAATGACCATTTTGCTTCTTGTAGAGAAACAGCCATTCCTTCCATTGATTACCGGTGGCAGAAAAATCAATACAGCACAGAAATAAACTGCACTTCTCATGCCAGAATGACAGCATTCTTGTGTTCGAAAATATCTCTCACAAAGCTACAGCAAAAGCAACCTTTTAAGTCTCTTTGTAAGATCTGGTGTGGACATCTCACCAACTCACAACCAATAGAACGCCTGCCTCAGAACCACTAGCTAACAGACCACCTGGTCGTCAAATATCAGCAGCCTGCGACCGTGGGCTCCCTGCACCCCTTCTGGGCCGGTGCACAGACGTACTGGCCCGGGAACCGCGCTTGTCGACAGGAGAGAAGAGCTGTACTGTGCTGCTCCCCTCCTGCCCTGTAGGGTACCTGAGCAGTCTGACAGGAAGTGCTCACTGATAAAGCACTGCCTGTATGACCGGGAACCGCGGCTGGCAGTGAGCAGGTACAGGAGGGGTGTGGGTTGGGGATGACACCCATGGATGGGCAGGGGAGGGGGGTTTGGTAATGATATACATGCAAGGGCTGTGGAGGGGGGTTGGGTGAGGTAACACACTTGGAGGGGCTGGGGAAGGGGATTTGGGGGTGATACATGGAGGGGCTTGGAGGTAATACACATGGAGGGGCTGGGGGGGTTGTGGGTGACACATAGAAGGGCTGGGGAGGGGGTTAGATAATGACATACATGTGGGGATGGGGAGGGGGGTTTGGTAATGACATTCATGGAGGGGCTGGTAGGGGGTTTGGGTGTGGAGAAAAACATGGAGGGGCTGGGGGGTTTGGGGGTGACACACATGGATTGGCTGGGGAGTTGTGGGTGACAAATGGAAGGGCTGGGGATGGAGGTTTGGGGGTGACACACATGGAGGGGCTGAGGAGAGGGTTTGGGGGTGATACACATGGAGGGGCTGGGGAGGAGGATTTGGGAGTGGCACACATGGAGGGGCTAGGGGGTGAGGGGAACACACATGGAGGGGCTGTAGGGGTTGGTAATGACACACATAGGGAGATGGGGGGTTGGGGATGACACACATGGAAGGGCTGGGTTGTTGGGAATGACACACATGGAAGGGCTGGGTTGTTGGGAATGACACACATGGAAGGGCTGGGTTGTTGGGAATGACACACATAGAAGGGCTGCGGGAGTTGGGAATAACACATATGCAGGGTCTGGGGGGAGTCGAGATCAACACACATGGAGGGTCTGGGGGGAATTGGGAATGACCCACATGGAGGGTCTGGGGGGAGTTGGGGATGACACACATGGAAGGGTTAGGAAGGAATGAGATGCATGGAGGGGCTATGGGGGAGGGAATGAGTTCTGTGGAAGGGGCTGAGACATGTGGGGGGAGGCCCAGGGCAATTTTTTGCCATGGGGCCCAGTGATTTCTAATTATGCCGCTGCCAACAAGTCTAAAAAAAATACCTTAGTACCCCTGTCTCAAGAAAGTCATTTCTATTGATTTAAATTCAAAATGAAACATGCAGACAATAGGTCCCCACCCCCTATTCCAATTTAGGGCCCCCACCTGTTGCTCATGGCACAGGTGGGGGCTCAGGAGGGGGAGACACTTGTTTGTTTTTTTTATAGTGAGCAGCCACAGGCTGCTCACTGTTTACAAGACATGCCCCTACTCACGGTATAGCAAGTAGGGGCAGAATTTAGAATAAGTAATCTTTACTTAGTAAAATGGACTAAAAGAGCAATTTAGGTCTTTCAGTCTTTTTTTAGATAGCTCCCTAATACCGTGGGAATTAGGGAGTTATCTACTAAGTGGCTGCAAGAGAACATATCCAAAGTCCCAAACTGAACCAAAGTGCCTAAGTCATGAATTTTTGAAGTTCCGACGTGCCGAAGTACCCAATTTCGGAATGCCGAACTGAATATTTTGCAGATGCACATCCCTAGCAGACACTGATATTTAAGTTAATCCCATATTGTAGAACAAACTCGATTAAAGGTAGTAAAGAATATTTTAAAAATAAATGTGACAATGTAAAAATTGTGTATGTAAGGAGGAGTGTGTGAACTAATAATCTGAAGTATAAAAGTCACAAAATGGAAATTTAATGCACACATAATAGTTACACACGTTTACACATAGAGGACACTGACACACACAATTACTCACAGAGGAAACTGATACACATACATTTACACACAAAATACCTGACACACACACACACACTGACAGACACACATTCATTGACTTGACACACCAGTACTGACAGACACATTTACTGGCACACAAACATTCACTGACAAACACACATTCACTGACAGACACAAACACATTCTTTCACACAAACTCACAAATAATTATTTTTGGGACAGAGCTGGATTCTTTCCCTCGGGTCCAATGGGGATCTTTTTCCTGGGGTTCAGTGAGCGGCTGCTCTTTTATCTTCATGATCTTCCAGCTCTGCTCCCTCAAGTGCGTTGTTGAGCAATGCCGGGGCCGGGGTGAGTGCCTTTAATTTAACATTTTAAGGCCCTCTTCAACTACTGTAATATAATTCAAGCATGTTTTGTTAGAATTCATTGCTTCTCTTGTTTACCTATTGTACAGGATTATGTTGGCACTATATAAATATTTAGAATTGTGATATGGGGGTTCTGTGTCATCTGTGTCAAGTGGTTTGAACCCAGTGCTAAAAATGTTTAATAACCCAATATGAATAATTCTGTAGATCACACATGCTCGATTTTCATGGATGAAAATCCATGAAACTAAATGTTAATAACTAAACCTATGTTTTCACAAGGGGACTGTTATGTTCTGCCTTCTGTTAGATCATCATCTTTGATGATCTTGGGTCAGTCCAGTGCTTCTATTGGAAAAATTTTGAGGACCCACTGTGCATGAGTGGCAACAGTTCTGCTTTGCCATTCAAATTAATCTTATTGTATGTAATGATGCTGAACGTAAATACCTTCAATTTTTGAACGTCTTATGGAGGAAGGGCCACTAGAGGCATATCCATTGGGAAATATAAACATTGCCATTTCTTATGAATAGTAGTTGTTTACATTGCCACAAAAAAGGGACAGTGTCAATGAACCAAAACCACTACATTAAGATGGAATGTTATTGGTACTTAGAGTTTCCTTTTAATGTGTGTTGTATAAACCTTTCGGTCACGGATTCTTATCCCAGTTAATTTTGTTCAGTCTTTCATTCTTCCAGAGTTTACAAGATGAGTATTACTTTAAAAAGTAATATAAAAAATGTATCATTCCTTAAGGTTCTTTTTTTAACATCAGTAAACATTTCTCATCCAAAGATCTGTTCCTTTGTTTGGCAAATAAGGACATTTTGAATGCAAACAAAACACCACAAATTCTAAAGTCATCTTAGAACATGATTGTGTTTGGATGGAAAATTACACTCTTTTTACATTTTACACTGTGTTTTTCATTTAATCCCATATCAAATGGGCCAGAATAAAATTAATTGTCTATCCAACCATTCCTGACATCTAATTGACCTGCACCATGGTTAGTTATCTGTTCCAGATTATTGTCTACTTTAAAATGTCTTATATGAACTCCAAACTTCTTGTCGCTTTTCATGCATCCATCAGTGTTTCTTCTCCCTTTTCCATTACGGTGTTTCCCTCTTTATGATAGGTTTCCTTCACCCATCTTGAAGCTCAGCAATTCAGACTGTGTGAATTGCAAAATACATTGACCTGGAGATCTTTGTTTCACCATAGATTATTCCATATTCTACATGCAGGCAGTTTACAATTCAATGTGAAAAAGTAAGAATCCATTTGTAAAACTGACATGCTAATCTGCAGCACGTTTTATACAAAGGAATTGTGTGAGTGCTCAAAAAAACACTAATCGCGATTTGAATAAAATTAATAAAACTCTTTACATCTTATTGATGGTAACCATATTGCAGGTTTAGTTTGTACAATTGCAACATTGTTGATGCATATAGCAGCCTGCACCCACTCTCAGCTCTAAGACAGAATCTCAGCATTCAGAGTGCTTAGTTCTACCTTTCGCATGACAGTTTTGCCTAACCTGTGCATGTGAGGTAAGCCGCATTGACTTGAGCTAAGCTCGGTCTCATCCCAGGAGAGAGATTGGAGCCATAGACTGTGCATGTGCAGACAAGCTGGCTGCCATCAGTTTAAAGAGCAGTTCCACTAATTCTCAGTGATGACTGGAATGGGAAAGCTATATATCCTGCAGGGACCTGTCTTTTTCTGGTTAGAGAGGTTAGATAGCTTCAAAGCACACAGCTAAACAAGGTACGGGTGTTCTTTTTTTATATATCATTCCCCCTCCGCATTTTTTGTTTTTACATCATTTGGTGTAGGTTGTTTTTACATGATTTGATGATAAATAATCTTTGTGTTTATTTGAGTGAGGTAGAGTTTACTATCGACATTATTACTGTTCAGAACCATGGACAAGGAAAGGAATTTATATAGACTCCAGTCCTAGTTTCCTTTAATAAGACCATGTAGTCAGTATTCACTCTGTTTTACTGAGCAGTTTGCTAGGCTATGACATCATAACCTGTAACTGCCAGGGGCTGTGACTTGTAAATAATGATACTAGAAGTGTTTTCCTGTTGGAATAGAATTCTATATATGCACTTCTTATCTGGCTCCTTTTAATATACCGGTAATTTAGGCTATTTTATTATTTTGTAATTTACACATACTTCTAAATTTACACAGATGTAAACGCCTGCACTAAAAAACAGGCACATTGGTATCAATTATTATTATTATTATTATTACATAGTTACGTAGGCTGAAAAGAGACTTGCGTCCATCAAGTTCAGCCCTCTTCACATTTGTTTTTTTGCTGTCGATCCAGCAAGTGACAACATAGCAGCTCTAATGTTTTAACACCTTCATGATCTAAATATGCACAATTTATAGCTTCCCAGAAAACAGTTGCCTACTATATGCTTTCAGCGGGAATAGTTAAAGCGATTCAGTCACATTTTAGGTTTTGCTTTTAACCCCTTAAGGACACATGACATGTGTGACATGTCATGATTCCCTTTTATTCCAGAAGTTTGGTCCTTAAGGGGTTAAATGAATCATTTAGCAAAACCTAAAATGTGACTGAATCGCTTTAACTATTCCCGCTGAAAGCATATAGTAGGCAACTGTTTTCTGGGTAGCTATAAATTGTGCATATTTAGATCATGAAGGTGTTAAAACATTAGAGCTGCTTGGTTGTATAGGGAGAGGTATTAGCAGTAGAAAGAGGGAAGTGCTCATGCCATTATACAGAACACTGGTGAGACCTCACTTGGAGTATTGTACGCAGTACTGGAGACCGTATCTTCAGAAGGATATTGATACCTTAGAGAGGGTTCAGAGAAGGGCTACTAAACTGGTTCATGGATTGCGGGATAAAACTTACCAGGAAAGGTTAAAGGATCTTAACATGTATAGCTTGGAGGAAAGACGAGACAGGGGGGATATGATAGAAACATTTAAATATATAAAGGGAATCAACACAGTAAAGGAGGAGACTATATTTAAAAGAAGAAAAACTACCACAACAAGAGGACATAGTCTTAAATTAGAGGGACAAAGGTTTAAAAATAATATCAGGAAGTATTACTTTACTGAGAGGGTAGTGGATGCATGGAATAACCTTCCAGCTGAAGTGATAGAGGTTAACACAGTAAAGGAGTTTAAGCATGCGTGGGATAGTCATAAGGCTATCCTAGCTATAAGATAAGGCCAGGGACTAATGAAAGTATTTAGAAAATTGGGCAGACTAGATGGGCCGAATGGTTCTTATCTGCCGTCACATTCTATGTTTCTATGTTTCTATTTTCAAATCCTCACGTTTCTTCTTCTTCTTTATTTATACATAAGAAAAAGTAGGGACTCTTGAGCAGCAGTGGGCAGTGGTGATTGTCTGAGCATGTTAGCTGACCACTTTCAGACTACCACCACCACTATTGCTGGTATGAATTGGAATGTCTAGAAGAAAGAGTGTAGTCTCTGCCTTTGCCATAACTCCACTGGTGGATGGGTTGTGAGAAGCCATAAAATCTAATTCATTGTTAAACTGTTCAAAGTTGTTTAACACTGAATAGAGAGATGGCATCAGGGGACTGTAGACACTATAACTAATTAGATGAGATGAAATGCTTATACTGCCTAAAGTGTCCTTTAAAGGAAAATTCTATTTCACTTGCTAAGCTACTTTATCATCAGTCAAAAGGGCAAATGCAAGCATCATGAAGAGAAGTTGAACATAAGTAAAGGCACCCAGTTATTGGGATCCGGTACAAAGAAATTATAATACATAAAAATAAAGACAACAAATACACAGATAGGATAAGCATTATAGTGTAGATATGATAGCAGGCAACAAAAACTAATAGTAAGGATTACTCTCCACCCTTACTGAGAACTATAGAAAAAACAATATACACAAAATATAGGATGAGTCAATATAAAATCTAATTAGTCCACAGTTGCTGGTGTCTGTTCTCAACTGGTAACCATCCAGACTTCAAATGGTGAGAGCATGTGGGAAAAAAAGCAGAAAATGACCAGTGATGGTGCAGAGTGTATGGAACTAGGTGCAGGACATGCAACAATAATCTATAAAGGTATATCACTCACATTTTAGAGAGCTATAAGACCATCTCTGAGTTTAAGAGCATGCAGCCGTATAATCTCTACTGAGGGATATATAGATCTGGGGGCTGGTGCCTCAATGTATGGTTTGCTATATAAAGGATAAAAACAGTGGGGTGAAGGCTAGCAGCAGAGCTGACTGTTTGCATGGCGTTGGAGCTCCTGCAATCTGAAGCTATTAAAACCCTAATTTGGACAACAAAAATCAACCAAAGCAGCTGTAAACACCTGGCAGATGTTTGTTGGCCTTTCAACCAGCATGGCAAGGCTTAAGTATTTTAGACCTTTTGAGACAAGCACACGGAGCTGCTAGGCCCAAGATGGCAGACTACACTGAGACATATTCCGAGCTTTTGAATGTTTTTTCCCTGGGAGAGGAAACAACAGATTTACCTGTCACAAAAGTCCCAGCACCAAAATCCCCATACCCAGATACAGCACCAGTAGCAACAGAAGTGCTCAAAAAACACCTGGCAGACCTCCAGAACACCTCCTATTCGAACACTACTACTACACCACCTACTTACAACAGGAGATCCAAGGGCTGCAATGATTAATGATGATTTCATTGAAGAATACAATTGCAGATTTGCAGCCCTGAAGGACGCAAGCCGGGCAAACGATCTGAAGGATACACCAACAGCCATATTGCTGCACCTCGTATGAAGGCTCTTGACAGCGTTGCTGTCACAGCGGCAGGCTAAGGCCATATGCATCTTTCGAGCCCCAAAGCTGGCCAGAGCCCCAACTACAGCTCCTCATAATCCGCTTTCAACAACGGAAAGACAAAGCAGCAACACTGGGAGCGGTTAAAGACTGTACTCCATACACGTTCGAATTGATGTTCATCTAATTTTTCATGGTCCTCTCTGGTGTTGCTTTAGCCTGGAAATCCCTTAAACCATCTACTTCCCTTTCAGACAACATGGCATACAATATCGATGGCGTTTAAACCACTCTCTAATAGTCATGAAGGGCAAAGACAAACACGAGATCTTTGACCTGCAAAGAGCACGGGACCTGCTACCTACACTGGAACTTTCTCAAGACTCCATACAGTGTATAGAACCCCACAGTACCAACTGACCCCCGCACAGATGGGACCCGGAGAGGTTGACAACCTTTGTGCCACGACAGCCCAGACAGGGCTCCTATGCAGCAGCCACCACCTGGAGCTCTCATAGTGCCTTATAGCAGCGGAATCTTCTTTTTTCACACTTATGTTTTGTTATTTACCAGCTACCTCTCATTTATTATCTCTATGATTTAAACATTAAAACATTTCATGCTGACTGCAGTGTAGCTCAGCTCCCAAAACGCATATCGAATGGTTTATAACCTGTACCAACATCCACCCCCCACCTGCTCTAGGCCTTGGCCGGACAACATAAATAGTGTCATAATAGTCAGGCGGTAAATTCCTACCCTCTGTGTATATATCACACCAGTTGGAATAGGTAGATAATGGAAAAATACAAAAGATACCGCACTCAAATATATGCAAAAAGTGTATTTATAAATATTAATCCAAGAACAAAAGTATTCCTTTACTACCAAAGTACATAAGGGGGAAAAAGACTACAACATATGTAAAGCCCATAGGGCAACTAATCCTGTGCCTGTATATATAAGTATACCATAGCCTAAATGTAACACAGTGGATCTATGCAAATATAGCCAATCCAAGAACACATAATCAAATCACAATGGTACCACCCTCTGATTAAGGCAGCGCTGCCTTAATTGTCAAATAACTGAATATACAAAAAATATGCATATGTGGATCCATATAAGGGAAAAGAAAAATACAAATTAAAAAAAAAGAAAAGAAAAAGTCTGTATACAGAAAATATTTTGAAAAATAAAAAATAATAAAAGAGTAAAAATTAAAAAGTGAAAAAAATCAAAAAATATCAAATATAATATCAATTATGTCAGAAATATGTATAGCTGAAGCGGTTAGATCTCATCCCATGCATGATGATATAGTCCTGAGCTGATAGGTGAGTATGTGGAGAGACCAATGGACGTGGTGATGATGGGTGGGTGATCCTTGTATTCAAGTATTACATGTGAACTGGAAATGCACTTCGGCTGTGGGCTATGGGACAGTGAAGTCCTAAGTGCGCAGCCCCCCGACAGCCCAGAACACAGAGTGTCAGCAACATTTATCCCTTTGCCTTAGCATCATCTGGTCACCTGGCTACCTGATTTACATAGTCCATCAGGAATCTTTGTGTACTGATCCCCATTTTATTTAATAGCATTTGTGTGCTTTGGCAAAGCCAGAACTCTCCTAGTAACCAAAACATAGCAAATTACAACCACACTTTTGTAAACATATTTTCCTTTTTTTTTTTACGTTTATCTTCTGGATACCCTTAATCTCATCCCTAATTTTTATGGCTGTCATTAATATACAAAGCAAGTATTTTTAGTCAATATTTGTAATTAAAACCTTAGATAGATCAGGTGACTTTCAGTAATTCTGGCAAGATACGATAAATGGTAGCTAGATTAATCCTCAGAATGTCTTTTTACTGACCACTTTGCAGACTGTATAACCACAAGTAGCTGCCTTGCTAAATGTTCTAGATTAAAAAGGCACTTCAGGCTAATATTATGCACATACTATCTTATAAAACATATTAATAATTGAAAAAAAATGTAAAACAAGATACCTACTCAGGTTATTTCTGGATCTACAACTTCAGCAGGGGCCACTTACTTGGCTAAATAATGTCTGAGCCAACCACAACTTTCTTTGGGAACATCATGTATATTTTGTGTTTTTGCAGTTCAAGTGTAAATTTAATGAAACTTGTGAAGCCTATGGCAGGAGGCGGGAGCAATTCAATAAATTCATAAAAACCATAAGTTAAACCACCATAAATACTATGGAAGTGAGACAAATTACACATCTCATTGTAAAATGGGAGATAGGGACAGATAAGGTGTGCAGGAGTACCGTGATCATTTTATATGATTTGTAAACACTAAACAAATAGATGAAAACAAAAAAAAAGACCAGCTAATTGTTATACCAATATAATCACCAATACATTGCACATGTGGTGTGCCAGTTGCTTAGGCTGCCTATAAATTGTTTATACTTTTCTTTACCTTTGTAAGTTGCAGGCTTGCCACCCAGGCCTTTGGAAAAAACAAATTGTTTGTTTTAAATGTTGTTATGTTTCATGTTTGTGTGCAGAATTATTGTTGGGAAGTGTATTTTTATGATTCTTCAAGAAATCTTTAGTGTGAAAATCCTGGGAAACAAAATCTATTTGCACTTTAAGACAAAGCACACATAGCTTCCCTGGCCGTGCCAGTTTTTGGACAGTGCTTTTAATATTCGCATTGCTTTTTCTGGACACAATGTTGCCAGTTGGTTCCTGCTACCACAATGGATGCATTTGTTTGAATTCTGAGAATTCCCAGACTAATTCTTTGCCAATGTTGCTGTCAAAAGGCACTTATCTGTAGGCCATTTTTCAAGTGTATTTCCAAAGACTTGAGACTAACAAGGAGAGAAAGCTTGCTGTAAGATACAAACAGACAGTCTCTTCATAAAAAGTGAAAAATCACCCTCACTCAATTGAGACCAGCATTAGGCTTTTCTATAGCAACACAGCACCACAATTACAATTGGATTGACTTGTGTGGTTTGGATACACTATGCCCATGAAACAATTTCTTAAAAGTTTACGCCGTGCACAATAACCACTTAAGTATGTGCATGCATGTGCATGCCAGAGGTGTAACGCCACCTCTAGAAGCGTAATTTGTGTCTAACTAACCATCGTGGAACAACAGTACCATGGTTAATAGAAATTATGCGCATATTTACATGAGTTTCATTCATTGGCTGAGAACTCAGCTGAAGTTGATGGGATTGGCTTCCACAGCGTATAGGTCACCTGACACAAAAGCAACCCAGTGGGACCCAGCTAAGAGGTTTGCTCCATTATGGGGAAACAGCGCCAAGGTACTCGCTTGGAGTAATCCTTTAAAGAAGTCAACCTTCATCTTGATTTCACAAAATGCTCTACTGAGAAAGCCAACAGCCAAATACCTCTGTTTAGAGTCTCTGATAGGACACGTTAGGATAGTAATATTAAGATATTGTGATCAGAAAAGTGGAAGTAACATTCTAAAAATGGAGAGATCCCTATGGAAAGCAAAAACATGGAACAAGCACATGCAATCAATTAATTTATGTGGTGACTTTAATGCTGAGCAATTGGTTACTGTCCTAAATCTGTCTGGAATGACCTGAATGTGCACCCTTTTCCCATCATCACAATATTTTTCTCATGGGATAACAGAGAAAATTCCCTTTACTTGCAGCCAAATGTGCTTTCAGCAGAGCAAAATGGTTCCTTGGCATTGCTTTATCCTGTGAATTGGCAGGCCTGGCTGGCAATCTACTTGTAACAACATACCTGTTTACCTCCTGGGACAAGTGTGCTAGGATGATACACTATATAAATGACTAATTATGTTTGTTGCAAATTACATCACCCTCACACTCTAACACATACTATACCCCACGTCCCACATCTCATTGTAGCTCATTGTAGCTTGCACTCCCTTGCATTATGGCTGTAAGGTTATTGCAATTGGTTGGGTTGTTGAAATCATTGACCCATTAATTTCTT
This sequence comes from Pelobates cultripes, assembly GCA_933207985.1. Lineage (NCBI taxonomy): Eukaryota > Metazoa > Chordata > Amphibia > Anura > Pelobatidae > Pelobates > Pelobates cultripes. The sequence goes on along the minus strand of OW240917.1, from coordinate 115,212,904 downwards.
CCAACCACCTACCACACCGTTACCACTTTATTGATTTACACATAATAATATAAATAAACCCCTTAAAGGTTTACTACAACCACCATTACCACTTCATTGATTTCTACAGAATAATGTAAATAAACCACTTAAAGGTTTATTCCAACCACTATTACCACCTAATTTATTTAAAGTGGTCATGGTGCTTGGACTCTGTATATTTCAGTTTGAAAGCTGCACATACAGTGACGTAGCTCAAGGTTGCTGGAGGTGCAGCCCAGAGCCAGTGTTCCAAATAGTGGTATTTTTGTCCAGGTGAAGATTGAGGTATGAATTAAGTGCCATAGCTTCAAATAGTTATTTTTTTAAAAAGATCAGAAGGGAATTTAGTGTTACATTCAAAATCAATTTTCCAATCATTATTGAAGCTTGTTTGGTCTAGCTGTATTGGTTTAATGCAGTCTCAAGCCCACAGCTTAAGAGTTAAGACTTGATTATATTAAGTTTAAAGTAACAAACATGTCCATGGATGGACAACAAGGGGTTTGATAGCATAAGTAAAACATAATCTACAAAAAGATAAGCTTAATATTATGTTGGCTATTCTGGTGCTATGAAAGTGAATAGTACTTTAGATCATTTCAACTAGAAGTTCTAAGGCCATTATGTAGAGGAGAGGTGAGACCGGGCACCCCTGTCTAGTGTTATTTGTGTACACAAAATAAAACCTGCAGTCAAGGCCTGAGGGCAGTTGTACATGGGAAGCATTGCATGAAGGAATCTGGCTTTTTTATATACCTACCTAATAGAAATAGAGAAATGATAGAAATAGAGAAATAGAAAATAGAACAGAAATGTACAACTTTTCCATTTTTCTAAATACATTTGCTCTAGAAGGAGGGGGAGGGTTTATGAATAGTGATATAATTTTTAGCATAAACCTAAAGGGTATAATTATGCAAGTAAATGCTCTTTAGCAAGATACAGTGTGGAGTAAAAATAGTGCATGCTCAGGGCATATGTATTAAAACGCTGCTAGCGACAAACGTGACAGAAAGAGGCAGTGTGTGCTGTTCATGCCTGCACTGGGTTTCAATGTAACCTGATATCAAGAATTGAAACTCTGTGAGTTAAGAAAGGAATACAAGCAGGTGTAAGAGTAAAACCACTAAAGGATTAAACATCCTTAGGTTACAAAGGTTTAACCCTTTTCAATGTGCTGTGAGTACATCTGGAACTCAAATGTTTAATGAATGAATGGCTATAGCTGTTCACTTCTAGGTTAAAATGTCAGTAGTTCCCTGTGATGATCTATAAAAGTGTGTTTGCCATCATTTTTCTTCTGTCAGACTGAAAATGTAAAAGGCTTTGGAACTCAGACTATTTTTTTTTCAGAATTCATTAGAGCGTAAAAAAAGCTAGGTGGCTGTCTGTCAGCTCGCTTACAATAACCCAAATATCTCACATGTGCAGCACACCATGTGATGTCCTGGAGTTGTGCTAATCAAGGCTTGTTTCATATGAGTGGATGGGAATGCATAAATAAAATTGTACTGTGCTTTTTCACTGTTTGTTGTAGATAAAAGTCACATAGAATGAGTCAACATTAATAATGGCGGTATTACCCAAAATCCTATTTAACTTTTGTTTTTTAACGTCCTATTAATATTGCTTACATCTTACTAAGCTATAATTCATCTAGCAGTGAAAACCATGTAAAGTTTAGCAGTCTGTCTTTTTTTAATGGTAGATGCCCAAAGAATTTAATGATAACTCTTAATCATTCAATTGCAGTTGCTATTAGAAAAACAAATAAACAAACTACTTCTAATACCACCAGCCAGTCATTATCTGTCATTTTAATAGCTATACTGATTCACTGGCAATTCCACTATAAGAGGAAAATAGATAATTATTAGCTGAAAACATAAACCGAAAGGAATTTTAGCTTAGCTAGTAAAGTATTTTTTATTATTTAAATAATTTAACTACTATGGTTCTCTGTATTAGGTATGGTGCCAGGATGGCCTAGGACGGCCCCAGTGTAATATGTTTAACCATTTCAGCAATTGCCTGGCTCTCCGTGGCACCCACGCAGCATCCAGTCTTGTCAGAGCTGTAGAAGCGAGATGCCAATGCACAAGCTCATTCATTGACTGAGAGTGCCCTATTGAACAGATTGATATCCAGTTGCGCCAGCTCTGATAAGACCGGATGCAGCTCAGACTCCCAGGTAAGCATCAATGTTTCAAACGATTACTGTGGGATGTCCCCTGAGCAGCCTTATCAGAGGCAATATTAAGTAAACATTGTGATTGAAGGAAAAATAAATGTTTTAAATCAGATGGTCTACCACCCTTGCCATCACAATGTGCCACGCCATGTCCAAATATTTCTATTCAATTATTTTGTATATGGTGTGGCATTGTGCAACATGGCTAGACTCAATTGAAATTGTTCATGTGAAACTGAGTCATATTTGTCTCTCCATGTATTCTTTTTCATGTAGTGCTTTTGTCACGTAGGTGATGAGATTATGATTTTAAACCCCAGATTAACACTATAAAATCACATTGTTACCCATTAATATACATCAGGTGCTTTTGTGATATTCTAAATTATTTTTTTCTCTTTCTTTCCCTCCTTCTAGGTAAGTAGCTGAGCTATGAAGAATTAATTTCATGTGACCATCATGATGCAAAAGGTACATTAGTCTATTTGCAAGGCATATATGGTAGCTGGTTGAAAGTTACCACAAACAAAGGTGATATTCCAATTAGAAAAAATTGAACATTTTGATTTAAAAAAAATAAAGTTAGGGAGGTAATAATTATTTTCAGTGGGACCAACAAAATATTTTTATCATCAAGAACAAGATTTTGAGAGTTAGGGAAACCTAATTTTGACAAGACTTCCTCCCCGCATCCCCCAGATAAAGAGGGGTTATCTCAGTGAAGATATCTTCTCAAAATGGGCACCATAAGTCTGTCTATGGTATCAAAGATCTGCGATTCTACCAGACTTTACGTCATTTTTGTATAGGTTTTCTATATTTTCTTTTTTTATATATATTTGCATTCTACAGCTAATGCACAGACCTCTTGCTAAAATGTTATCAAACTGTTAATGACCAATCAGTGTAAATTACATAAATCTCAAGGAGAATAATCACTTGCTGCCCCTCTATCCACCACGCCAGCAGATAATGGTCATAATAAAAAAAAATATATATATATATATATTTTGACACTGGTAAAAAATGAACTACTGACATTATTTCCCTTTGGAATACGATTAACATGCAAATTTCCATTATTGATTGTAAACATACCCTCCCTTTCCTCCTCTACAGCACAAACCAAGTCACTGACAATCAATGTTGGCTGTCTGGGTAAGCTGTTGAGAGCAGCTTGGCATGTGTAGAATTTGGTCGTATGTGAGAACTGCCCAGTCTGGGAGCACCTGAGACACGTTCAGTTTGCTCTAAGCAGTGATTTCTAAAGTATGTGTACGAGCTGGACACCCTGTTCAGGAGTCTTAGAATATTATTTAATTATTACTTGGGATACTAGGGATTATGTTCTGGGTTTATAATACCAAGTTTGTGGGTTCAATCCCAGTACAGTAAGATTTGTTGTTTTTATAAACTGCACAACACAGAGTTGTGGTTTAAATCCCTGTTTGTTGTTTTTTTTTTTCTGATTAATATTTTTTTTATTTTTTTATTTTAACACATGTAATGTAGTTATTACATTTATTTTCCAGTGCTGTATGTGTATATTTTTAATATATATTTATTGAATGCCCTTATTTAAATTCGGAGAAAAATTATTTTTACTTACAAAGTTTCTGTGGTGTGAACATGCAAGAATGAATAGGTTTACTTTTGTATGTGATGGTCCATATAATATAATATATTCACTGCATGTGATATTTTACACAATTTTGTATCCATACATGAAACAAAGCACTTAACCACTAAGCTACATAGGAAAATGTAAAGTAGCAAATTTAAGCAGGGCCCTCTACACCTACTTTTCTTGTATGACATACATGTTTTGTTAGACTTAAATGTTTATCTTGTTTACCTATTGTACAGTGCTACAGAATGTGTCGGCGCTATATAAATAATTGTAAATATTGGTTTCAATACCAGCAATTCTATTGTCTGCAATTAATTTGTCAAAAGCAACACTGTGTGTGTCCTTCCAATTAGAGACTTCCGATTACAGTTCCATTACTATCTTGTCCTGTATCCTAAAGTCTGTTTTATACATGGCTTTTTTATGCTGATGATTATTATAATTTCATATTTTAGCATATTGTATTGTATTAGAACAACTCATTAGACTAGATTTCCAGCATACTGCGTGATACATCATTATATGTTTTTAACCCCAGGGCCGTCTATAATATGATTAGGACCCTGGGCAATGCATTTTCTTGGGCCCCCTGGGCCCTGCTCCTTCCCCCCCAACCCTCTAATTACACCCAACCCGCAATCACACTGACAGATATACTGACACATACGCACACAGACAGACATATTAAAACATTCTCAGATACATACTGACATACACATACACTGACACACAAATATATACTGGCAGACGTATTGACACACATTCAGACATACTGACACACACACAGACACACATTCATGAATACACAGACACATAAACTGACAAATATACTGACACACACAGATGCATACACTGACAGACCTATTGACACACACACACAGGCATTCTGACACAGACACACAGGCAGACATACTGACAAACACACAGACATACTGACACACAGACAGACAGACATACTGACACACACACACAGGCAGACATACTGACACACACAGACATACTGACACACACACAGACATACTGACAAACACACACACACACAGGCATACTGACATATACAGACACACACAGACATACTGACACACACACACAGACATACACATACATACACAGACATACTGACATACACACACACACACATAGAGACATACACACACACACAGACATAGACACACACACAGACTTAGTGACACACAGACATACTGACATACACACACACACACAGACAGACATAGACACACAGAGACATACTGACACTCACAGACATACATACACACATACACAGACATACTGACATGCACACAGACAGACATAGACACACACACACAGACATACATTTAGCCACCCTCCAGTTTCTTACCTTTTTCTGGAGGGTGGTTTCCCTGGTCCAGTGGCAGGCTGAGGCAGATGGGAGTTCCCCTCTGGAACTCCCCTCCTCCCTGCCTTTCTCCTCCCGCGCGGTTGTGATCTCCGGTGGTAGGAAGTGACGCGCGGCACTCACTTCCTCCCAGCCGGCTGCCGAACAGGAAGGGGCCCGGTCGCGCTGTTTAAGTGTCACAGCGCCGACCGGGCCCCTGCTGACACATGCCCACCGGGTGGCCCTTAGTGCATGGGTCAACAAGATTATCTCAGCTCAAAACCAATAATGAGTATTTTTCATCTTGTATGCTGACACTACTTGTGGATTGTACATTATATATATATATATATATATATATTTTAAACTTAAAGGGATAAGTTAAAAAAAGATATTTTAATGATTTTATATGATGAACATTTTTAAAAAGAGAATTAATTATCCTCTTCTGTGGTAGACACTAATATTGTTGCTGACCATTTATTTCCTGACTGCAAGAGAAATTGAGTGGGGTCAATTGCACTGCTTTCCCGACTGGTCTAATTGTACATGGCATCAATCTGCAGGTATATGTTTTCCTTTCTTGTAAATCGGAGTTCAATGATTTACAAGGTAAACAATAAGTACGATCAAAGCCAACAAATAACCATACAGTATAACAGTACATGTAATCATATAATCATGAGAAAATCTTTAAATTGCAATGTTAGCTGGATAAACAAGTCAGTCCTATCTTAATTTGCAGCAGAAGAGAGAGTAGCAGGCTCCTCAATACATAGATCTGATTCACGGCTGTTCCATAGCATGTTGCCTTTTCATTGGGGATGAGGGAGCAGGAATGTCATGTCATAGTGGAGACTGACTCTGGGAGAAAAGAAAATCCCAGCATTTAGATTTCAGGTGTCGATAACAGATCATACAACTGTGTTTCTTTATCATATTAAGGGGAGCAAATGCATATGTTGTTGAGGGCCTTTATTTGACAGGCCCCTCCACACCTTAAGCTAGTACCAGTGCCATAAAAAATAAAGCATGATGGCAGAAATATTAACAAACCATTCTTCCATGATATTTACATTACTCTTGTTTCCAAGTACATCACAGGGATTTTGCCCAAGAACCAGGGTATTACCAAATTTAATGGCACTCATTCTATCTACCTTGTGAGGATGAAGGGCTGAGTCAATCCTTCCCAAGTGTTGAACAGATTCTATGGCTGATGCATTAGCCCACTCAGCTATTTTACCAGCTTAAGACATGTACATGCAGAATACAATCTATAATAAAAAAACATATGGTTTCCTTTTTAGTCAGTTTGGCTGTGATAGTGGCCTGTGGTGCACAAATGGTGATGCCAAACATGGACCCCACAGTAATATCATTATAGGGTTCTATGGCTGCCTAGAAACAAGTAATGGACAATGTAACGGATCACCTGGCACCCCAACTGGGTACCTCCATTGAAGGATGCTCCTAGCGCTTCCAGAGGACTCCAAGCACTGCAGCAGGCACCACAACCACTGAACCGGAGAAGCATACGAATGCTCTCAAGCACATGAATGCTGTAAGCAGCTGAACAGGAAAAGCATACAATCAGCTTACACTCCTGTTCCCCCAATAACAAGACGACACTTCGTTTTGAGGTCAAGCAGAACTGACTGTACTGGCACATACAGCCTCTTTTATTCACAATCCACAAACATAGTACTGCCCACAGGGTTTTGAAATACAACCAATCAATCCGTACAATACACACAGACACTCCCACACAAAATCCTCCCCTCTGTCTGTGATATGATTACTGAACTCAATGGTTAATATAATTATCACAGGCAGAGAAATACAGTATTATAAAACATATCACAGGGACCCCGAAACATGGAATAACCCCATAAAAAGAACCGGGGGATCTGGGTGAACCACATATCCAAAATTCACCCAGATTCCGCAGAACAAATACAGGCTGTATGAAAAATAATTACTGTATAATGTGTCCCCTGTTGTATAGTTTAAAACTACTGCACAATGTCTTTGTGCACCAAATACCAGCGAGATGGCACCGTGTAGAAAAGTCCAAACAGTGTCTGTGAGTTAAAATGGCCGCCATCCATTGTTCTCACCATGTGCTTCATCCATTGTTCTCACCATGTGCCTCTGATATATGAAATGGTGGCCACCAGTATCTCCACAGTATGTCCCCAGATGGTTCTTAAAGGGCCAGCAGCATAATAAAAATCTATTATGCCCAAATCAGTTCCTAGACGGGCAATACATCTCAGGGCTATAGTCGCAGGGCAGGAGCCTGGCAAACAGTCTTCTCCAATGCCCAGTGGCGAGGCTGGTTCCGCCACAGACAACTAGAAATCAGTGAAGAAAGCATAAGACACAAGGTAACCCCCCTTATTTATGCAATGTATGGAATATGTTATTGCACTGATTAATCCAGGTGTTCACTACTGCAAGGGAAGCGATGAATGCTGCCTCTCACTCTGAAGCATATGCAAGTAATACATTGCTATAGAGATACATTAAAACGCTGAGTTCATTAGAATGCATCACCATTTTACCTCTGTTAACAAAGATGTCACTACTAACCACATTGCTAAGGGAGGGGAGTGTAAGAACAGAGATCATGGCAAGAATAGGGTTGGGGGAGTTAAAGGATTAAGGGTACTGTAGCATTATGGACTGATACAGCAGTTACACAGCAGATTTACAGTCCATGACATCCTCAAGTCATGTAACCCTTAAACCTAAGTTCCCTCAACCGTAAACAATCGCCAACACTTAGCCACCAACCTTTAATATAATTAATGCTTTATCTTTTCCATATTACATGTACATATGGCTGTAACATGGTGTGTATAAACAATGCTATAGTATCAGTAGAATGTTTCAATATGAAACTTGACGGTATCGCTATAAAATGTTAATATTTTGAATGCATCTCCTTCTTGAGATGTCTCACTCTAAACACTAAACCAAGACTATTCTCACAGTCAAGTGCCAAAGGAGAGCAGTTGAAAAAGCGGAGACCAATAGAAGACAGGGAGAGTAATTTAAGTAGGTGAAAGAGCACCTATAGAGGTGAGATAACAAATTGAGTAAGGGTGAAACAATTATAGGAGAATAAGATAACAGTGGGAAGAGGAGAAAAAGCAATGAGACTAGTGGCTTGCTGTGAAAATGGAGTGGCATTAAGAGAATGTGGGAACCAATGAAAAAGCTTTTCAAAACAGAGGACAAGGAACATAAGATCGCTCTGTGGCAAAGGCACGTGAGACTGAGTGGGGGAAGGGGTAGTGGGATGGACAGTGACAGAGCAGCAGTGGGCAGTAAAGGAAACAGTGGGAGGAATTCCAAAAGAGCATGGAATATAAACAAAAGCCATTAAAACAGATTTACTACAGCAACTTTAATGGCTGAAAAGATATATATGAGTATAATTCAGTTAAAAGGGGAGCCTGCAATGTCTACTGTGGCATAACAATATACTTGTACAAAGTACATATTAGCATGCGGCTCATGTGTGGAGTTCAACAAGACAAGACAGCAAGTAGGTGTGACACTCCCACTCAATGAATTCTTTTTCTACTTATTTGATTTTAATTTCCTTGGATATTATGTAAGATCAAAACATGGAGCTTTCTTTACATGGTTTGCGTGTTGTAAAAATAAGTTAAGAACAAATGGAATAGATGTTATGCCTGAAGAAAACATTCAGATGTTTGACATGGATACAAGACAGCAATCTGCCGGCATGACTCTTATCTAATATACAAAAGAATACTTTTTGTCCAAGTCCATGACTCACTAAAGCGTTTGAGCTAACCGGTAGCTCATTAAAATGGCTGTGTGATACCTGGCGAGCCTTACAAGTAATAATATCCAAGAATGTATGTACTGAACAAACAGGAACAAAGTGTACTTTTCGTTACTGAGAATTATGGAAACACAGACAGGTGGTGTTGATAGATACATCTACAGGACATCAGTTTTCAAAATCTTAGTGATCGTCATGAGAGTATTTAAAGGAACACCGATGTACAAACATGTATTCCTAAGGTTGGAGTATTAGGCAATTTATTTAGATGTAAGAAATAAAACAGTAGATTAACTTACCTTTAGTCCCCAGGCATAATGGTCTCCCAAACTGGCATCATTACTTATATGGAAGCATTGGGGAGAAATCTCTGTGCTGCGCCAATCAGCATCTCCTCATAGAGATACATTGACTCACTGCATCTCTATGGAGAGCGTTTGGCATCTCCATGCAGAGCAAACAGATGTCAGAGTGACAGCCATTAGAGGTGGCATTAGACAGCAAGGCAAACATTGCCTTTTATCAGAAAATAGACAGTCTCTTTGCCACAGAACCACTACATTAAGATAGAATCTTTATATGAAATACTCATATTGACTGTGTTGGAATTTCACTGAAATTCCAACCCAGTCAAAAGATTTACTGAGTCAAATCTTTCCATCCAGTTATCTCACGTAGCCCTCTCCAAGTTAGGATGTTTTTTTTATTATATGACTGGCTTTGAGTGCTGGGAGAACCCCAGTTTTTGTCATACCACTTGAAAATTATGCAAGCGTATTCTGTAGTGGTTATGGTACTGGGAGTGCCCATTTAATTGTACTTTTAGTAAAAAAAGACTATGTTGTTCCAATCAAAGCTAAATACAAACCATAATTACTAAAATGGGAAAAAACAATTCTGCTTCATCTTCTTCCCTTGTGATATCATCCTATTTTTTAGTACCTCTGTACTTCCATGGACATTTTGTTGCCATTAAGTGGCTTACATCGTTCATTTGTAACATTTAAGAATAAAATGGTCATAATTACAGAGTCAGGTGACCAATTATTTTAGAATGCATTTTCCTTTTTTCCATATCGTCAGATCTTCTTGGTGAGTATGCAGAAGTTTCTAATTAGATTTTCTTGTTCTCTCTCTTCAGTAATGGCAGGGAAAATGCTTTATATGAAATTATTTCAGCAAAGATCACATGATTTTATAGACACACAAAGCCTCCATCTGACATCTGGACAACATTTAGAAGCAAACTATTGTTAATAAGGAGCAGATTCCATGAATTCATAAATATTAACCCCTTAAAGACTGAGCCAGTTGTACAAGTTGTTTCAATGTAAACAAAACCTTGAATTTGCGCTATATGTCTGTTCAGGTGTAATTCACAGGGCCGGCGCAACCGTTAGGCAAGCTAGGCATCTGCCTAGGGCACTGGCCTGCTGGAGGCGCCCACCGGGATGTTTCCTGGTGGGCTACCTGCCCCTGTCTGGGGCTGCAGCGCTGGGCGAGCGACTCTTGAGCCGCCCCCATTGCCGTGCAAATCCTCAAGGCGCCCGTAGGTGAGGGCGCCGAGAGGAGCCCTGTCACAAGGGACCCAGGAGGTGGCCATCTGGCCACCTCAGGGCACCCCCTAAGCTGTATTAGGTAAGGTAGAGCAGGCACCTGCTTACCTTGATGGCAGGTGCCTGCTCTGCCAAAAAATGCAGATGACCTGTCCTGAGCACAGGGGGAAGGAGAAGCCAGACGACGAGGGAGGCTGTTCTTGCAGCCTCTCACTCCTTCCTTAGACACCCTCTGTGATGTCGGGAGCAGGATATTGACAACATTCCTGCCACGGCATACTAAACGGCGCGCTGGAGGAGTGAGAAGCTGCCCCACACTGGACCCCAGGAAGATAGGGAGGCTGGATGTCTGAGTCTGTGTGTGAGTGTGTGAATGTTTGACTGTCAGTGAGTATATGTGTGTGTGTCTGTCAGTTAGGGAATGTATGTATGTCAGTGAGTCTCTGTCTGTGTGTGTGAGTGAGTGAGTGTGTGTATGTATGTCAGTGGATGGCAGAGGCTGATGGAGGTGGCTGGACTGGTAGAGGGTGAATGGAAGAGGTTGATAGGGTTTCTTGGCTGGCAGAGGGTGATAGGGATGGCAGAGGGTGATAGAACTGGCGAAGGGTGATGGGTGGCTTGGCTGGCAGAGGGTGATAGGACTGGCAGAGAGTGTTGGGGTGGCTGGACCGGCAGAGGGTGATAGGACTGGCAGAGGGTGTTGGGGTGGCTGGACTGGCAAAGGGTGATAGGACTGACAGAGGGTGTTGGGGTGGCTGGACTGGCAGAAAGTGATAGGGATGGCAGAGGGTGATAAGGGTGGCAGAGGGTGATAGTGGTGGCTGGGCTCTCAGAGGGTGGATGGCAGAGAGTAATCGGGGTGGCTGGGCTGGCAGAGGGTGGCACAGGTTGTTCCTCTCCTGACTCTCCAGCCGCCTCTCACAGAGAGGCAGTGAGTGAGTGTATGTATGTCAGTGAGTGTCTTCCTGTGTGTGTGTGTCTGTCAATCAGTGAGTGTATTTATGTCAGTGAGTGACCATCTGCCTGTGTGTCTGTCAGTGAGTGAATGTTTCTCAGTGAGTGTCTGTCTGTCTGTCACAGTCCTCCATTTATGCAATTGGTGTGGCTCTATATCGCAAGAGTAGTTAGTAAGGTGTTCTGAGCCGCTGACATCTTACACTGTGGGCCTTGGGTTTTCAACGCCCTTTAGTCAGCTCGAGTTCATCCCAGTAGGGTCTGAGGGCCCGGGGGGAGGGGAAACGGGACCAGCAAGGGTTCATCAAGCCAGTTTGTGGCAGTGGGGAGGGAGACAGGGCAGCGACCATCCACAGCCTCCGAAGTCTCGTGCTTCCCTTGGGGGGTCCAAAACTCCCGATCTCTGAGTCCGCTACCTCTCCCACAGCTGTGTGAGTATCTTCAGGCTCTGTTCAAGTGCGAGAAGCTGCCTATTGTGGCTTAAAGGCCCGATTCCTCTGGATCCTCTCCGACATGCGACCGGTCAGCATGGCGGTCCAGCCCCGCCCCCTTAGTAGCCACTTAGTCACAAACACTGGCCAAAGTTAGCATTCTAATATGTATGTGTGTAAAAAATGCAAAAACCTGATTTGAACGCTAATTTTGGCTAGTGTTTGTGACTAAGTGGCTACCAAAAAAGTCCGAAATCCAGTCACCATTTGCCTCACGCAGTGCAACACATGTCTGTTACCCTCTACCTTCCTCCATTTTTACTCTACACAATTTAAAAAAATTTTTTTTTTCAAAAGTAACTGGGTTTGTGAATTGAGACATCAATTGTGTTGTGAGCTATTTTCTATGCTAGTAATAAGCTATGCATTTCTTTTGGTAGGAAGTTTACCACAATATAAAAAAAAAACTCCCAAAACATTCATATAAGAATTTCACATGTTTCTTAATTTTATTCAAAAAGAAGCCTAGAGTTTTGCATCAATAAGGCCATCTTTAGTCAGCTTGTTGTGGACTTTTGTTTACCTTCATGTCTATAGTTCTGTGTATGGAACTTCATATCCAGGTTCCATAATGTTTGAAGGACACATAATTCTAAAGTTAAAAATCACATATTAACACTTGAAACTGCGAAGCCATTAGAAAATACTGCACAGATTACATTTTTTTGTCAGTTTAAAATATCCAAAGGCCAATGGGTCAGTGTCACGATGTACCTGAATATTGATCCTAATTATATATATATAAATATATATATAGACGAGGCACCATTAATAATAGACACACTATGCTGAATAGAACATTCAGCTCATTCAAGCCATAAATACTTAGAGTTTATTGTTTATGTTGCTTGTCACAAATCACACAATTCTGCAAGGTTGTAGCATTATCTGCTTGCAGCACTCTTTCATACCATTCGAAAATCGCTTTTGAATCTTTAAATTGACACTCTATTGACATAGTGAGGGTAAAAAAATTACACTACCTTCTTTGCAGTATTATGTATGAAAATATTAATTGCATTGTTACTGACAAGGAAGCTAATATTTGGAGAAAAAAAAACAAAAACCGCAAATACTTTTTTGCCAAATATATTTTTATACATATATATATATATATATATATATATATATATATATAAAACATTATTGGTTTTAGCAAATAATGGACATCTGGACATCTATGTTTAAGGGAAACTCTGATTGTTTTCCTGGCACTGCAGGTCCCCTCTCCCTCCTACCACCCATCCCCCTGAGACCCCGCCGATGTCCCTCGGCGGTGGTTTCTTCTCGCCGCCGCTCCTCCCAGTCTTTACGTCGGTCGGTGGGCGAGAATGATCCCGCCCACCAGCCGGGAGAATTTTCTGTGCTATAGAGCAGGAAGTGCCCTCTAGTGGCTGTCTAGAGGGCACTGCAAAATAAAAAACTGCAATAATTACACTTGCAGGGTTAAGAGTAGTGGGAGTTGGCACCCAGACCACTCCAATGGGCAGAAATGGTCTGGGTGCCTGGAGTGTCCCTTTAAAGGGACACTGTAGGCACTGTAATTGAATCATCCATTGAATGGTTATAGTGTTTAGGGTCCCCTGGCGCCATCCTTCTATTCAGTATTAAACTGTTTTTAATGGTTTAAAATTAAACGAAAGTTAAACGAAAGTCCCCAGCAGCCCATCCTCTCTGTGCTTATTGGGCTAATGAGGAAGCATTACCCTGAACAGCGATGGGCAGTGGTGATTGTCAGCTAACCACCTTCAGCCAATCATAGCACCCATTGCTGGTATTAATTAGTATGGCTAGGAGGAAGTGTGTAATCTCTACCTTAGCCATAACTCCAATAGGGTATGGGCTGTGTTTGGCCAAGGACCATCATTCAGTATTAAGCTCTTTGGCTTTTTTATTTTGACAATCTTTATTTTCAAAATTGTATCCGTTATAACAGGAAACATACAAATTATATGTAAAACCATGACTCATACGGCAACACGGTTTAAGAAGTCTTGTAGATAGTAAATATACAAACCCTCAAGAAAAGATTAGTGCTGAAAATCTAAGTTGACCTCCACGCTGTTAGTTCTGATGTTCAGTTTAAAACCTGTTCATGGTGAAAGCTGCGAATCATCCATGCTGTTTCTGCATTAGCAGACCAGAGTATGGGTCTAAGAGGAGTAAGTGAATATAGAGAAGATACATTTGAATAGTCAAGGGATAGAGAGGAAGAAAAAACTGAGGGGGGGACTTGTGGAATAATGGCTCAGAGACTGGGCCCATCAGCTTAAAGTGTCACTGTCATGGCTGAATCCAGTTTTTTTTTTTAACCCCCCTCCCAACTCCACTACATCTAATTGTCCGACTAGTTACACCCAAATGCCCCTAAGCCCCCCATATTACCTATTTTTTCATCTTTATTTTCTGCCGGACCTAGGTCCTGGGTGCCGCCATCTTTGTGTGGGTAGATGAAGTCCTTCTGGGACACGTCATCTCCCCACACTAGATAGCACTGTGAAATTCCCGTGCATGCCCAGTTAAACACTTGGGCATGCGAACGGGAATGTCATCTATTCATTCATTTGTCAGAAAGACAAATAAATGTATAGATTTTTCAAACGAATAATCGAAGACCTTTTCGTTCGTTCCTTTGGTTTATTACAAGGAGGGAGCTACTGGCGCGCAGCTCCCTCCTTGTAATCTGTAAAAATAGAAGAGGCAGGGAGCAGTGCTCCCCACCACTTCCTAAGCCCCCCCATGTCCTCCCTCACTCTATGGGGGTCAGTATGACCCCCATAATAGCATAAGGGAGATTAAAATCTCCCAAATGCCCCTTCTCGCTAGGGGCATGTCACTAAACAGTGAGCAGACAGTGGCTGCTTGAATAAAATGAAAAACTAGAGCGCAAAATAAAATCTGACGAAAAAACCCCCTCCTGCTAAAAAAGTAATCCATCTTCACCCAGCGAGGGCACCGCGCAGACTGATAACACTGTGATTGGTTGATTGAAAGCAACCAATCAGAGTGTTGCTATGAGTCAAATTACACAACATGGGAAAATTCCAAAGAACTTTCCCACACTGTGTAAATTGACACAGAGCACTCTGATTGGTTGGATTTCAAGCCAACCAATCAGAGTGCTGTGACTGGTAAATGTAGAGACCTGCCAGAGCACTCTAATTGGTTGGCATGGAATCAGCCAATCAGAGTACTCAAAGCCTAATTGCAGGGCGTGGGAAGGTTTTATAAGCCTTTCCCCGCCCTGCGGAGCTCAGACTGTGCTTTGCCTTCCATGGGTGGGCATTACTTTTTTAGCGTCTGTTTTTTTTGTTTGTTTTTTTAAAGTTCGATGGGTATTGTGGATTTTTATCTAGCCTTTTTGGGGGGTTTTAGAAAGATTTTAGAAAAAAGAAGACATTAAATGGTAAGTAATTTTTTTATTTACAGGGATTTAGTTTTATTGTTCCCCCCTCACTATTTTAAGGGTGAGGGGGGTAGGTAGGACTTTATTAATTTTTTTTCAGGTGGGGGATGACTAGGGGCTTTCACCTGGGGTGGGGGGCATTTACACTTACACAAGGTCCACCCCCCATTTTCATTTAGGGCCCCCACCCACCGCTCATGTGTGGGGGCCAGAAGGGAGGACAATAGGTCCCCCCTTATTGTTATTTGGGACTCCCACCCGCCGCTCATGGGTGGGGGCCGGGGGAGGACAATATTGTTATTTGGGGCCCCCACCTGCTGCTCACAGGTGGGGGCCAGGGGGGAGGACAATAGGTCCCCCCTATTGTTATTTAGGGCCCCCACCCGCCGCTCAGGCTTATGTTTTAAAGAAAATTAGAGCAGACAGGAAGAAATGAAGAACAGATCCTGAGAGAGGGAGATAAGAGAAATCGATTAAAGAAAGGTATTATTACTCAAATAGAACTGCCAGATTCTCCAAACCTCCTCAAATTTGTCAGAATGGCCTTTCAGTGTGGCCGTTCCTCCATCTGGCGGATCTCTTTTCTTATATTTAGAGATGGATACTTGAATGCGGCTTAATTGCAAATCTGCTGGATGAAATTTCTATAAACGCACAATACCTTCCTGATAATGGCCCCTCGGTTTTTCTCACTATTGCCAGACTATATGTAACCCTATGCAAAATATGACTTTACTTTCTCTCTGTTATCCTTCCCTATATTCCCCCCATGTGTAAGTATGGTATGCAAGGCCGTCTTTAAAGGGGGGCAAAAGGGGCAGCTGCCCTGGGCCCAGTTACTCCTGGGGGGCCCAAAGTAGCTGCTCTGTGGGCCCCCTGCTGGGGTCCAAATCCTGTGGACTGCAGCACCTGATGTAATTAAGGGCCCTCAGCCCTTTAAGAGTGCTCGGCCTTGGCCCCTTTGATGTTGCCTGCTGGGAGGAAGTGAGATGAGATCACTTCCTCCCAAGTAACAGAGTGCAGCTGGGGAGGTAGAGGAGGTATAAACAGGAGGAGAAAAGGGACTGAGGACAGACTCTCATCAGCCTTGGCCCTCCAGCTCCCACTGGACCCCAGGGAAGCCACCCTTCTGTACCCAAAAGGTAAGGAGACAAGAGGGTGGCTAAAACATGATGTAACTTGATATATGTGTGTATCTGGGTCTGAGTGAGTGCATCTGGGCATATGTGTGTGTGTTTATCTGGCTATATGTGTGTGTGTGTATATCTGGCTATATGTGTGTGCGTTTATCTGGCTATATGTGTGTGTGTTTATCTGGCTATGTGTGTGTGTGTGTATATCTGGCTGTGTGTATGTCAATGTGTGTATCTGGCTGTGTGTATGTCAGTGTGTGTATCTGGATGTATGTGCATGTGTATCTGGCTGTATGTGTGTGTGTGTGTACCTGACTGTGAGTGTTTGTACCTGGCTGTGAGTGTACCTTGTGGGGATATTTATGGGATAATAATAGTAAACAGTGAGAATTGCCCACTAATTCAATTCTCAGATCCCAAATATCATTATCGTGTTAAGTGAAATGTATTTCATATAAATAAAATCACAATGTTATAAAAATAGATTTATTTTATAATAACAAATTAATTAATAATAATATGTAACATGCGTGACAATAATCAATGAATATCCAGCATAAAATGGTATGCAATACAAAGGAATGGCTATACACGTTTCAATGACTAAACAGCATTTTCTGTCAAGACTTACACGATTTATGACTATCTTTCACAGACATAGAAAGCAAAGCTTTTCACAGCGAAGGGCCATAAAACCCTGGCTAACAGTTAGATCAACTGAATAACCCTTTCAATGCTGGCTAGATCCTCCTAGTTAATTAAGATCTATTCTTATGTAATTTTAAATAAAATAACATTTAAACCAGTTCATTAGTCATTTCCTGGAACCATCCAATAAGAGAATCTACCATGTTTTTTTACAAAAGCAGAATTTGATTTGTCTAAAATATATCTTATCTTATATTAGAGCAAATCAATACACCTAGATAAAAACAACGGTATGTTAACATGTGATACTATCACATTAATATATAATTATTCTTAATTCCACCTGCAGAATGGAATATTATAACTATATATTCTTTAGTTAACTAAGATTTCTTAATATGGAAATCTGACCGTGATTTATCCAGTCATATATCATGCTATTAGTAAATTTTAATTAATTTAATTAATTAAATGAAACCAGTATAATTACCAGTTGAGTAGGTATTTCATCCGATTGGTAGTATCAGGAACTTGTTTGGATGTCTCTCTGCATGGAGGTGTGTAGGAATTTCTGAGTGTAAAGTAGTTTTGGTTAGAAAGTGTCAAAGAGTTTGTGAGTTGAGTGTTAGTCTCAGATGTTGTCCTGGGTTTCTCTGCATGTCCGAGTTGGAGTCCCCAAACTTCCAATTCCTCTTTCTCTTTTTCCTCCTTTCAACTCCTTCTGTCTTAACTTTTAAAGGGAAAATTCACTAGTTGGTAAACCAATAGCAACACTGGGGGTGTGGTTACCTAGGGATCGCAATTTAGGTATTTGATCTATAGAGGGCAGTCTTGTCCCACTAAACATACCTTTCCAGGAAAGAGTTAACTTTTCCTGGTGGCTATTTTGACGTAATTTTGGCTTATCTTTATAGTGGCCATAATTTTCCTTTTCTTTCACTTCAAAGGGTTTTCTCTTAGTTTTGTCCAGACTTAGTGTCCGCAATTCCTGCTATAATTTCTGAAATGGCAGTTCGTGAACTAAGTTTCACCTTTTCCGTACAATGGTACCTTATAAAATTTAGAAAGTAAAATTAAATTATTTAATCTTCTCTGTCACAAATGTCTGGGTTTAGAATGGATTATATTCCATTAGCATTTAGACAGTCTGTCCAACCCCCGTTCTCCTTATCACTTGGTTTGTATATACTATGCATTCCTTTAACTCTGGGAAAGTGGTTAGTTTTACAGATAGAAATCTTGTGTCTTTTGTTAGCTTGGAAATAACAAAATGGAGTCTTCTCTGTTTAGAGTGACTCAGCATATACACTTTTAATTTCTATCATAGCACAAGATGTCTGCCGATATAAATACCGTGACAACCTAGCTGTGTGTATATCTGGCTGTGTATCTAGCTGTGTGTGTATCTGTCTGTGTTTGTGTCAGTCTGTGTATCTGGCTGTGTGTGTCAGTGTGTGTATCTGGCTATATGTGTCTGTGTATGTATGTGCATATATCCAGGCAATCAAACACACCACAGCAAACACAATCATTACATACAAACACACCCCTAATACAAACTCCAAAATTGTATACAAACACACCCTTCACTCACTAAACTACACACAAATGTACATCTGCATTTAAAAGACAACCCTACATCCACACACACCCCTGCATGCAATTACAAATGTTACATAAAACACTAAAATTATATACAAACGCCAACTCAATACACAAAAGCACAACTTCATTTAAAAGCCAACACTACATACAAACACACACCCCTGTATTCAAACACAAACACTACACAAAAGTACACAGCTGCATTCCAATAGTAACAGTATATACAAATACACCCCTATATGCACACATATACTCCATACAAAAACATGCTTACATTCAAATTCACAAACACTGCTCACAAATACAACCCTACAAGAATGGCCACACGGTGGATCCCCATCGTGGAAGTTGTACGACAGATGGGTATCTAACTTTTCTCCACTCTTGCGCTATTGGAGAGAAAACAATTCTTGCACCACAGCCCTCTCTACATTAGTTCTATCAGTAGGTTGGGGTGGAGGCCCTCATTGCATGCCAGGGAGCTGGGGGTTGAGAATGGGGGAGCACAGGGGAGTGGGGAAGGGCAGGTATAGGGGGCCCAAGCAAATGCTTGCCCAGGGTCCAATCGATATTAAAGACGGCCCTGATGGTATGCATAATGAAACATGTAAAATGCACTATATAGCCAACTTTGGGCCTAACCTCTTTGCTTAACTCCCTCCCATGACATTCTCTTCCCATTCTTTCCCTGATTCACTCTGCTTTATGGAATAAACCACGTAACTTGATTGCAATGGTATGTACACTGACTGTTCAATGCTGACACATTGTTTTGATATATTCATTGTCCGACCTCGTGCTAGGCGTTCCTGTGCTACGTACCATTTTCTATGTACTTAATATAAATTATACATTGGAAAAATGCAATACGTGGTCAAAAAAAATAGCCTATATTTGAAATATTACTGAAATAGGTAACATTTTACTAGTTAAATCAACATGAATATCTGGCATGACATGTTCACTTTAAGCAGCAGTCATGACTCAACTCAACCGTATAGACCACAGTTCACTTGTGAGTTGCTATGGGCACCGAGACTAGTTCCTTGTTCTTACAGTGGCAGCAATGAAATTAGTGTTTGGACCACAGTAATTTATATTATTGGAGACATGGAAATGCTCTTCAGGATTTAATGTCATGGAGTCTTGGATGTGTTTAGTAACCCTGCCAAGTCTTATTAAAGTCCTATAATCCTAATAAGAACAATCATTCAGAAAAATTGGAGATAGCAATCTGTTAGTATCATGTAATGATATAACGTTTGAACCACTCCTGTGAAAATAGAAATTCTAGAATATACCTTCATATGAGAAAGATCCGTTTCAGAATGGTATTAACATATGTTCTTGAATAGAAATGGATTTTACAACTTGAAATTTCATTTATTTAATGATATTAAATAAAGTAAATGGTTTTCGTTTTCATGGAAAACTCATAAGACTTCTAGCTAGCCATTCGTGATTTGTTTGTAATTTTTGTGTGTTTGGATGCTAATTTCCCAAAGCAAATTTCCTAATCCTCATAATCAAAAGTTTTCGTTTTTTTTTGTAAATACAATTTTATTGCGATGATAGGATGAAACACATAGCTAAAAATACCAGCTTGTGAAAGAAATAAAATTAGGTAAGCAATATACATTGTATAATATAGGCTAAACCAGACATTTAAAGCATCTAATTTTATAACAAAATAATAGGCAACCAATAGTGTTCTAAAAGCTCAAACCATTTGTAAGGTATGTTAACAGATTTTAGCTCAATAACTTCAAAGAAAAATCTTGATATTTATCATCGCCTGTCTTGGTGAAATAACCATGGTACCGAACATAAGGGTACCCTTGCTAAACATATAAACAAAATCAGAAAAGAAAAAGCCCCACACTATGGAGTGATCACTCTGGTGAAGGCTGGGAGAGCTTAATTGAAAAAAATAAAAAAAGAGAGATTAAACATTTTTTATTTTTTTTTTGAAATATTAAAGATCCCAGAGACTTAGCATAGGTAGTTACATTAGCAAATAAAGAACTTTGGATAGTAGAACGCTGACTAACCTCTGAATAATGGAAGGAGGCACTAGGTGAAAAACATCAAACGATACAGGTGCAAGGATGGGAAAAGGTAGGATTTGGAACAAGTATAAGAAGCGGGGCAACAAGTTAATTTAACCAGGGCTAGTGTCCCCAGGCACGATAATGATAGATCTTGCCAAGTATGCAGGTCATCAGAGGCCCTTTTGAGTAGTAGAGTGTAGTTGAGAGAATAAGTAGGTAGTTCTGGTGCTATCTGGATTCCTAGGTAGGGATAGAGGAGGTAGGAGGAGTAGAGTGTAGCTGTATCATGTGCTGTGATATTTAAAAGGTGAGCTTTGGTCTTTTCTATATTGAGTTTAAATCCTGATACTTCTAAATATTCAGTCAGGGGGTGTAAAAGTGCTGGTAAGGCATTGGGGGGATTTGTGAGGGGACCGTGAGGAGCAGGTCATCGGCATATGCTGCCACTTTATAGGTTTGGGAGCGTACAGAAATGCCTGTTACAGATTGTGGAGTGTGGATAAGTTGAAGCAGTGGTTTAAGTGAGAGGGCAAAGAGTATTGGGGACAGTGGGCACACTTGCCCTGTTCTATTGCAAATCGGAAAAGTTGGTGAGTTTGTATCGGGTATCAGTAGGTTGGCAATTGGTGTTGAGTAAGTAACCTTTAATGCATCTAAAAAAGGCATGGGCATTCGGAATTTCTCTAGTGTTGCGAAGAGAAAAGGCCATAACAGTCTGGCGAATGCCTTTTCGATATTGAAGGATAGGAGCTGTGTCGAAATTGATTAGTTGTTAGCTACACAAATCAGGTCTAAAGTCCGTCCGCTGTTGTCACTTGCCTGGCGGGTGAGCATAAAGCCTACCTGGTCTGGATGGAGTAATGCAGTGAGATACGGTTGATGACGATTTTTTTTATAAGTTTCAAAGTGTGAAACAATTTACCTTGCCTGCCCTCTAAATCCTTGTGGTTCTTATTTCCTTTTATGATAAATCTTTATTGTAGTCAGAGGTCGTCATCAGGGGCAGTTACTTTCGAAGGCAGTCTGCAAGCATTGCTTAGATTGTTCAGATATAAATTCTGTATACTTACTATGTGCACCCGTGATAATAACATTCAAAGCTGGAACACAAGAGTGCTTTGCTCTTAAAAAATAATGACATAATGTCTTCTGGATGGAAATGTAATTGACATTGAGCTATGATTATAACTGTGAAGCTAATTGAGTTTTGCTTGCTGGCCTGACTTACAGGAAACCAGGATATAAATTTAGATATTTACTAAAGTCGGAGTGTTTTGGAAAATGTTCAAGTTTGCTGCTTATAGTAAACAGCATAAGCGGAAAGCCAATGCTGAGCCATGAACCAGGCTATAATTAAATCTGGTTAAAGGGGAACACGGTGTAATAATGTACGGTAGAAAATACCACACAATAACACTCTAAATGGAGCTAAGAGGCCTGCAACATACTAGTACAGGGGTAGGCAACCTTTTATTAGTACTGTGCTAAAACAATATCTCGAAGTCCCTTGGTGTGCCAACCCAAATTTTGTATGTGTGTATGTTGCCGTATACTGCTTGTTATTTATGGGTGCTGCAGCTGCTTTGTAACATTGTATTTGTGCGCATGCAGACTATTCTATTGTATATGTTCATTAGTAATTTGTGGTATTTTCTATGATCCCTTTAAATTTAGGCTGTGTATGGGGGCTGCTTGCGGAATTGTGTGTGTGGATGACATGTCACAGTGTGTTTGGTGGTGTGTGTATGTGTGGGGTTGCTAGTGGTATTACACGTGAGAGACTGCTTGTGGGGTTTGTAGGGACTATGTGTGTTTGTTTATGGGTGGTCAGTAATATTTGTATGACGGGGAGGCTTATTCTGCTATTTTGTGTATATCTATAGTGTGTTGTTTCCTGGGGATTCAGTGGGGACCAGCTTGGCCAGGTACAGGTCAAATGCAGGATCTGCGATAGTTGGTGGGGGCTGCTCTACTCCAGTACGGATACCTGTTCACAAGTGCTGGAATGGTAAATTGAGAATTATCCCTCACCACCTTTTTGCACTAGCAGATAACTGAAGTTCCACCAGGACTCATGATAGGCCAGAGCATGTTTGGCTCTAGCAGCCTTGAGTGCCGTTCAAAGGCTCTTCGAGTGCCATAGGTTGCTGACCCCTGTACTAGTACATTAATTACTGTTCGAGTTATCCATCTCATTCTATCTAGCATTTCCTATGGAAGGCATGCTTGTGCATTGATTATAGTAAAATATGCCTATGAATAAATATGTACAAATGCATATAAGAATATTCTGGAAGCAGGTATTTACTTGATATGGGAATATTTCCTTTATTTCAATCAAGGTTGTTTTGTTTCTGTTTAATTTTAGCTAGATTGTTTTTGAATGTGTCTTAAAATTAAATCAAATAGGTCAAAAATAAAACAAGTTATTTTACTTTTGATTTATTGTATTCAATCAATTACATTTATTTGTTTTTATATTGAAGACTGCATTACCAAAATACACAATGCTCTTTTATGGCTTATAATTTTCTTGATGTTATAACAATGGCAAGTGAGAACTGTTTGAAACTCTGTAAGCATGTGTTAAATAAATTTTATCCACTCCTGCTTTTGATAAAACAAAGTGCTTTTGACATCTAGAAATGTGTGAACTTTATGCATTATTGCCTCATGAAATCTAACAAAGTATTTTTTTTAACCGATTCTTATGACTCATACTAAAACTACAGCACAGAGAATGTGTAATAAATATATAAATCTTCATTAGGAGTAAAAAGAAATATTACAGCATGTCTTAACTCTCAGTTTTTGAAAGATAAACGTATTTCAGTTTAGTTTTACTATATGTGATCTATGTATATCATTCGTTCTGTTGGTAAACCAAAATGAGTATATAAAAATAGTGTCAATTCTAATGATTTTTATACGATAACAATTTATATTTACTTTACATTTTAAAAGGAATACTTGCATAGGATTATTAGTGGTTAATAATTTTCATTTAATCTAACTTCATATTATAATTATCTGTGATTACCAGTTTTTCATTGTGGAGAATGAATTGTGTCAATGTTTAAATTCTCAATGGCAGTTATAGATAGCAAATCCTTCAGAATGCAGGTAATGTCAGCGGCCAATCAGAACTGTCGATGCACAATGAATTTGCTGAGTAGCTCCCTGTATTCCATTGACTAGGAAAGAGGAGAAAGTTTCTCGTTATCCTTAAAGGCCATAGCGTTCAAGAGACTTCATGCTCTGCATGGAGAAGCTGAATTTTCTTCATAGATTCAATGCATCTCTATGAGGAGGTGCTGATTGGCTAAAATGGTGTTTGGCCCAGCCCCCATCCAGACTCCTTTCCTGATTTTAGCCAATTCAATGCTTTCCCTATGGGGAAAATCGGCAATTCTGATTATGTCACCAAGGAGTCGGATCAGGGCGGGGCCAGTGAATGACCAGCAAGGTGCTGGAAATAAGGTAAGTTTTAACCTATATTGTTCCTTTAATGCAGAATGGCAGTCTTTGGTCAAGAGAATTCACAGCTCAAACTATATTCTGTTCAAAACCTCATGTCAATTATGGAATTTCCTGTTGGATGTGCTGACTAAAGCATTTGTTACAAGACTTTGCAGTTTCCTTCATGCAGGGGTAAGGTATAGATAGTGAATACAATATACGCTGCAGTATTTTCAATAACCTTGCTGTAACTTCAATTATCTTAAAAGCTTGAGTCCTTCACTCAATTAGAAACTCGCTGTTTACCATCAGAATACATTAGGTGACGTTGAAGGAAGCTTTAACTGCTTTCAGCTATTGATTGGTTCTAAAGGTTTGTTTTTGTCTTCAAAAAAAGCTTGTGAGAAAACATTTACATGTCAGCAATTGTAATTCCTTTGGCATCACAAAATGCACATCCTTTTAAGGCTTTTGAAGTTATTAGGAAATATTAGCACATATATGGCACAGACATTATATAGTAGTAATATGTAACAGCAAGTAGCTATTAGTAAAAAGTAGTAAAACGTGTAAAGAGTAAAGTAAAGTAGTAAAAAAATATTGAGAGATACAAGGGACATCGTCAATCAAACTTTCAATCTATTGCAAAAGTAACGTGCTCAAAAGAAAATCCTTTTAATTATATCTCTCATTCATGAGACTTGCTTTGTGTGGTATTGTAGAGCAGCCATTTCTGATGGAATTTGGTTGATCTACATTTGTTTGGGTCCCACCACATCTATAGTCAGTGCTACAAGTATATGGTACACTGACACACATGGGAATGAGGAGAGAAACTACTCCTGTGTGGTATGAGAGCGTGTCCCTAGGCTGCACAGGGAATCAATCTAGTGTGGCCAGAGCAACACAGAGTTTCACTAGTTCTATAGATAAAGTTATTAATAATATGTTTTCTTAGTATCCGTATATATGTTCCAACTTTTTGCTAATATTTCATGATACTGTATCTTCAAAGTAAATCTTCGAGGGAATCAGCTACTTCTCATATATGGATTATTAAAGCAATATTATTGTATCTAAAATTTCCATGTAGTTGTCTACCTACAAGCAAATGAATCTTGTAGGACACAAACAGAACACATTTTTGTTTGTGGTAACATTACTGGAGATATGGCTGCAATTTGATCATTACAGAAAAACTTTAATTGACTTTGTTACTTATGTATAGTCATTTCAGGTAATGAGCAATTTAGAATAAGAACAAAATATGTAATTACACCTTTTTTATGCACATTGAATGCCCAACTATCCTGGCACAGCCAGAACACATTTTAACTAATTTAACCCCCTATAGTGGCAACTCTGAAGTCATGTTAATTTGTCTTTTAGTGAATTAAATTACTTTGTTATACTCATATACACAAAATAGGCAAAATAGTAAACGATGGTTGGAAAGATAAATATTCTATTATTATAATGTATCAATCACACATTAATCTGGCCATACTCACAATTAATTAACATGAACTCTGGTTTTGTCTCAATCAGTTATAATTGCGTTTCGTACCTGACATTTCAATACATTCCTTAATCAAAATCCTGTTTAAGTGTTACATAGTTACATAGTTTTTGCTGTTGATCCAAAACAAGGCAAAAAACCCAGTTTGAAGCACAATTTTGCAACAAGCTAGGAAAAAAATTCCTTCTTGACCCCAGAATGGCAGTCAGATTTATCCTTGGATCAAGCAGTTATTACCCTACTTTGAAAGATTATATCCTTGAATATTCTCTTCTTGAAAGTATGCATATAGTAGCGGTTTGAACATCTGTATGGACTCTGATAAAACCACTTCTTCAGGCAGAGAATTCCACATCCTTATTGTTCTTACAGTAAAAAAACAACCTTTCCTTTACTGTTGTTATCTGTTTATCTGTTGACTTTATATGATAAAGATTATTTCATAGAATTGAAACACTAGCATTCTCACAAATGATATTTTTCAAAGTGCTAGGATTTTCTAGATTACCCAGCACTGCCACCTTGTGTTAATTTTAGTTTTTTGCATCTCATAATATGCTAATATAGTTGAACCTGATTAACAGCTCCTCCAAAAAAACATTATGTCAGTCAATGCTACATAAACAAAAGTGTATAATGTAGTTTTTCCAACAACTGCTACGGGTTGCACTATCTACAAAAAAAAGTAAAACTGAATAGTAAATTTCAGTTTACAGGAGCACATTTTGGTCTATGCCTGGCTATTAGATAAATGTTGGCATCTCTCAGTGCACATCACAGACATTGTGACAGGCATATGGCAGGCATATTAATTGCACGGCCTAAGGCTACATAATGTGTTATGTGGGGGTTGTAAGGGCAGATAAAACTATATTTCATAATAATTTCATTGTTTTTAATTTCTTTATTTTAATCTCATAGGTGATATGTTTACAGTAGAATCATTTTATGATTTTGGATGTAAATGCTATCATTAACTTTGGTGACCCAGTCTAAAACGGTCATAAGCAAAATTATTTATTTTAGCAGTTTTAACCTTTTGAAGAAAGAACCCATAAAGCACAGGTAACTCTTCCATATTAGCTTCCTGTTCTAATGTAAGAGTTTACAATTCATTTTTTTATTTTTTAAAAAAGAACGCAGTAAACTAAATGATAACAACCAAACTTGGCGTTACATTTGGTGTATCCGAGAGTATTTTCCCCCTCTTGGATATCTCAAAATCTAACCCTCTTCGAAAGCAAGGAACCGAGGTTGCTAAGGAACAGTTTTGATTTCTGGGAGTGTTTAATTTTTCTAATAAGTGAAACAAGTATTGCCTTACCTTCCAAATCACATCTCCATAGGGGCACATTATTAAATCATGGTAATATTTACTGTTTAGTATTTTTTAAGATTGGCTTTTCCAAACATTATGAAGTAGGTGTAGTAATTCAATACTTTTGTGAGTACTGTATCAGTGGAAGTTTCTGTATGACTCTTAAAGAACCTGTTGGTTTAAGGGGAATAGATTATCATTAACTTTAGTGACCCAGTCTAAAATGGTCATAAGCAAAATTATTTATTTTAGCAGTTTTAACCCTTTGAAGAAAGAACCCATAAAGCACAGGTAACATCTGCACTAATTTAGGTTTCATCCCTTCCACAAGAATAACAAGTATGTCCTCCTCTTTATTCATGAGATTCTCACTGCAAAAGTCATGTTGCTGCACATTACTCCTTAGATGATGTTCAGTTTAATGCAGCTTGTATCAGCATTTTAAGTTTATCTTCTGTCAATGGAAATGTAAGTGTCACTTTTGAAGTAAATTAATAGTCATTGCTGTGTTAACATCTGAGTATTCTCTTTTTATATTATCAAAAAAAATGTTTGAACAGAAAAGGAGAGACAATGTGGCTCATGAAAAAAACATAACTTATTAGGATTATTAAAAGTAAGGGAGCTGGGACATGACTTTGTGTCCCTGCTGCCCCCTGAAACCACTGGAAACACTCTGAAGGGAGCAGGAAGCATCCTGTGCTCACAGTGCACGGTTCTCCTGCTTCCCCAGCAGGAACAAGAGCAACTTCCTGCAGGCTGGAGGCTGGTCATCTTCTCCTCCAGTCACTTAGGTATGGTATATCTGTTACATAAATTAAATCCAACCATTATTATAAATGAAATCCCACCAAATGCATTAAATACATAATTTCAAACTGTGATAAATGATACATTCAATGTAAAGTGTATGGATTCAGCAGAATGTATGTTTGGAAATATATAATCCTTGCACAGACCCTGCCCAACAATGCAAGAGGAGTGTGGCTTGAGATCCAAAACCTGATGTAACAATGAGAAAGAAATCCAAAAGTACGTACAAATAAAATTAAAAAAATCCACAAGAGGAACAACCAAAAAAAAAGAAGAAGAAAAAGATATGTGGCTGGAGGAGGACCAGGACAACTTCTGGAGATGTTTTATCTCTCCACGAAATGCAACAAACTAAAAGCATTTTTGTAGCAGTGATAGATAATAATTCTAGGAAGAAACACTTCGACCCAATATGCCCCCACCAACTATTGCTAGCACGGTTATTACAGAGTTTGCAAACCTGAATCAATTATCCAACACAAGCACCTTTCAATAGCGTGTACATCCCCAGAGCAAAAGCCATAGCAACGTTTACCAGTGAATTGTTGTACACAAGAAAATGACAATGGTATATTACTCTAAATGTTGCTATTAGCATTTGTCCTCAATCTGTCAATATGTTAATATATTTTAGTCATTGTTATGATTTTTCCACTTAACTGAATTATGCAAGTGAACTTTTTATGTCTGTTGCCGCGTGTAGTACATGCTGCTGACAGACTTTTTTATGCACAGAATTGACATTAGGTAGCCCAGAAAAGATTTCTAGGCTGCCAATGTCATGTGTGCTGGGGGTGCAACAAGCCCGCAGCAGACAATTAACAATAACTCTGGATGTGTAGTTTTTCAAACTGAAGCACTGCACATCCAGACTACCACCATGGTCACTTCAAATCACTGGTAGTTTTGTTAGTTAGAGTAACCCTTGTGACAAACCACCTCTTTTTCAAGTAGGATTTTGTCACAGATCTAATGGTAATCACAGCCTTTTAGGGTAATTAAAGTCCAAGAGACTTACAGCTCAGTTTTCCAGATTTATTAGATGAAAAATAAACAGGTGCTTTAACCCCTTAATGACCAAACGCTTTTCAATTTTTTTACCGTTTAGGACCAGGGCTGTTTTTATATTTCTGCAATGTTTGTGTTTAGCTGTAATTTTCCTCTTACTTATTTACTGTACCCACACATATTATATACCGTTTTTCTCGCTATTAAATGGTCTTTTTAAAGATACTATTATTTTCATTATATCATTTAATTTACTATAAAAAAATATAGAAAATATGATAGAAAAATGTAAAACAAAAAAAAAACTTTTTCGAACTTTGACCCCCAAAATCTGTTACGCCTCTACAACTGCCAAAAAAACACAGATGCTGAATAGTTTCTAAATTTTGTTCTAAATTTTGAGTTTAGAAATACCCAATGTTTTTAGCTTTTTTTGGAAAGTTATAGGGCTATAAGTACAAGTAGCACTTTGCTATTTCCAAACAATGTTTTTTTCAAAATTAACACAAGTTATATTGTAATACTGATATATGTCAGGAATCCCTGAATAACCGTTCACATGTATATATATATTTTTAAAAGAAGACAACCTAAGGTATTAAAATTGGGGTATTTTGACTCTTTTCATTCAACCATATTACCACCAATCTATGCCAAATAAAAATAAATTAATAATTGGTGACTTTTTTTTTGACACGTGTAGCAATTTAAGAATACATGTACTGAGAATTTTAAGGGTTACTGCCAAAGAACACCCGAATATGTGTTCAGCAACATCTCCGGAGTACAGTGATACCACCCGTATATAGGTGTGTTGTGTTCTCTGGGGGCTAAAAAAAACTCATATGGATCGTGCGCATTCCAGTTTTCTAACTCGGAATTTCCACAGCTGGTCATCAAGCACCCATGTCCCATTTGGGACATTTTTGAAGACGGCCAATGTAATTTATCCCCTTCAAACCATATACAATTTTGAAAAGTAGACAACCCAGGGTATTCAATATGGGTTATATCCAATCTTTTTTAGTAGCCACTTAGTCACAAACATGGGCCAAAGTTAGCATTTATATTTGTTTGTGTGTTAAAAATGCAAAAAACAATTCTGAACGCTAACTTTGGTCGGTGTTTGTGACTAGGTGGCTCCTAAAAAAGACTGAACATACCCCATTTTGTAAATGGTATGCCATCATGGGGGTAATTCTCATTCCTGGGCTATCATACGCTCTCAAAGGCAACATAACCAATCTGGCAAATTTCAATGTGAAAAAACGGCATTATATTTGACCCTGTAACTTTCAAAAACACTATAAAATATGTACATGGGGGGTACTGTTATACTCTGGAGACTTTGCTGAACACAAATATTAGTGTTTCAAAACAGTAAAATGTATTGCAACAATATCATGAAAAATGAAAAAAACGTCACTTTCACTGACAATATCAACACTGTGAAATGTTTTACTGTTTTGAAACACTAATATTTGTGTTCAGCGAAATAACCCCTGTGTACAAGTTTTAGGGTGCCTTGTAAAGTTACAGGGTTAAATATAGTCCTAGCAAATTAAATCCTCTGGACTTTCAGGCCTGGGTTGTTAGGCAGGTCCCCCGAATTACAATAAATAAAGTTACTTTATTATGTAAAAATATTACATACATATGCACATAGAATTTAAATATATATACATATTTATATATTTGAAGTCTACGTGTATATTTATGTAATTATGTATATGGACATATGTATATTTCGTATTATTTTTATCTATCTATATATATATATATATAAGTGTATTTTGAGATATATATATATATATATATATATATATATATATATATATATATATTCACTCTACCTTTAAATGTATCAGCTGTCTTGACTAAGACCTCTTGGGTTGAAACGTTGATAATTTTGAACCACATATAAAACTTGTTGAAAATATCCTCTGGAGTGCTCTCTTCATCATTTTGCATATATATATATATATTAATATCAAAATACAGTTAGAAGAAAATTACACATACATATCTAAATATTTTTAAAATTATTTTTACATTTAATTTTTAATTAATTATTTATTTTTTATAATATATACATAATATATAAATATATATAGTTATTATATATATTCTATATACGTGTGTAATTTTACATTAATATATGTTTATATTAATAAAAATACATATATGACGTTATATATAAGATATCTATATATAAAATATATGTATAAATACATATATTATATATATATATATATTTTTTTAAATTTATTAAACTTTATTTTTTATTTTAATACTTTTTTAAAAAACTTTTTTCACCAGCAGGGGGACTGCCTGTCAGTTCAGGCAGTCCCCCTACAGGCAACACTATGGACACCTATTGCAGCCAAGTAACCGCTCTTTCAGATTGCATGGCCCTTGGGGTCCTATTTTGCCGACGGGGGACAAAAACATCAATCGCCGGCTGCAGAACGGCAGTGATCGGGTAAGTATATGGGAATGGAGAGAAAGGGAGGGAAGGGGGTTATTTTTTTTTTTAATGTATTTAAAAAAAAAAAATGTAATTACAATTTTTCTTCACTGAGTGCCTCGACCGCTCAAAGCACTCAGCACAGGCAGAGCATCGGAAGCCTGCCTGATGGCTTCCGATGCTCTGCCTCGCTGCCGGACACCACGTGGGGCAACACAGAAGTGATTGCTCCAGGGGATCGATCACCCGGCGGCCCGGCAGTGAGAGGGGGTATTGCTGGATGCCTCCACATGCCTTGAGGCATCACTGCAATACCATCAGAGTGGCTGGAAGCGATCATGATAGTTTACTGCGCTCTAATTCACCGCGGACGTATCAGGTACATTCGCGGTCCTTAAGGACCATTTTTTGGTTGGGAAGGGGTTAAATAAAAATAAACAACAAAATTCCTTGCTCTTGCTTGAGCACTTACTAAACATAAAAATCACTATCTGTAATTGGATGGCATTGCCAATTACCAATTTTCAATATAAAATACAGCTTTAAAGTTTTAAGGCTACTTAAAATCACCTATCTCAGCAAAAATATATGGAGATTCAGTTCGACCATATGGCCCTAATGTGTTAAGCCCACCACTATGCCACAGTAACTCAATATTGTTTCCTACACTAATTCCAATGTAGGAGTGCTAGTGCTAAATGAGCTAAAGTGTATTTCAATAATCTGTTGTAAGAGCATTGTGAATATACATAATGCAAAATTAATGTGATTAGCACAATAAAAAAATTTTTTTAAAAAGCATCACCGGTAGTTGTAGTGGTTATGTGTTTTAGAGTTTTCATTTAGCCCGTTAATGTTGTTAGGGCATACTATGTTGCCCTGAAAAACGTGTGCTTTAAAGCCTTTAGAGCCCATGGCCAATTTATACTTACCCACCGTGGCATTCCTGAACGGGGAGGGGGGGGGAGGAATGCATGACAATATAGGAAGTCCCCCTGCTTCCGATGACATAGTGATCAAAAGACCGGATCGGCAGGTTGTCAGGCAGTCCTCCAAAATGAAATAATGGGGAAAATATTAATTACAACAAAGAAATATTATTTTATATGATAAGGTGTATAATGCAATTATAAATATAAATGTATCAAATTAAAATAAAAAAAAACAGTTATGTAATTTCATTCTAAGCGTATTTCGATATTAACATATCTTGATATCAAAATACACTTAGAATAAAATTATATAATTATAATTATATTCTATATATAATATATTTATCTGTTTTTTACATAATTAAGTGATTTTATTAGTTATAATATAAGGGACCTGCCAGCCAGAAAGTTTGCATGCACTATATTTGATATTATAACCTGTACATAGGGGTTACTATTGAGACATTGCTGAACAGAAATTAGAATGTCTTAGAGCTGTAAAACATATAATGAAGATGAAATCTTCATCAAATGTGCAGTTTTTATGTGAAAAATGCAAAAATAAATAAATAAATATATAGACACTAACTTTGGCCAGGTATTGTGACTAAGCGGCTACTAAAAAATACTAACCATACACCATTTTGAATACCCTGGGTTGTCTACTTTTGCAAATTATATACCCCGATGGGGTTAATTTTCATTCCTAGGCTCTCATACGATATCAAAGGCAACATAGGTCCAGCAAACCAATTTGGCAAATTTCAATGTGTAAAAACTGAAATTTGGAAAAATGTTTGACCCTGTAACTTTCAAAACCCCATAAAACATGTACAGGGGGCTCTATTGTACTCATGAGACATTGCTGAACACAAATATGTGTATTTTATTGCAGTAAAAGCTATCAGTGTCAAGCAAAACCTGGAAAATAAGAACATTTCATAATTTACCATAAACAGTTTTAGATTTCATTCATATTAAAGTGTTTCATATATAAATATTTGATGTGAAATGAAAGCTCTGTTTCTCCTCAACAAAATTCTATATAATAAGTGTGGGGGCACTTAATATGAAAGAGATAAATTATGGTTGAACAGATATAGTAACATTTTAGGTTTGATTTTGTTTTGATCAGAAATTGTACAATGACCTACATCCTTACAGAGTTAAAGAGATTGTCTAGGTAAAAACTAGCATATTGTTTGTGCATTATATAAATTACAAGAAATACTACGAAAAATATAATAACTAGAAAAAAATACTTGAAAGAGTACCTCTTTGCATACTTTGTGGGCCTGTCTGTAGTTACTGGCAGACCCCCTCCCACACCAATCAGGAGTGTTTCATTCTGGTCTATTGGGAATAATGTTACCCTATAAAAAACTGATAAAGGTCAACCCGAAAGTGTTCTGCTCTGCCTGATGGAGTGTCTTATAGTTACCATGACTTTATAAAGTGCTGCTGCTATAAACAACCCTCGGAAATGGGAGAGGGCTGAGATAGCTCTAAGCATAATGCAATTTGCAGTAATATAAAATGATTATGGTGCTTAGAAATACGCCTAAAATGGTTATATATGAACACATGGGATAACAATCTAGGTAAAAACCATGTCATATGCATTCTGCTTATTTTCCTGCAGGTGGCGATGATGTTATCCAAATGCTTTATATCATGGGTATCCAACCTTTTGGCTTCCCTCTGCCACATTGAGCGAAGAGGAATTGTCTTGGGCCACACATAAAACATATTATTATTATTGCCATTTATATAGCACCAACAGATTCCGTAGCGCTTTACAATATTATAAGAGGGGAGGATTTAACTATAAATAGGACAATTACAAAAAACTTACGGGAATGATGGGTCAAACGAGCTTACAGCCTATAGGATATAACATAGTTAATGTAAATAAGTAATGTAACTTTAAAATCCCTTTGATATTTCAATTGTTTAGTAGATAAACTCCCTCATTTGTTATCCTTAAGTATCCCAATCCCACATAAGGATATCAATTTAGGGATCTATCTACTAAACACATACATATGCATACATATCCACATATATACACATACAAACACAGACCTATACACACTGTCACATATCTCCACACACACAGACCTATACACACAATCACATTAGCAAAAGGATACTGTTGCCAATCTGTTAACATTAATTTTCTTTTATTTCAAACGGATAAAACAATTCATCACATAAATCCAACTGTAGAAGCCTAAAGATTCACATAGGTGGTGCAGTAGTTCACAGATCAATGTGTTTTGTAAATAACATACTTTTTAAAGATCACTCAAATTCCATTATGGCAGAATGTTATAGCTGCATATGGGTCAATGACCAGACAACCCACCTGGAAACACCTGGTGATTTATTAGGTAAATTCGACTACTGTAACTCAATAGGACCTAATCTTATCAGGTTAAATTAACCCTGTCACAGCCACAGTAACTGATTTACTCCCATTACACACAAAGTATCAATCCATATAGTGAATACATTCTTGATAAATACATATCTAAAGCAACATAAATGACTGCAATGTTATACTTAAACTCAAGCTAAATAATACAAAAATAATACCAAATTTGCCACAAGTCAGACTTTGCCTTAAAATCTTTAATTATTATGTGGAGTTCTATTTTTCTTCATCAAAATGAAGTAGGATTTTTAAGCTTTTTTTCCCATTCTCTCCTGTAATAGTAACTGACACATCTTACACAAGTTTATGTTTAGATTAGCTTTGAATGCTTCGTTTTAAGATGAAACATGAAATATGGAAAGTGAAAAGGTGTTGGTTAGCACTCATTGCCTTTATGTACATGTTTTTTGCATTTTTATATTTGCTTTTCTTTGTGCAAATGTGTTGTGCGTGTTCTGTATGAACACAGCTGTTCTATTAATCCCCTCCCCGTGACCTAGAGGAGGGAAGTAAAGTGTATGAAGCTCTGAGGCATATAAATCACAGTATGATGGGTGCAGGTGTAAGAAAAACACTGTTCATTTAATCTCCCCACGCTGTAGTGACAGCTTCCTTCAGCTGCTCATACTGATTGTCAGATGACCTTTCTGGTTACATTTCTGATCTGCGGAACTAAACTGGTAAGTGTGCAGCAGCACCCGCCACGCAGAAAACAAAGCAGACAAATGCAGTTTGGTTAACCCGTTAAGGACCAAACTTCTGGAATAAAAGGGAATCACGACATGTGCACACATGTCATGTGTCCTTAAGGGGTTAAATAAACCAAATATCAAAGGCAATCTCATTATAAAACACTGTTACAATAACCACAAAACCACAAGAGCAGAAACAGAAAGAAAACACAGAAGTTTGATAACGATGGGCACCACTGCATCCGTTCAGATTTAAAACATTCTCAAGGTTATTCAGTAAACTGTGAATTGACAAAAATCCAAAGTGAATTTCACATTGCATAGCAACTAAAGTTGACTTTTACACCTGTCTGTTTTGGTCTAAAACTAGATATTTATATATATTAGAAAGTCTAGCAGAAAAACAGAAAACTATTTTTTTCCCAATTTGTTTTTTAAAAATTAGGTGTTTATTCAGAAAACACTGAATGCTAATGAATTGATAACCAAATTGTAACTAGATCCCTGTGAGATTTTGCCACCGGCAGTTGGTTGTCTAGAGTCCATGATGGTAGAGGTGCCCACAGAAAATGTTCCAAACTCATATTGTGTATAGGCATTATGACTAGTGGACTCCATTAAATCAAAGGAAGGGTACATATCACAGGGTAGGACTTCATTTTGCCAATGCTGCATATGCCCATGTGGTTACTCAGTGCCACACATTGCTGGGTGTCAACTGTAACTGCCCATAACCTTTTGGTAAAACCGGTTACTGATCATTCAGTGGTAAATTTATTTTGGTTGGTTACCTGTAATTTGTCCAAGTTTTTCTGAGACCATGATGATCTGTTTATTTCTCTTAGTATATATTATCCATTACCATCCTCACTAGTTAATATTCAGTTTAATTTAGCTTTGTGCTCATAATACCTTTTCCCCTCCAGCAGTTCACATTATCCACTGAAGTCAGCATCAGTTTGTCTACTGTCACTTCATAAAGCACACACATAATCAACATCAGAACTCTCAGAATGTCACTCTCTGTTTATAATTACATTGCCATGACAACCACTCAAGCGCAGACAGCAAGGCTTATCTGACGGCGTTCTCTTTAATTTTACATATTCAGTCAGGCACAATCTCCAGCCATCTTCCCTTTCTTTATAAGTACGTATTTCCTTTTCTTGCTTTTTTTCTTGCCTTAAAAGTCAAGAGTGATAGTGAAACAATGGGCTAATGTCTTTTAAGAAAATGGGGAATAGGAGGTTTAATCCATCTATAGCTCAAGTGTAAATTATTCTAATATAGGTGGATTGAAATGAACTAATTAAAGAAATGGGCAACTCAAGTTTTAGGCAATTTTATAATAACACTATAATCACTCAGATCACTTCATCTCACTAAAGTGGTCTGGGTGCAATGTCCTCTTAACCCTCCACTGTAAAACATTGCAGTTTTTGAGAAACAATAATAATTACATTGCAGGGTTATGTCCATGTCTAGTACCTGTCAGTATGACAACCACTAGAGGTGCTTCCATTGCACTGACCGAGTCTATGTAGATTTATAATGTTTCTAGCTGTCATACAGAGTTACTAAACAATTGCAGACCACTTAAAGAGAAAGGAAACAATTAGGCTACAAGGTTTAGTCGACATTTTCCTACTGCATCTCTGAAGAATGCTTTTTGTTTCAGAAAATGTGAATAAAACAACAAATGATCCTTTCTGAGTCATGTGCATGGATTTTTAATATATATATTTTTATTGACAGTTTAGACATTTTACAGACAAGGTTAGAAACCAGAATAGTAAATTGTAATGAAAACAAGGACAAATAAAATGATACATAAAAGTAGAGCAGAGAAGTGAGGTCCAACATCAGAGATATGAGGCTGAAGCAGTCACTATAAACAAGTACTTTCAGGAAGTGCAAAGTTGTTCGGCCACTATACAAAATGTTAATAAAATGCTGCTCACTGTGAGTGCCAAAACAAAATGGGGATGAGGGGAGAGGGAGGGTGAGAAGGGGAAAGAGAGGTAGGTAATGGAAAAATAGAGGGGAAGTAGAGTAGGTAAAAAGATGGCAGGAATGTTTCCAAATGCCCCTGAAGCGGTAAGAGAATGATTAGCTCCTCAAGAGCGTTTCATGTGATCTCACAGCAGAACACGTCCATCTGATCCCTTGCAGAATCAATTGATTGCTCCACACTCTGAAGTCCCAGTACTATGTCATCCCACTCACTAAAAGAGGCCACCAGTTTAGATTGTCAGTACAGGGCTAGCAATACTGGTAGACGCAGCCAGACAGTAGCTGGATTAACACACATTTTAAGTTTCTATCACTTGGTTTTTATTTGGATATTCTTCATATACTAGCACAGTACAGGTCACAATGATTGTGGACTTGTAAGCTTGCATACACAAGAAGTGCATAAAGGGAAGAGTATGCAGTGTATGGCAGTGTCAACAGCTATTTTTTCTATATCTTTTACATTCTTTGCTTTCAGTTTGCAAACTGTATGGAAGACACATTTTTTCTGTTTATTTTAAATTTTAAATGTTTGTGGTGCTGTGGCCAAAGGAAGAATCTGTAATGTATTGATATGTAATATGACTGATTTCATGCTGAATGGCTCTTGATACACTCAGGTATATTGATTCATCAGTATTCTAAGCACTGACATATCTAATATAATCTTATTGCACCCCCTCCCATGCTCACAAATATACACAGATCTGGCACTGTACCTCAAGCTCTGGTCACAGACTAAAACACTATTAGGCCATCTGTTCTTCCATAGTGATTTGTAAGGGGTGTAATGGTGCAGAGCCTAACTGTGTGCACCTGTTTAGTAGATGCCCCTCAGGTTGCAATCTGGCAATGATTTCTGGAAATGCAGATCACATTGACTGTTTATAATTTTTTTAGACAAAATTAAGCAGAGAAAATATCACCAAAACCCTGTTTATATTGTGCATTATCACGTAATTAAAGTCCTGTTTATCATTATATTATATTTAAAATACACACTTGTAGTGGCAAACTCTCTGCTTAAAGGACCACTATAGTGCCAAGAAAACAAACTCGTTTTCCTGGCACTATGCAGTCCTTAGGTCCCCCCCCCACCCTCATGGCCCCCTCCCACTGGGCTGAAGGGGGCTGATGGGGTTAAAACACTTACCTTTCTCCAGCGCCGGGCTCCCTCGGCACTGGGAAACTCTCCTCCCAAGAGCCGCGCGCGCATTCAAACCGCCCATAGGAAAGCATTACTAAATGCTTTCCTATGGACATCAGCGTCTTCTCACTGTGATTTTTACAGTGAGGAGAATGGAAGCGGCCTCTAGTGGCTGTCAGTTTGACAGCCACTAGAGGCTGGATTAACCCTCAGTGTAAACTCAGCAGTTTCTCTGAAACTCCTATGTTTACAGTGGCAGGATAAAACATGGGGGACCTGGCACCCAGACCACTTCATTGAGCTGAAGGGGTCTGGGTGCCTATAGTGGTCCTTTAAAGATCCACGCCACTACCCAAATAACTAAAAATCACTTTTTTTAGTAGATATACCCCAATGTCAACATGCATGTATTTAAAGGGCCACTCCACTTCCCAAATTCATTTTTATTTTTTAAACCACTGTTTAATAGATATACCATGCATTTATTCATAAATTTGTCATTGGGGTTATACCCCGATGTTTTTTACAACTTGGGTGCTGGAGTGTGGCTTCCCTTGTGTCCCGTCTGCAGGCTTAGGATGTTGGGAGTTAGGGACTGGCTCTTGTAGCCTGCACCCCATCCTCTCCTGCCTTCTCTTTGTTCCAGTCTCTCCCAGCCTGGCCCCCTCCTCATAGCCTCACTTCCTTCCAGAGACCAGAAACTGGGCAGAAGGTAGGGACCTTCTACCCGGTTTCCGGTCTCTGGAAGGAAGTGACTCGCAGAACTCACTACCTCCCAGGCTGCCGATAAGCAATGGGCCGGTCACACTGGTAAAGTGCCATAGCACCCAACCGGGCCACTGTGACACATGCCCACCAGGTGGACCTATGTGCATGGGCCACCCGATGGGACTCCTAATTGAGTGAGCTCTGGTACAGCGCAGTGGTGGCGGTAGTTCCTCGCAAGTCGCCTGAAATCTTTTGGCGGCCCGCTAGCATCACAGAGAGTAGCTTCATACAGCAGTGATTTGTAAAACTACAAATGTATCAATTTTTACTAGTGGAGTTTAATGGCTTAAAGCAGCATATAAGGAATTTATTTAGATTGCAAAGGACAAAACAGCATACAATATTTTAGCCATCAGGCCTTAGTCATGTATGATCAGGGCCGTCTATAATATGATTAGGACCCTGGGCAATGCATTTTCTTGGGCCCCATGGGCCCTGTCCCTGCCACTGCCTCACCCCCCAATTACGTCCAACCCGCAATCACACTGACAGACGTACTGGCACATACACACACAGACAGACATTAAAACATTCACAGATACATACTGACACACAAAGTCACTACACACAAATATATACTGGCAGACATACTGACACACACACAGACATACATACATACACAGACACATACATTAACAGATATACTGACACACACAAACACATACACTGACAGATATACTAAAACATATAGACACATACACTGACAGACACATTGACACACACACACACAGGCATACTGATATATACACACAGGCATACTGACATATACACAGACAGACGTAATGGCTGATACAGACAGACATTAAACATTCACAGATATATACTGACACACATACACTGACATACAAATATATTCTGGCAGACATACTGACACACACACACAGACATACATACATACACACACAGACACATACACTGACAGACATACTGACTGACACACACATACACACACATACTTACATACACACATAGACATACTGACACACAAAGACATGCTGACACACACACACAGACATACTGACATACACACAGACAGACTGGCACATACACACAGACAGACATTAAAACATTCACAGATACATACTGACACACACATACACTGACACACAAATATATCCTGGCAGACATACTGACACACACGTACACACACACACAGAGACATACCTACATACACACACACACAGACATACTGACACACACACACACAGACATACTGGCATACACACAGACATACTGACACACACACACACACAGACATACTGGCATACACACACAGACACACTGACATACACACACAGACATACTGGCATACACACAGACATACTGACACACACACACACACACAGACATACTGGCATACACACACAGACATACTGACACACACACACAGACATACTGACACACACACACAGACATACTGGCATGCACACAGACATACTGACACACACACACGCATACACACACAGACATACTGGCATACACACACAGACATACTGGCATACACACAGACATACTGACACACACACACACACACAGACATACTGGCATACACACACAGACATACTGACACACACACACACAGACATACTGACACACACAGACACAGACATACTGGCATACACACAGACATACACACACAGACAGACCTACTGACATACATTTAGCCACCCTCCAGGTTCTTAACTTTTTCTGGAGGGTGGTTTCCCTGGTCCAGTGGCAGGCTGAGGCAGATGGGAGTTCTCCTCTGGAACTCCCCTCCTCCCGCGCGGCTATCTCCGGTGGGAGGAAGTGACGTCACTTCCTCCCAGCCGGCTGCAGAACCGGAAGAGGGGCCCGGTCGCGCTGTTTAAGCGCCACAGCGCCCGACTGGGCCCCTGCTGACACATGCTCCCCGGGTGGCCCTTAGTGCATGGGCCACCCGGGGAGCCTCCTCAGTGTGCGGGAGCCGCACCGCAGGGCCTGCGCAAATCGCGGGGCCCACAGAGCAGCTGCTCTGGGCCCCCAGGAGCAACTGGGCCCGGGGCAGCTGCCCCGTTTGCCCCGCGTTAAAGACGGCCCTGGCAGCAGCTGCACACTGGAATAAATTATTTTACTATATTTAATGAGGCAGGGGCTAGATTGTGATTTTAACACTGTATGGTCAAGAATACATATTTATGGTCCTGAGCCTATAGTGTTCCTTTTAAAGACATAAGCATTTTTTGTATTTTATGCTGTTTTGTGTTCAATTGCAATTTGCATATTTCTTATTTATTGCACCAACACATATTATATACTGAATTCCAAAATCCAAAGTGCGTTATAAGGCGTTTCAAACACTATCAAGTGCAGGTAACATAATATTGTAGCAGCTACCACACAAATGCAGGAACTTTCAACCCCTACAAAATACAATGTGATGCGTAGAGGGGCTTAGGAGGATGAGGTGCGTGGATGGGTTCGGGGGGGAAGACATATGGGGCGGACTATATAAATACCAATAATATTAATATTCTTTTACACCATTTCACTGCTGTTTTAATCCTTAGGGGTAAGTGTATATTTTACTAGCGCTCCACATTTGCAACTAGTGGTGAGGGTTTTTTGTTTTTTTTTATCACTTAGTTTCTACGTTTGTACATATTATATACTGGTTTTTTTAAAGGACCAAAGGGGCTTTAATTTGATGTGACATATACATATATAAATTCTCATTTATTATTTTTTTTAAAATGGAAAAAAAAAATGTGACAATTTCAGGTTTTTTAAGTATGAATTTTCATGGTTTTGATGGGTCCGTGTTCCATTTTGGAGCATTTTATCAGGTTACTTATTCAAACTACCCCATAATGGCATACCATTTCTTAAAGAAGACACCCCAGGTTATTTCAAAAGGCATATTTTGAACCTTAGTGTGCGATAATATTTTCACTAGCTTGTACCGCCAGTATAGTGGTAATTAGCATTTTTTTTTATTACTTTTTGACACTCATAGTGAGTTTTTACTGTATATTTTGCCAACCTTATCTGTGCTATCGCAGTCAAATACTTCATATGCCGCTCAGTCTAAGTACAGAAGTACTCCATATGTACCTTTGCCAAGTATATGTGGACATTGAAGGGGCACAATTAAAGGAACACTATAGTCACCTAAATTACTTTTTCTAAATAAAGCAGTTTTAGTGTATAGATCATTCCCCTGCAATTTCACTGCTCAATTCACTGTCATTTAGGAGTTAAATCACTTTGTTTCTGTTTATGGAGCCGTAGCCACACCTCCCCTGGCTATGATTGACAGAGCCTGCATGGAAAAAAAAAACTGGTTTCACTTTCAAACAGATGTAATTTACCTTAAATAATTGTATCTCAATCTCTAAATTGAACTTTAATCACATACAGGAGGCTCTTACAGGGTCTAGCAAGCTATTAACATAGCAGGGGATAAGAAAATCTTAATTAAACAGAACTTGCAATAAAGAAAGCCTAAATAAGGCTCTCTTTACAGGAAGTGTTTATGGAAGGCTGTGCAAGTCACATGCATGGAGGTGTGACTAGGGTTCATAAACAAAGGGATTTAACTCCTAAATAGCAGAGGATTGCGCAGTGAGGCTGCAGTGGCATGTTCTATACACCAAAACTGCTTCATTAAGCTAAAGTTGTTCAGGTGGCTATAGTGTCCCTTTAAGACACAGCCGTTTCAGTTTTATTCATACTTTGAATTTTTTTTTACGCTGGGTCCATGTCCCATTTTGGAGTTATATAACAGGTAGCTTATACCAACTACCCTACAAAGGCATACCATTCCATAAAGAAGAAACCCCAGGATATTTGAAAAGGCATATTTTGAACCATTGCATAGGATAATTTAGCATAGGAAATCAGATCACAATAAAATAGTGAGATCTGTATTTTGATCACTGCAGACACTAAATGATTTGCAGGGGAAGGGTTAATTTTTTATTAATCTAGTATAAGGGGGTTGTGATTTTAACCTAATATGTTTTTTGTTGTTGTGGGGTTTTTTTATAGGCAGAAACAAATCAGCACTAATCCGTCTCTCTCCACTTCACACTGCACAAGGAGGTTAAGGGAGGTGGATTAGGAGCCCCTGCAGCACATGTGATCACTCTGATTGGCCAGGACATGTTATATTTTATTTGTTAGCAGTAGTTCTGTTTCACAGGTCACTTAATGATGCAGTCAATCTTAATGTAACATTGTTTCCGCTGTTTCTTTACAGGTTTCCCGAATTGTGGGGTTGCCGTCAGAAACTGTTGCCCAGTCTATTCGAGCAGTTCCAGTTCACAGAAAGCAGTAAATATTATAATTTTTTGTATCTTTTACCAATTTTGTAATGAGCGTTGCATTCCATGATATTGTCTTTGTTCTCCTTATATTGTCGCGCACTAATAAAATCACAAAAGATTTCAAGAAAAACAATGTATTTTATATCCATTACAGCTTAGCTTCTCCATAGTTGTTAGGGCAGGATTAATTCATTACTCAAAATTGCCCCCAAATTGTTTGCCTTGAATTACAAACCAGGTATTGAACTTTACTAGCCACCTTAAAGGACTACTACATACAAATGTGCATTCCTGACACTATAGGTTTATAGTCCCCCCTTACAAAGGTGATTTACTCACTTTTTTTTCAGCACTGAACAAAATAGTGCCTGGCCCAGCCCCTGCTCTGCCTCAGTTTAGATAATCTCAGCCAATCCAATGCTTTACCATAGGAAAGCATTGGAATGCTATTGTGCATGCAAAGTAGTGTGTGCAGAAGGTAATAGGGGCTGTAGGAAGTGCCAGAGGGTAGGGGTTGCAGAGGGTGCCGGTAGGTATGGGGCTGCAAAGGGTGCTGGGGGGAAGGGGCTGCAGAGGGTGCTGGAGTGGCAGGGGGAAGAGGTTGTTAAGTGTACCAGGTGGTAGAGGCTGTAGAGGGTGCATGGGTGTAGGAGCTGCAGAGGGTGCATGGGGGTAGGGGCTGCAGAGGGTGCATGGGAGTAGGGGCTGCAGAGGGTGCATGGGAGTAGGGGCTGCAGAGGGTGCATGGGAGTATGGGCTGCAGAGGGTGCATGGGAGTATGGGCTGCAGAGGGTGCATGGGAGTATGGGCTGCAGAGGGTGCATGGGAGTATGGGCTGCAGAGGGTGCATGGGAGTAGGGGCTGCA
>OW240917.1:115024489-115168213 GCA_933207985.1 Pelobates cultripes | reverse complement strand
GTAATGTCACCATAATTTTTTTGACCTCACCATGTTGCTCACTAGGCAGGCACAGCCGGGCACTAAGCTAACGCACCCGCCTTTATCACAAAATGCAAAGTTATCACATGACCTCTCTTTTTAATTTTTAAATTTTAGTTTATTTTCCACACAACTACCAATGTGATACCTCTCAGGGAACCAAGCTAAAATCCCCCTCTGTTATAAGCGAAGCCCACGATATAGTCGTACACATTTATTCCCACAAACATACCTAAGCTAGGATATTGCCTAGGA
The DNA here is from genome assembly GCA_933207985.1 of Pelobates cultripes. Lineage (NCBI taxonomy): Eukaryota > Metazoa > Chordata > Amphibia > Anura > Pelobatidae > Pelobates > Pelobates cultripes. Next base: position 115,167,937 of record OW240917.1, on the reverse strand, counting down.
CAAAACTGCTACGCACGATCCTAAACCTGTCGTTATACGTTTAAAAATATATACCGGTATGTGCATGTTTATCTTTTACCAATGCCTTAATGCTTACAAATTGTGTAAAATGCTTTCCTGGTCGCATGCTGTTGGGGCGTGGCGAGAGGATGTGTAATTATCTGCACTTCAAAAATAAAGAATTAAAAAAAATAAAAAAAAAGTGAATTCTTGCTTAAAATCAGTAAATGTGGAAAAAAAAATATTTTACCAGTGAATAAGTGTCGTTGGATTTTTGATAGTTACAATGTCAGGTGTCACAGTACATTAGGAATACATTGATGGCTAGGGAAGTTAAGTACATTGTTTTCTTTACCTAGAAATCACCTGGCCACGTGTTTGTTTATGCTACTGCTGTCTCTCTCATCCTTCAGATGCCACATGGAGAAGTGAAGAGAATATTTGTACATCCTTACCTCTTGTACATGAAAGACTAATTTGCAAAGCAGCTCCTTACAGTTTTTTTCCATTCTGTTTTTATTTTAATGAGTCCCTTTGGCACTTGCCATAGTGCTTTAATGAGCATAAAGTCTGTGCACTGAGGGTATGGGCACGTCTGTATACTGTACCTTGCCTTTTGTTTAGAAGAATACTTCCTTCTGCTTTTCTAAATGAGATCTGGCAGGCTACTGTATACATCACAATGAGTTGACAGATGCCACTTAACCCCTTTGGTGTTGCAGAGGCCTTTCTTGGTTTGTAAATGTACGAAATCCCCTGTGTCACAGACAATATTAATGAATGTGCGCAGATGCACCCCTCCCCCTGGTAATCTATGCAAGGCAAAGAAAGCAATTTTTTTATACCTTGTAAAGGAAAGCACACCATATGTGAGCCTCATATCTACCTTTAATTCTATATAATTCCACCGGGTTTAACCTCTTACATCCATGGAAACATTGTAACCATACTTGCCTTCCCCCGAAATGTAAGAAAGTTAAATGCTTTTTATATGCGAATATTATAAGTAATGCAATTTTAATAATTTAAGTAATAATCCTTTATGCTGGTATGTGAAAATTGTTTTTTTTTTCTTTTGGATAGTGCAGAAAGGTTTTATTTAAAGGAACAGTATTAGCACCCAGACGACTTCATTGAGATGAAGTGGCCTAGGTGCTATGTGTCCCCACTGTCCCCGTTTTAACCTTGCACTTAACCCAGCCAATAGAGGTGTTAATATTTTGTCCAACGTCAGTGCCTGACCACACAAAGCTTTACAGGCTGAATGGGCAAATGTTCCACAGAAACACTCCAAAATCTTGTGGAAAGTCTTCGCTGTTGTTATAATGGTCAGGTGACCCAATACCTTTGTCCATATATTGTATATGTGTGTATTAACTTCTTTAATACTCCAGACATCATTAACACCTTTTCTTATGAAGTGGTTGTGATAGCTGAAGTGTGCTGGAGCCATCCCTTTATTCACTGTTAAATGGTCTACTCACATTATGACATGCTCTTAGCCTATCACAGCCTACCATGGCTTGTAGGGCCAAATCAATCTGTGAAATACCCTTGTGATCTCCATCTTTCCCTAGGTCATGGATGAGATGGTAAATAATAGTAGTGTCCCTAAGGTTCCTGGCCTACATATTTAAGGACAAAAGAATTCACAACTTTTATTGTATGAAATTATCAAATTTTGTGCAACATCTCCTATCCTTAACTGATGCCGCAAAGATGCCTTGGTGCCATCAAATTATTGGCGCATGCATTCTGGTTCCATAGATGTATCTAATGTAAATTTAATTTCTAAAGCTCTCTCCTCTTCACTGAATAGATTTGTGCCATATTGTTTCATTTTAATTGATTTCCTTTTTCTACATTCATGTTTACCGATAAAACCTGACCTGAAATAATCAATTTAGCAGACTATTTTCTTGTTTGCATGTTTCATTCCTTTCTTTCTCTCACTGGTATATATAATATGAATATTTTATCTTTTTTTTACTGACTGAACTATTTTTTTCCTGCCTGTCTGTAAATATATTTTCTACTAGATATTAATACACACACACACACACATTATATATATATATATATATATATATATATATATACACATACATACATACATACATACATACACACACACACACATTGCAAGGTGAAATCTGTTTTTAATGGATTATAAATTCCTCTGAGTAATACTACTAGACAGAGACCTACATTGTATCTTCACACAGAAATGGTGCCATTTTCTCGCCCCCGCTTCCCTGTTCCCCCCCCTTCCCTGCCCCCCAAACCCCCCGTTCTTTCTTCATTCCTCTTTTCTTTAATTTCTTTACTCTTCTTGCCCTCTTCTATAGGGCATAATTAACGATATGAACTAGAAAACATGTCACACATAAAAACTTATGACCTTACCCTTGGCGTGCTGACGTGTAATGCTGATATAAGCTAAATATGAAGGCTGAAAATTATGCTCAATATGATACCGCAATGCTAACAGAGCCCATTAAATATAATATGTACCTAGTATAGATTAAGGGTTATGAGTCAAAAGGTGCACAAGGACCAAGCCAAAACAATGTAACTATAATGGGAAATGCCATACGATGAGCATGTTTTGGATACTTAAGCCTCTGTATGCATCTCGTGGCACACATAAAAATACAGAAGGTAAAAAGTAAATGGGATACTTCCAAAAGAGGACTATCAGTAAGACTCACATGGGCAAAGTGTTATAAGATAATATGTGAAATGACTGGTAATGTCTAACATTTAGTTTAAGTTCAAAATTGTGTATTAATATAAAAAAGAAAAAAACCTTGCCGGACAGTGAAAACATTGATTATATGTGATAAGTGTACATTGTGTTCAGGTTTCTTCTATGTACCTTAATACACCTGTGTGGCATGTTATTAGGCTTTTGCACAAGCCAAATCAATGATAAGTCACTGTTCCTGTCAAGATGAAAAATAAAGAATTAAAAAAAAAAAAAATACTGCCATTTTTAAATGAACCCTTGCACATGTGCTGTTTAATATGCAGGATGGTGAGACTTTGTATAGTTTGTATTTGTTGGTAGTGGAGAGTTATGGCACTTGTGCTTACAGTTTTCTACTCTGTAAAATACATACATGCATTTCTATTGTGTAGCTAGTGGTTAATGGATCATGACAGGTCATTTAGCCTAATGATAGTTTATCATAGTTTCATTTTATTGCTATTATACAGTATGTATTCAGTGGAGCTGAATGTGTAAAGCAGCGATAAATAAGGAAATAATGAAAATGCAGAACATTCTCATGTTGCCTTGTTGATAGTTAGATTATGTTTACTTCATCATCGATTCAATAGTAGTAGTTGAATAATATATTCCTCTGTATAAATGGCACATTTTGTATGGGAAGATTAAACCCAACGGCTAAAATGTATAATCTTAAGGAGGTTTCATCTACAGCTTTGCCATGTGAGAAGCATTGCTGTATTTTTAATACAGAGTAAAAGGGGAATCTACCAATAATCTGTGCATTCTTAAAAAGGTCTATATTGGATGCTCCTTCACAGCTGCTGTGAATTTGCTTTCTGAAGTCTATTTATGAGATGGACTGGGTTTCTTAGAAGTGGAGTTAGAAGTATTTATGAAAGATACTTATAGGAAAGGTGTGAAAAGGGTTTTAAGATGAAAAAAGTAAATATATGCTGAAATAGTGCCAGGAGAGGGTTGTTGGTATGGAGAGGAGCAGAGGGGATTAGCAGAAGGGATCTTTAGGTGACTGACGGGGAAGTCTCAAAAATCAGTTCTTTGTTCGTGATCCCAGTAAATTCTATTGCATTATTAACTTGGGTCAATTATACACCCAATATAAATAAAAAAATATATAAGTAAAAAAACCTCTGATTCACTTCAACACTGGAATGACTTTGCAGTCCTATGATACACGTGTGTGCTCTCTAGCATGTAATGGAGAAATGCGATACGCATCCATTCACCATGTATAGCACAGCAGAAATGAACTAGCTTGCATACTTTTCCAGACTTTTGCTGACAAAGCCGGTAAATAAAAAAAGAATAAATTGTAGAGATTTAAAAAAATAAATCAATGTTTAGGTAGCTATTGGGTTGTGCTACAATTGCATTTAATCCATATATTATTTCAATCGATTGCAGTGTGTGATTTGGCTAAAATAAACATTGTTGCACAAAATGAAAATAAGTGAATTTACATACTAAAATCACTTTAAGACATTTTTTGTACAGTATGTGACTGTGTACGCTTCATGGAACTGTCCAGCAGGAGGTCCTGAAACTAAGTTTGGCAAAATGTGATTATTCTTGAAAATAATAAAATTCCACTTCCATCAGATTGGCCATTATGCGCTAATTTGGGAGTTATCTCCCCACACTGTGCCTTATTCCTACAACAGACATAGAAGTAGATTCAATAAATAGTGCTCACAATGTATCCCTGCGTCATTACATTCAACTTTATAATCAGGGAAAAAATGTTTATGGACAAACCTGGGAATGAGCAGAATGTCAGGGCTTGACACATTTCATTGTACGATTACCAGTTTACAATCCCCAAAATGTTTTTACTGAATGATGGTGGAATTGTTCTGCCTAAAATCACTAGTGTTTAGCTATATCAAAGTTGTGTACCCACGAGCGTTTAATTCACTGTTATAATGTAATCTGCCGCTTAGTAAAACATGGATGGGAGTTTATACTAAACTTTGTAAGAACACTTACAAAGCACTTTGTTTTATTTCTAGCAATTCATTAGAGATTTTCAACATTTGCAGGTTCTATAATTGCTTTATAATTGAAACTTCTCAGTAACTTCACAGAATTAGATCTTTTCATCTTTATCTTTGTGTTTCAATTGTTATACCCTCTCCAAATTGTTTCAATCTGGGGTGTAGTCTCCATGTGGCTAACAAACATAAAACATAATTGTTGGTGCTTGTATTATTTATATTCTCTATATCACTGGGTTACATTTATTATAAGTTCAAATATAAATATTATTTAAAAAAAGACTTCATTTAGTACACCATGCTGGCAAGAACTATTATTGTACCACACCATCTATAAACAATAAAGACACAAACTTGGAGTCTAACATTTGGCCAATGGTGACAACCAAAGAACATTGCAAAACATGTATTTGAAGATGTCTAAAATGAAAAAAAAAAAACAGAGTGAGAGCTATAATACTAACCAACAAATAACTTCCACTCCAGAAGTTTGTCTACTTTGTGCCCAATATCCATAGCAACGTTTTCTCTCCATTTCATTTGAACAGTTAGTGATCTAAAGAGAAATTAATTTGGAGACCAGGTCTTTTTAACGTTGTCTCTTTAGCTGGTTGAATTGATCACTGATAATGGAGTAGAGTAGACTGTTACATGACTAGCAGTACAGACTAGGAAGGGGATGGAAGATGAGAGATCTGTAAAACAGAAAGTACAATTCCCCCAACAAAATTGTGAATTACAACCCTGGGCCATTCATGTAGAACACCCCTGACTGCTTACAACATTATGTATTCATGGAACCCACAGTCTGTAAATGTGCATGTTGTTCTAAAATCAGATATTTGTATTACCAAGGTTAAATATTTTTTTTTTGCCAAGACTTCCAAACCTCCTCCTCCCTCTCTGTCTGATATTCAGCAGCACTGTACCATGCAAACCATGTAGGCATCTGTACTGTGCAAAATGAGGTTATGCCATTTATAGTACTTTCCAGTAAAGAAATGTGTTTTCTGTTGTTTGGCAATCTGATCTGGGGGCCAGATATTTGGGATTTTATTGGGAGCCTGGGATTGAAGCAGTTAATTTTTAAGTCAGCCGTGTAGGGATTTGTATCTATATCAAAAATAAAAAAAACAATGTAATGTTATATCTGTTGGACAGATTGCATTTATGTTTTTATAGAAACAGAAATAAATTTGTTCATGAAATGTGTTAAAATACACCTTTGTGAAATTATCATGGCACAGCTTGCTATATTTCAAAAAGAAAAGCAAATGTGTGGCTAATTGAATTGGTGATTGAAGGGACAGTGGGGTGAGAATGAGATTAGCATATTTTATTTTAAGAACCAAAGGGGATTGAACCAATTAAAAAAACCTTAAACTACATCAGTGGATTAACCAAATGAAGTGTGTCCAGAGCCGTGTTTTTCTCCTTCTACATAATATCTTAGAAAATACGTCATCCATGTAAATTTATTTTATCCTGATTTAAATCTGTGTGTAATTTCTGCTACTATATATTAACCCCTTAAGGGCACAGGCAATTGTCCAAGTTCCGAACCAAAAGAAAACCTTGAATTTATGCTATGTTTTTTCCCCACTGTAATTTAAAGTTTTCTCTTCAACTGCCCATATAAATATTATATATTGATTTTTAAAGTCTTGAAAGAGTTTCTCTTAATATCCTATATGTACCCCTCACACAACACTAACTGTGAATAGTGACTTTATTTTGAGTTATTTTTATTTAGTTACACTAAATTTGTGTAAATTATTAGAAGCAAAAATGTGTAAATACATTTTTAACATTTCGTTCAGTTAGTGATGTCCCGAACGGTTCGCGAACGGTTCGCCAAGAGCGGTTCACCGCGGACTCATCATTGAGTAAACTTTGACCCTGTACCTCACAGTCAGCAGACACATTCCAGCCAATCAGCAGCAGACCCTCCCTCCCAGACCCTCCCTCCCAGACCCTCCCAACTCCTGGACAGCTCACTAAGAATGCAGCTTCAAAATGGATGCTGTAGATTTAAGGTAGTTTAGGCATTTCGTGGGTTTACAGTTTTCACGTATATAGCGGTTTCAATTATTTACGTAACATTTGTGGTTTGTTTGAAACTGTACAGTGAAATGCTTGTGGTGAGCACATTTGTGTTGTGACCATGTTAGGGGACAAGCCCGGGTCTGGCTGAATTGTAGCAGGCTGGTAAATGGTATGTGTTGCGTTCCCGGGATACTACAGGTGTGTGGTGTTGTGGACGCTCCCTTGTGGCGCAGGAGGATACCATGTTGCCTAGCAGCTTGCGCATGTGCGGTCTTATGTTTTTATCTTGGTGCATAAGTGGTGCCAGGGTGCGTGTATCTCCTAGGTACTGTGCGCGGTGCGCATATGTGTTGGTCTGGATTGTATTTCAGTTGCGATCTGGCATGCATAATGTTACCCCTGGCCTGGATTGGATGGTTGGGGGGCCTTTAGGATACCATTTGTCTTCGTAGTGCCTGGGGGTTTCAGGCCTTTTGTTTGTTGTGTAAGCGGGAGTAAGTGTGTGGACCCCTTGTGTTCTGGGGTTGTGGTTGCATTCTTGTGTGGGATACCTTGCATGTGTGAGTTGATGTGGTAGTGATATGTAAGCAAAATAACATGAACAGAATAACAAAGTAATACAATAACGAAATAGCAGAGTAACTCCTGGCTGTAGACTCTCACTTGTTGTATAAAAGTCCAGAGCAGGTTCAGGTATTCTGAGTTTGCTGGTTCTTTGGCACTTGGCCGGTTGAGGTTCTGACTATTGTGTCCCGGGTAGTGGTTTGGGTATCTTCTGCAGTGTGAGGTTGTCCCGGGTGAAGTCCCAGTGCAGTCAAGAAGGCCAGGGCTGCCATTGGGGAGCTGAGGTTGTGGGTGGTCCCCGCGTGATGGACAAGAAAGGAGCCGGTGTTACCCCATCTGTATGGTATGTTGGCTTTGCGCAGTCAGTCGTCACCGAGCCGAAAGATTTGCGTCTGAGTAATGTGGCCCTGGTTAAGTCTTGGAAAAACAATAGTTTGGCGTCTTCAAATTCTAGTGGCGTTTTGCCTTTCAGGGCAGTCATTATTTGAATTTTGTCGTGTATGGTGACACATCTGAAGATAACTTCCCTAGAGGTATTAGGTGAAATGCGGACTGAGTTGGTTACCCGGTATATTCCATCCAGTGTAATTTCCTTCGCCACTGGGTGTGTCAGGATGGTCGACAGGAGGCGCTGCTTGTAGTGCGGCAGTTCTTCAGTGGTGATGGTGTTGGGTATGCCGCGGATCTTAATGTGTGTGCGGCGTTTGTCTTCTAGGGACATTATTTGTGCTGCTAGTACATGTTGTTCCGTATGCAGCTGTTGGACCTAGTCTTGCAGGGTGGTTATGGTGTTGTGGACTCTTGCTATGTCCAGTTCTGTGTTAGTGACTCTGTGACCTGTTGCATGTCCCTTTTGATCAGGGCTACGTCAGCGGCCAAAAGCTTCTGGATGTCTGCCAGGAGCGCTTTTAGGTCCCCTTTGGTGGTGGGGGCTGAGTCCTTTGGTGAGGTTGGGGGTATGGCTTGTCCCTCCTAGGGGTTCTGTGTAGTTGGGGTCCCTCTGTCCCTGGGGTGGGGGCCATGTTTGGTGGGGGGTCTGCATGTATTGGCGCGGCTGGACCCGGTCTGAGCAGCATTTCCCCTATTTCCCTACCTTGGGAGCGGGCTCCGGCTGCAGGTTTGATTGTGCGGCGGCCTATGTTTGGTGTGTCCGGCGGAGAGAATGCCTGGTAATCGCAGCCTTCCCCTTGTCTGCCGAAAAGCGCCTTTAGGTTGAGGATTGGCGTTGTGTGGTAGGCCGGAGTTTTGCACCGCTGCCTAGGTTGCTTGACGGCTTGAAAAAAGGGCATCGGTCTGTTCGCCTCGTCGCCTTGTTTGGTCGGATGGTCCCTCTGTCGGGTGATATTAACAAGATTGCAGGAGACGGTCCGGGAGCTGTGGAAAATGGTGTCTATACAGGTTGGTTGTCAGGCTCCGCCCCCCGCGTTTTTCATTTTTAGGCACATCTTGATATACTTTTTCATTTTCCTATATGGTAATTACCTACTTTTTTTTTTCTCATTTGCAGAGGGAGCGAGTGAGATATATATACTTCACAACTCTCTTCTACATAACAGAGCTAGCAGCAGATAATTGTTGTTTTTTTTTTTTTGTTATTCTTGGGGGACATGAGCCTTCTGTGCCCACAGGCAACTGAGATGTAAATCAAGCTCTGTTTACTTATAATTGTGGGAATAGTCATTAAACTAGGAATTGTGACAAGTAACAATTGCGGACATTGCGGATTTACCAATTTATTTTGCTATTTTGGCATATAATTTGTAAATTATTTGCAATTCCAGTTAAGATTTGATTAAGTTAAGTTTTGATTAAACCTCTGTTTCTTCATCTATGTCGCAGCGAAGCAGCATGTATCCCTGACCTCCATTGAATACCTGTGAAGTACTGTATAAAACATGGTCTGTTTCTGCGTTGCAGTAAAAGCTTTCCAATTAAATCAATAAATCATAGGAATTCAGAAGTCAATGTACCAAGTGTTCCAGTGGCCTCAATACCTAGCAGTTAGAACAGATTTTCTTTTGTGTAGTGCCTGGTACAGAATATCTTGTTAGCTTGTTCTTTCCCTATTAATACAACATGGTTTGCTGATGTTTAAAATGATAAGTGTGAAGCATAATTTTTAGGCATTTAGTATTGGGAGCGATAGGCTGCGTGTCTCCATAGCAACTAATCACAGCACGTCAAACTTTCAAGATGTAACTGAAAGGTCAAGGCCTACTTACAGCATTTAAAATATGTTCTACATGAGGACAACTGATATAAACTCATTACTTTATATTTATTGCAATCTAATAAATAACCAGTTAAATGCCACATGCCTATTGATTGTGTTTGTGAAACATTGTGACATGGAATTACTTGGCTTGGTGCAATCCAATCGCAAAACACATTTACTTTCCTAGATGTGACTTTATGTCTGTTATGTCTGACATATGTCTTTATGTAATGGCACAAGATGAGCTAAAACCAGCTTGAGATCTGAGGGGGACCCACTGAAGGGCAGGCTATTTCAGCTGCTGTCCGTTCTCAGTATGCTCTTGCTCCCTGCTTTTTGCTCTCCATATGTCTATCTATCTATCTATCTATCTATCTATCTATTTTTGCTAATTTTCAAACAGCTCTCATGTTTCCAAATGCCTCATTTCAAATACAACTGTAGAAAAATCATCCTTTACTGTAATGTGAGAGATTAAAGTGTTAAAGCCATTTTAAAAATAAAAAATGAAGTATGCATTTTAATGATTATTTAATATACCTTATGTTTATTGTTGAAGCAAAAAAAACCAAAAAAACCAAAAAAACAAACTACTGCAAACATTTCCATTAACCCTGTTTTAAAATTTCCCTTTGACATATAGGTGTATCATTTAGTATTTGACTCAATGACCAGTATCCCTAACAGAACGCTCATTTTGTTAAAGGGAAATTCCAGTGCCAGGAAAACAATTTGTTTTCCTGGCACTGCAGGTCCCCTCTCCCTCCCACCTCCCAATCCCCGGTAGCTGAAGGGGTGAAAACTAGTGATGTCCCGAACGGTTCGCCACGGACTCATCATTGAGTAAACTTTCACCCTGTACCTCACAGTCAGCAGACACATTCCAAACCAATCAGCAGCAGACCCTCCCTCCCAGACCCTCCCACCTCCTGGACAGCATCCATTTTGAAGCTGCATTCTTAGTGAGCTGTCCAGGAGGTGGGAGGGTCTGGGAGGGAGGGTCTGCTGCTGATTGGCTGGAATGTGTCTGCTGACTGTGAGGTACAGGGTCAAAGTTTACTCAATGATGAGTCCGTGGCGAACCGTTCGTGGCGAACCGTTCGCGACGAACCGTTCGCGAGCCGTTCGGCTAACCGTTCGGGACATCACTAGTGAAAACCCCTTCAGTTACTTACCTGAGACCCCACCGATGTCCCTCGGCGGTGGCTTCTTCTCGCTGCCCCTCCCAGTCATTACGTCGGCCGATGGGTGAGACTGATCCCACCCACCAGCCGGGGAGACCTAATGCGCATGCGCGGCAATGCCGCACATGCACATTAGAACTCCCCATAGGAAAGCATTAAAAATGCTTTTCAATGCTTTGCTATGGGGAATTGAGCGACACTGGAGGTCCTCTGTGCTATAGAGCAGGAAGTGCCCTCTAGTAGACAGCCGCTAGAGGTGAAGTTAACCCTGCAAGGTAAAAAACACTTAACCCCTTAAGGACACATGACGGAAATATTCCGTCATGATTCCCTTTTATTCCAGAAGTTCTGTCCTTAAGGGGTTAAGGGTAGTGGGAGTTGGCACCCAGACCACTCCAATGGGCAGAAGTGGTCTGGGTGCCTGTAGTGTCCCTTTAAGATGAACCCTTTGCAGAACTTTGATTTTTATGAGAATACAGTGTAACTCAACAAAAGATTGTTGGGTATGTTACCCAATGTTTATATAAATTATATAAATATGTTCAGAAAGTATACCATATCTTTCCATTCATAGCCACGTCTCCATTCTTCACTATAGCGAAACTATGCACCTTTTCTCAACAAGTGCCTAGCAAGTGTGGGATGGGATCAAATGTATAGCCACATTTTCATTGCCACTGCCTTACACTATGTAACCTTGATTTTGACTGCTAAATAACCCACTGCCCCAAGAAGTGTGTCATAAACACAGTGTGCCGAGCAACGGGTCACAATATATGCAACGCTGGTGTTATGCCATGGTGAACAATTGATGCAGTTTTGACACAAAAGTCACGAACAAACACCTCAGTAGATTTTGCACAGAAATTGCTTGTAAAATCTATTTGGAATTAAAATAATAATTTTTTATTTTTTTTAAATACCCATTCTGTACTCTTTGCTATAGACAAAAAAAACAAAATTAAAAAAATGGGTTGATAATTCATAACCTTTATAAACTCCCATTTTTGTTTTATGAACTAAACGACTAATGGCATACCAGGAAAGTCATCAGGGCTTAAAACTTTGTCTTAAGCTATTAGCCAGTCCTTAAAAGTTACTCATCTCTGCAATCCTCACCAAGGGTGAGTTTCTACATTTTCATTCACCTATGGCTAGTGGGAAAACTAGTGGAAACTTTGGACCCTGATGTCACATAATTGTGGTGTGTAATTATGTAAGAGAAATGGTACATTTTGCATTTCCCAATTTTCAAGCATGTCCTTGAAATTTAGAATTATTAATAAACAGCTTAAAGGGGCACAGCTTGCTAAAGTGCTCTGTGTGTGATGCTTAGAGTAACCCTTTAATATGAATTAACTCTTTCGCTTTCCACAAGATGTGGTTTCGGGTTGTGGGAATTTCTGCATATTCAGCCAAAAGAGCATTTGTGAGGTTAGACACTGATGCTTGATGAAAAGGTCAGGCTCACGGTCAGCAATTCCAAAGGCATTCAGTGGGATTGAGGTCATGGATCTGTGCAGGCCACTCAAGTTCCTCAACACCAAACTCACTAGCCCATGCCTTCATAGATCTCACTTTGCGCATGTTAATGTAAGGCTTGCATACAGCTGCTTGGCAATGGAAACACATTTTGTGATTTTGTTCCTAATGCACAGTTCTTCTGCTGACATTATTTCCGGGGGCAATTTAGAATTCTGCAGTGAGTGATGCAATAGATTAGTGGTTCCCAACCCAGTCCTAAATTTAGGGATTACCCTTTTGTGTCTAAAGTGTTTTTTTTTCCCTAAAAACACCTTAGACACAACTGGGTAATTCCTAAATCCTGGACTGTTAGGGGTACTTGAGGACTGGATTGGGAACCACTGCAATAGATGATGGAATCTTTATGTGCTTTATATGCTTCAGCACTCAGTACCTCCTGTTCTGCGTTTATGCATAGTCTACACCTTCATGGCTGGTCTGTTCTTGCTCCTAAATACTTCTATTTCACAATAATATCACTTATAGTTGACCAGAGCAGACAAAGTAGGCCAGATGATACAGAAACCGATTTAAAATGAAAAATTATTTCCTATGACAGGGCTTGACAAATTTGCTGTGCATTTAGGTACTAGCTAAAAATGTTAGGAGCCAGATTCGTTTTTAAAAAAAAATAAAGCTTAATTTTCAACAACCAAAATACAATTCTTAAAGGGACACTATAGTCACCAGACACACAACAGCTCAATGTACTGGTTCTGGTGTCTATAGACCGTTTACTTTGCTGTTTAGTAAGACCTCTTGTGGCAGTCACTAAGACAGCCACTAAAGGTGATTTTTAGTCCAGTGCTGCCCAGTGCAGTGTAGTGCAGCACCTACGTTTATCATCTCCATGCTGAACATCCCCCAAAGAGATGCATGTCAGGATTACAATTGATCAAACATGCAGTATTAGTATCACATTTAGGAATAAGGATAACGTCTAACCGGACCTTAGAATGGCTGGACTTAACGTACCAGAGAATAGTCTAAATACTAGCCGAGGTCAGGAACACAGAGCGAAACACAGTTGCAAGGAATAGCCAATAGTCAGAGCGAAGCCAAAGTCAATAACCAATTAAACACGATCAGGAACACACTCTCTGATAACCAGCAAAGGGAAACCACGACAGGGCAATGAGTGGAAGAAATTAGTGAGTTTAAATATACCTCTTGTGAATCTGATTGGCCGTATCCGATCTTTGACCCCAAAACGTGCGTGCACGTCCTCTGCGTGACGTCATCCACATGTCGACATCGCTACCATCATGAACAGACGTGGGGCTACATAACAGCGAGGATCTGCAGTGGCCGGCGACCACTGGTATGTCGCAAAAGCCCGGTCTTATGGCATAGGACCGCCAAGCAGCACTTCTATTCCTGGAAGGGTGATTTTTGTTGTGCATAGCTTATGGAGAGGATGTAAACGTGACAATGCATTGATTTAATGCATCTCTATGAGGAGATGCTGATTGGTTCAGCATTTTGCCGTGCATGCACAATAACCTCCCATATTCCTTTTCCTAGTATCAGAGCAGAAGGCACAAGGGAACAGAGCAAGAAAAGGAGGAATATTATAGCTCCCTCACCATCTCCTTCACTGTGCACAGCTGCCTGTCTAAGGGGACAGTGAAGTAATCAGGGCTGTCAAGCCTTCTATGACAATGCCACAATTAAAGTATTTGACCTCTTCTGTACATCCCATTGTGCTGTCAATGTTTGCCTATTGAGATGTCATGGCTGTGTACTGGATTTTATGCAACTGTTGAGTTGGGTGAGGCCATACATGCCAAGATTGGTGTTCCAAGTGGGATGCGAATGGGTGAGGGCAAAAAGTGTGGGACAGTGACTGGATCACACCACTGGCTCTATGCGAATGGGCAGATCCATGTGAAAAGTGGGGGCAGGTCTGTCTGGCATGAATGCATGTGAAGCTGCTTTGCCAATCAAGCAGGTCATCACGCTAAGGGCGAACCATGCAGTGTTCTCTTCAGGGCCCTCTATCCTTGATTTAGCACGGGCTTGTCTAATGACAGTTCCATGTTGTCCCCAAAAGTAAGACACCAGGTAAAAAGTTGGGACAGCACGACCTTGCCCAAAAATCGGGGCATACCACCAAAATTTAGATGTTGGGTGGCATATTTGAGGCTGAAATACCTGAACTCGAATTTTTTTATAGATGACCATAAACTTCTAGACTTATAATTTATATAGTGGAGGCAGCAGTGTTTCGTTGCAGGCTCATTCTTAAGTAAATGTGTTTTTTATTTTATTTTAAATGATACACCCCAGTGAATAGTATGGCCTCTAACTACAAGTATGGTGACGACCAGAGAATGGGTAGTGCTAAACACTAGTTCCATTTCTCCATACCCAGAGAAAATCAATGTCATGAAAAGTATGGAAAGTTTCTTAGTTTGAGTATAAATCTGTATTGTTATGTGTTCCCATTTTCATTACAGTTGTACAATGCAGTTGCATTCACTTGCTCTATTGAGTTTTTTTCCGAGGAAAAATCCAACAATAAATGCTTTTTGCCTGTTGGTAGCTGCTTTTTCCGCTCAGCCACTTAAATAGGGAAATCTGTTTATAGAAAGACAGATTCCTGGCTAGTGCATCTTGTCATATTTTGGATTGTTTGCAGTAAGCAAAACAGCTCTTGGCAAAGCATTTAATAACAGATGCTACAAGTACTGCAAGCTTAATACCAATATTGAAAAGCATGGTTAAATTAGAGGGATTTATGTACTTAACAGTGATTTGTAGTGTGTTAGCCACAAATGTAATACACACTAAGTCAAGTTCAAGGTTTAGTCCATATCTTTTATTTTGGAGTAAGGTTTGACAGTCAGTGTACAAACCCATTGCATGTATGTCTAAAAAAACTGTCAAAAGCTGCTGATGTCTCCCCTAATAATCGTGCCCAGACTTGCTTTGGCTGTCCAATCACAGACTTCCCCATGCAGCTCAAATGAGAAGGCAGGTACTCTAAACAATTGCTGCCTCTTGAGTTTCGCTCCATTGAGCTAACCAAACCAGGAAGTGACATTACCTGTTGTCTGATTGAAAGGCAATGGGGTGTAAACAGGTTAATAATTTTTTCCAAAAAGTGCAAATTTCTATTGAAATCTACAAATAAATTGTATAAAATTAAAAAAGGACACACTCGTCACACATGAAGCATTTAAGCAAGCTAAAGTATAATGAAGTTATTAACCCATGCATGACAGATTGCATACTGGGGTATTCCATCTGTCTGGCTTCTTGTCACAAAAAAGGTTTAATATATAATTATATAATTTATTGTAGGAACCACCAGTTCCATCTATCATCACATCAATGCAGAGTATGAGGGCACAATTCTTGGGATGTATCTCTCTGAGATTTTGTTTGTTCACTTTGCCACAATGTGTGAAAATGAGGCTGAAAAAAAAAAAATCCCCATAGAAAATTGTGATCTAGTATGTGTAGAAAGGGAATAAATTAGGTTGATTACTTTTTTTTAACAAAACTCTCTTTTAAACTGGCAAATGACACTGCTTATTGTTATTAGAACATGTTGTTCCTAGATCTACACTAACAATTTGTAAAAAATAAACATTAGGAAGCACATAAGAATTGTTAAATTAAAGATCCTGCATAGAAGAATCCAAATGCAGAATGCAGCCAACCAATGGCCCTTTATGAGTATGGTGGAAGAATGATACGTGTCAGCAGTTCCACAGCATCCTGATTTCGGTGGGTCAGTCCCAATTTAAAGGTCCTGTCCTGCAATCAGGGCTGGTGCCTGGATTTCTGTCTACACAGGCAAAGCGGTATTCCCTCCCCCACCAGACACACATACGTGTATTTTCACCCATGTGCCAATTAACCCTCCTCTTGAATGTCTTACCACTTTTGTGTTGATCACCTTTTGTTGTCTTACACCACCCTTTAGTTTATCATATCCCCCATTTTCCCCTTTGTGTCTTACAAGCCCCTGTCTTTATTTTACTCCACCCAACCACTTTTCTGTATCTCTTTCTCCCCTTTCCCAGCTCTAATATGTGACTTCCTCCCCAGCCCCCTTATGTATCTCTTTTCCCACACATCTGACCCTCCAGGTGGCTCTTCCTCCCAGCAACTTGTCTATTCCCCTATCCACTGTGTGTGTCTCTTTTTTTCCCATTCCTCCACCCCTTTTATATGTCTCTTTATCTCCTCCTCTCCACTGTCTCTTTGTTGTCTCTTCCACACGCCCTATCTTTTTAAAGGTCTTACCCCTCTCCCTGCATATTTCCTTTTGTAGCGTGGCCATGTGGACCGCGGTAAAGGATCTTCTGGATCATCTGTCTAGTCTGACCGAAAGCTGTTTGTTACTCTAAGTGAGCACTTCCAGCCAGACTGGTAGAGGATACAGAAGATGCTCTACCGTGGTCCATTTGACCATGCTACATTGAGTGACTGGCAGCAGGGGAGTGCTGTGCTGTGCACTCCCCTCCTATCGGTCATCTGAACTTTGAACCTTCCCGGGCTGAGTGTGCCGCCTTATGGTTGCTCCGGTCCTGCTGTCCTAGATTTGTTCCCTGGTGTCCCACTTTTGGGTACACCTGGGAACTGTCCCCAAAAAAAGGTAGTGCAAGTGTATCATTGAATGTGCTCGCTCTAAGCTAAGATCACAAGGACCCTGCAGAGAGCCCTCTGCATTGTCCACTCTCAGTGGGCAGGCCTGGATGATTGACAGGCAGAGTGATACGTCAATAGCAACTGTGACCAGCCTCTTTTACCTTGCCCAACGGCATCCTGATTCACAGACACCACTGTTGGGGGGTATGAATCGGTGAGGACTGACCCTGGAACTGCAGATCTTTGTGAACTACATTTCCTTTAATGCTCACACAGCCATGCAGATGTGAAAGGGGAATTTGGTGCAATAATGGAGCCAAAAATGAAGACTGAGCAAGTCTCATAGGTACATCTGTAACAGGATATAAGGATAACAGAATAGAATAGAAGACTTGAGCCATGGGGTGCACAAAATAGAAAGAAGAAAGTTGAGCAGGTGCTTTGTTACAAATATGTTATGTTATATTTTCTGTATTTTAAGTTATGGCCTTGGCTTATTTTTATATTTTTTTGTTACTTCTCAAATGCACTTTGTTACTTGGCAACAGAGAAAACATCTGCTGCAATAAAAATAGGAAATATGTATTTGTTAATGCAGTACTTTCCGAAGAACATTCTACATGATTACATTTTAAAACTGGCCTTTATTAAAATTCAATTTTTAGCTCTACTTAGTTATAGCCAATGTAGAAAAAAAAAACCCATTTTCTAAAGTTCTGCTCCCAGACTAATAAACAAAAATAGATGGATCTTATGCGTGAATGAAAGCAAACACAAGTCAATGGAATAAAAAAAATTATAGAAAAGGGTAACATAAAAGTGCATAAACAATGGTTGTTCATGTCTCAGAATCTGTGTGCAGATTGCAGCCAACCAATGGCACTTTACAAATAATACGTGTATCAACAGGCCACCCAACTCCCCAGTTTTGGTGGGGCAGTCCGGATATTATGAAAATATTATTTCCCAAGAAGTTCAAAGAGAACTTTCCCTGACCTGAAGAATCTTCGCACAATGAACAGAACTAATGGCTCTCAACAAAACCTGAAAACGTAGACATCTATGAAGTACTTGGTAATTGTACTCATTTTGACTGCTGTTGGCGTGATGCTTAGTGTCTGTCGGATACATTTGCATCAATACCTTATTTATTATCATAATTTATTAGAAAGGTAGAATATTATGATATTCTGCCCTTCTCCTACAATTTAACACATAGGGTCTAAAGTAGTCAAACTGGAAACATAGCTGACTTAACTTAGGTCTAAAATTATAAATGCACATCAAATTCCCTGTAAATTAATGCTTTAGTGAATTAACCTGGAGGCTGTGTAGGGCACTGTTTACATCAGGGGTGTCCAAAGGGTAGATCCCCAGATGTTGTAGAACTACAACTCCCATGTTGCTTTGCATGCCTTTAGAATGCTTTAGAATGACACTGCATCATGGAAGCCATAGTTTAAAAACATCTGGGGATCTACCTTTTGGGCACCCCTGGGTTACGTGATAAATCACCCGTAAGTCACAACCTGCATAAACTCCCAGTCTAAAGGTCTGAAGAGTCTTGCTCACATGAGAAACTATTATGATGGCTATTGCATTAATGGTACTCTCACTGCTGGGAAGTATATATCTTCTTAAATTTTAACAACTCAAAAAAGTATTTTTCATTATAAAATCCAGCGTGTCATAAATGAAGTAGAAGTAGAACCTGTTATTCCTTTAGACTCTTGTGTAAGAGGTTTATTTTACTATCTACTCTCAAGAGAGCTAAAGGTAACTGCTCAGGTTCATGGCAGAAAGAAACTGGAGATGTTGAGAAGATACACAGTGGCACAGATCCTTAGAATAAAATTGATCGATTCTTCAGCGCTTAGTCGACAAAAAAGAATATTGTGTTCCTCTGAAAGAAGGAGGAGAAATGCTTGACAGGTTTGGTTCACTTATTAAAAGATTCCTACAGTTTATGTACAATGTAGCTGTAAGGAAATGGAGAACCTTATGAGTAGAGCAAGGCCAGCTGGTATGTGAATTCTTTAGAATCAGGCTGAATTGACTGCTTACTTTCTTCAGGCAAGAAATAGCTGTAACTATAGTGGTTATAGGACCTGGAATGTCCCGGCAACCCCCATTGTAAGAATTCAAACCATTTCTGAATGGTTTATCTCCTTACCTGGAGTCTGGTAAATTATGTTCCCTTGCCTTCGCTGTCATTGCTTTAGAAACAGAAGTTCCCTAGCAGGAGAGCCAACATGATTTACATTGGATGATTTATTTATTTACTACTGGCATTTATAAATACAATATACATACAGTGTATACAATATACACAGACAAATACAAAACGTAAAGGGACACTATAGTCACCAGAACTACAGTTTATTGAATTAGTTCTGGTGAGTAGAATCATTACCTTTAGGCTTTTTGCTGTAAACACTGTCTTTTCAGAGAAAATGCAGTGTTTACATTACAGCCTAGTGATAACTTCACTGGCCACTCCTTAGATGGCTGCTAGAGATCCTTCCTGGGTCATGGCTGCCTAAAATGCATCCTGACAGCCCAGGTAGCCCTGCCCCGGCAAATGAGGCCCCCGGGGGCCATGTGATCGCTCTCAAAGAGCGATCACATGGCCCCCTATAGCTGGGTGGTGATCTGCCAGCAGGGGAATTGTCTAAAATGTAAAAAAATAAATTAATTCAACATGTTTAAAAATAAAATAAATGTATTTATATATATATATATATATATATATATATATATATATATATATATATATATATATATATATATATATATATATATATATATATATATATATATATATAAAAAAAATATACATATTATATATATGTAACATCATACAAAGTGTATTTTAATATTAATATAAGTATATATATTAGTATTAAAATACACTTAGAATGACGTTATATATATATATATATATATATATATATATACACACATACACACATACACACACACACCTATATTTACAATAATAAAATAAAAAAATAAAATATTGAAACAAAATTTAATATAAATTAAATATTCATATGTAATTTCATTCTAACTGTATTTTGTTATTAATATATATATGTAACAAAATACACTTAGAATTACATTCTATATATATCTATCTATATATAAAATACAAATAACCGCATATACAGTGGGGGGGTGGAGCGATGACGTAGGACGTGAACGCGCGGGTGCGCACATCCTTGCACGCGGAGATGCTGGCGCCTTAGGGAGCTGAGCCCCAGGACGCCAGATCGGACGAGACCCGCTTGAAGCTGCCTTGCTGACTTGGAGCTGCGTGAAGCCTGAAGCTTGAAGCCGACTTCGTATAAAATTGAAGCCGGAATTACGAGGAAGGAGAGCGGAAAGAAGAGAGAGGAGGACGGGGGTCGGACGAGTCCAGCCTGAAGCAATCGTTGCACCAACAGCCACTGTGTGGGTAAGTGGAGCGATATTCAGCAAAAGCTTCACTGATACACCTTGGAAAAGCTGTTCGTAGTAAATTTATGAGAGTGAATATAAAAGTCAATTGTTGTTAACACTTAATATTCTAAGACTTACAAAAAAAAAAAGAAAGGGAAAGTGAAGGGGAAAGAAAAAAGAAAAAGAGAAAATATATATCTTCATTCTCCATGTCCATCTCTGCACTGTGGAACGTGTGTAATTGATTGCTTGTATCCTGACAGGCTATGGTGCTTTAAGTATCCATAAAAAGATATTTGACTCAGCTGACTATCATAAAAAGTAAAATACAAATATTACCAAGACAATATTTTGTAAGACTTTCGAAGATAAAGCAAAGAGACAACAATTAAGACTACAAAAGAAAACAGGAAAAAGCAAAACAAGCTTAAGTGTTTAAAACTATTAATTTGTTACAACTAAATATGATAGTTTAAGCAGAAGATATTAATTTATAAATGAAGAGTTTAATTGGAAGAAGATAAAGGAGCAAAGTTAAGTGAAAAATAAAGCGAAGAAAAGAAAGCGCAATTAAAGCACTATAAGTACCAAAGGCGTGGAACAAGCCTTAACATCATAAAGGTCCGTTTGAATCTGGCTTAAAGGAGAATTTTTTTTTTTTTCTTTCTTCTCTTCTCTCAAGATGACCACTAGGAAAGGGCAAGATAATAAACAGCCCATGAAAAGAGAAAGAAAGTTAGAATGCAAGTCAGATAGAAGGCTCTCTTCGTCAGTTCCGCCGCAAATACAGAAATTGGAATTAGATCAACAACAAAATATATCAGATTCCTCCTCTCAATCATTTAAAGAAGCAGAACATCTATCTCCAAAGGGCATATCCTCAAACTTAAGTCCAAGAGAATATAATACAGATGAATTACATATTTATCTTGAGTCCTGTTTTGAACGGCAACTTGAGACAATTAAAAAGGAGATACATGAAGGCCTGCTGGAATTCAAATTGGAGTTATCACAGATGGAAAAAAAACTCAAGCAGTACGAAGAAAAAGTAGAATCAATGGAATTTCAGCAAGCAACAACAGAAGATACCATGAGAAAGACAAATAAAAAGATAGAGGATATGGAACTCAAAATTGCAGATCTGGAAGGTCGTTCCCGTCGCAATAATTTAAGAATCAGGGGAATCCCAGAATCTGTCAATAGGGACAAATTGCAAGATCATATTAGGGAGATTTTCGCACAATTGGGTATACAAATGACAAATTCATCAAATTTCCTGGAAAGAAGTCACAGAGTTATGAAACCGGAATATGTGGATCAAAGCAAACCGAGAGATGTGATGATCTGCTGCTCGTCTTATAAAATGAAAGAACAAGTTATAAAAGCATCAAGACTTACTAAGATGAAGGATCCACATAGCGACATCAGGATTTTTCCAGATATTTCCTATCACACTAGGATTAAAAGAAAATCGTTTGCAAACTACACAAAGATCCTGCATAAGAAGAATATTAGATATGCATGGCGATATCCCTGTAAGATTATCGTTTCGTATGAAGCAAGGACATATTCCTTTTCAGACGTTACAGAAATTTCAAATTGGTTCAGAGAGCAGAATTTTCAATTGGACATTTAAGGAGATGAGGATAAAGGACGCAGGAGAGAAGCTGTATAATTGGAAAACGAAGGTGTTTTTTTTTTGTTTTTTTGTTGTTTTTTTTTTCTCTTTCTCTCCCCCCCTTCCTGGCTTTATTACCTATACCTGATCTAAGGGGAAGATAAAGAAGACGAAGACAGACTCTGTTAATTGACAAAATCTAAATTGTTATGCACTAGGAGGGTTTTTTCTTTGGGGATGATTGTACATGCAAATATTTTTTTAGTTAACTTAAGATACTAGATGTTTATACAATTGGTTCATAAAGTCACTATTGGTATCAAAGAGGTGGTTGCTGTTCCCGATATGCACTGTAATAATAGGATGTAAAATAATGATTAAGGAAGGATAAGTATAATAGCCGCTATATATGAAGAAATTTCACTGAAGAAGGAAACGGGAACAAATAATTATTAGAATAGATGAGGAGGGATATTGAATTTGCCTTAGAAAGAGTTTGAGAGGGAGATTTGAGGGTAAAACTTTTTTTTGTGATAGTCCACAAAGGAGCACTGATTTTTAGAGGAGAATTTAAATAATTAAGTTTCAAAACACAGCTTGCTAATTTTAAGCTGGATTTCACAAAACGAGTGTAAATTGATAAGTCACTGTTATTGCTATAAAAGTTATAAGAATACTGAATTAAATAGAGGTACTGAAGGGGTAGAAAGACAAAGGTTGATAATTGTCGTAAGGGGTTGTTTAATCACTAAGGTTTATGTTGGATTGCATGATAATTTATGTTTATTAGAAGTGGAAGAATATAATGGGCCGGGTATGAAGCCTGAGACCATCTAGGAAAAGAGAGGGCAAGAGGAGGAAGAAGGATTAGGTAGAGATTGACAAGATTTTTTTTTTTTCTCTCTCTTTATTGTTAATTATGTAGAGTACCAATCGGGGTCCTAAATTTATTATCTGGCTCAAATACTCTCCAAAAGGGGTAGTTCAGTATCATTATAATGATCCTATATAGGATCTATTTGGAGGTTCTGTGAAAGAGGGAACATCACAGGTCCATCCATACTTCCTTTAAGGGATGTTTCTTATAAATGTGGTTGTGAATGTAAATGTTTTGTGGTTTTTTGATTGTTATAAGTTGACGATGATGCAAATATATGAACTAGTAAAAAAAGACACCTATCCTAAAGGAGATGTGACTCTGAAAAGAGGTAAAAAGGGAAAAAGAGAGGAGAAGATAGGAGAAGGAGAGGGGAAAAAAAAAGAAAAGAGAAAAAGATAAGATAAATTCTCTATGTTTAATGTAGTTTCTATTAATGCACAAGGCCTGAATTCTCCACAAAAAAGGAAACTCCTAGCTGACCATATTAGAAGAGAAAATGCGCAAGTTGCAGGCATTCAAGAGACCCATTGGAGAAGAACAGAAGAGGGGAAATTTCGATTTAAAGATTTCCCTAGTTCGGTATGCTCTTCCTGTAAAGATAAAAAAAAGAGGGGAGTAGCTATTTTCTTCTCTTCAACATTAAACGTTTCGATTATCTATTCTAAGATTGATCCGATGGGAAGGTGGATTATTGTAGTATGCACAATAGAAGATAAACTTTATACATTTGCTAATATTTATGCCCCAAACACCTCTCAGATACAGTTTTTATATAAATTTTTTGCGCAACTAAATAAAATCAAACAAGGCCATACTTTAGTTATGGGCGACTTCAATTTGGTAACTGATCCCAATATGGACAGACAGTCTGAAAAGTCTAAAATTCCCTCGAGGAATGCTATAAATCAGGCAAAAAAAATCAGGAATATAATACAAAATGAAGCTCTTTATGATTGTTGGAGGATTTTTCACCCTACAGAGAAAGATTTCACATGCTTTAGTAAGACTCATTGTTCTTATTCAAGAATTGATTTCATACTTGGAGATCGAAATCTGATAGAAAATGTGAAATCTTCTAATATAATCACGGTAACATGGTCTGAACATAATATGGTCAAAATACAATTAAAGAATACATTTTTAAAGCAAAGGCCAGATTGGAAATTAAATGACAAGTTACTAATACCTAAAATTAATAGGGAACAGATTGCAAAGGCTATAGACCTGTATTGGCAGGATAACGACAACAACGAAGTGTCCTCAGTTACAAAGTGGTGCGCATTTAAAAGCGTCATAAGGGGGCACCTTATTAGTTTAGAAGCTGAGTCCAAGAAAATGCGACAGGAATCCCTTTCAAGTCTATATATCGAACTAAGTGAATGTTATAAAAAAAATATTATGACACCTACAAGAATTATCTCGAATCAAATTAGGATAATAGAAAATAAAATAAATGAAATTATGATCTCTAAAATAAACAGAAATCTTCAATATATGAAAATAAATTATTATTATAGGGGAAATAAGGCCGATAAATTACTTACCAACAAAGTTAAAAATTTACAAAAAAATAAATTAATTACAAAAATAAAACAGGGAAATTAAATAATATTAGACCCTAAAAAAATTGGAGAAGTATTTAGAAATTATTATTATAAACTGTATAACCTACCAGTTATATTTTCACAAGAGGAGATCGATAGGTATTTTTTGAATATTCACCTGCCCAAGCTGGATGATCACCAATTAGGACAATTGAATATAGAGATTTCTTATAAAGAAGTTTTTGACGCTATTGATGATATGAAAAAAAATAAAGCTCCAGGTCCAGATGGATTTACAGATTCCTTCTTTAAAACATATAAGGATAGGTTGATTCAGAGAATGGTTGATTGTTACAACCTGGCGATGACTACAGGTAATTTACCTAAAGAATTGCTGGCCGCAAATATTTTACCTATTTTAAAAAATAATAAAAACTCAGAAGAAATCACTAATTATCGCCCAATAGCTTTATTAAATAATGATTATAAAATTTACGCTTCTGTTATTGCTAAAAGAATTAAGAATATAATCTCCTCCCTGATCTCAGAAGATCAGGTAGGGTTTATACCAGGTAGGTCGTCTTCTAACCATATTAGGAAGATATTAAATATATTTTCTAAGATCCATATGAACAAAATTCCTTTTCTAACGATGGCCTTAGACGGAGAAAAGGCTTTTGATAGGGTCAGCTGGAATTTTATGAAAGCAACTCTTAAAGCTTTTGGGTTTGCAGGGCAGATTATGTCGGCAATTTTGGCTTGTTATTCTGTACCATCCAGCAGGATTGTCGGGGGCAGGATTAAATCTGATTGGTTTATGGTTTCGAATGGTACCCGACAAGGTTGTCCTTTATCCCCGCTGCTTTATATTTTAACTGCTGAACCTTTGGCATATGAAATACAAAATAATGTCGAAATATCTGGGTTTAAAAAGAGAGATAAACATTTTAAGATATGCCAATATGCGGATGACACTTTACTAACCTTAACTAATCCAACTAAGTCAGTAGTAGCAGTCATGCAGGTAATTGAAAGATATAGTCGACTGTCAAATTATAAACTGAATGTTCAAAAAACGACGGTATTACCCTTCTACATGAAAGAGGAAGATTATCAATATTTAACTAAATTTTTTGACTTTAGATGGGAAAAAAAGGGTTTTGTTTATCTGGGGATTAATATAGTGAAAAATCCTGGTAATATAATGTTGGCTAATGTAATCCCTTTGATTGGAGAATGTACTCACTTGTTAAAACAGTGGAATTCTATGCAGTTATCCTGGTGGGGTAGGGTTAACTTTATTAAGGCATATATTTTCCCTAGGTTCATATATCTTTTGAGGATGATTCTAATACAGATGCAGCCCCAACAACTAAAACTTATAAATAAGATCTTTAGAGATTATGTATGGCTTCAGAAGAAACCCAGATTAGGCCAGGATCTTGTATATATGAAATATAAGCATGGAGGTATTGGGTTCCCAAATATTTTTTTATACCATCAAGCAGCTCAATTAATGCACACCCTTCCCCTAATCAAACAAGATAAAATCTCACAGAATTGGTTTGAAATAGAGGGGGAAGATATTACTATCCCATATAATATTGTAGAATTAATGTGGCCCTTAAGAAATAAAAGTCCAAATAGAAATATAGGTTGTTTTATGGACAATTTGATAACAAAACCGCTAGTAAAATTTTGGTCTTATTTTAAAAATCAATTAGAACTAAAAAATAAAATATTACCAGTTTTGCCCTTTAAAAGTCTAGAGGTCTGGATAAAAAATTTGAATATAACAGAATGGCTTGGTAAGGGGATCAAAAAAATAGAGGATATACTAGAGGGGAGTAGGATTATTTCCTTTCCAGAGTTACAGAGAATTTATGGTCTTTCTTCTTCACAGACTTTTAAATATATAAGGATCAGGAGCTTTTTACAAAGTTTCCTTGGCGGTATTTCAAAGTCACCTTCAGTAGCCAAATTAAATGCGTTGATAGATTCAGAGAAGGATATAAAAATATTAACTAGATGTGTAGTGATCATGAAAAGCATAAAAGGGTTTGTCCAGCCCTTAGCAAAAAGTAAATGGGAAAGAGATCTCTCAATAGAAATGAATATAAAGGATTGGAATAAGTACAGTCTACTCTCTGGTACATTGCTTAAATATCAGGGAGGCTCATTATAAGCTTTTAAACCGTTGGTATATGACTCCAAATAAGATTCAGAAATTCTCTAAGGAAAGTCTTCTAGATGTTGGAGATGTGGTAGCGAGGGGGCAAATGAATTGCATATATGGTGGGAGTGTCCTCCAATTAAAGCAGCATGGGAGCATTTTATGGGCCATATAAATACTCTTTTGAACATCACGCATATCTGGACCCCAGATACTTTGCTTTTACATTTAAATTTACCGCTACTGACTAAAGATAAGAAATGCCTATTGATGCATGCTCTGATGGCCTTTAAGATGTCCATAGCCAAAAATTGGAAAAAAAACCCTAATTGATACATGGCCACATATTAAGACAATTATTATAACCCAATGTAAAATAGAAAGGGGTATAGCATCTAGTTTAAACATTAATACCCGTCTATTTGAGATATGGGATAAATGGATAAAGATTCTTGAAAATTTAATATAAGATAGTCTACTTATTGATAAAAAGGAGTCCCCTGAAAGGGTGGTAGTAAATAGGTGTTAGGAAGGTTATATCAAATATCATGGAATCATTGTCAACTTTTTCGTTGTTATGTTTTGTCTGTGTAAGTGTGTAATATTAGTCTAGCAATAGAGAGGAAAGTGTAGGCTACTTTGTTGTATGTTTTTGACACTTTCTTTCTCTATTGTAGTTTAAAGGTTGGAAATATTTTAAGCGGAGAACAAGAATGATGTATATTAATGTTCTAGCGCTACAAGCATTGTAATACTTTATAATTGTCTCCCTGTAATTGTCTTTGTTTACAATTTATTTGATTGTGAAATGTTTTATATGTATGCACATTATACTGTAAAAAAAAAAAAAAAGTATACACGTAGAATTTAAATACATATAAATGCATATATATTAAAATTCTACATGTATATTTAAGTAATCTTTTAACATAATTATGTGATTTGATTAATTAAAATGTGATTGACATGCCTGACAACACAGGGAGAAAGTGCAGAGAATTTAATTTGCAAGCACTATATTTGACCCTGTAACTCTCCAAGACACCATAAAACCTGTACATAGGGGGTACTGTTTTACTTGGGAGACTTCGCTGAACTCAAATATTAGTCTTTCAAACTGGTAAATTGTATTACAACGATGATATTTTAAGTAAAAGTGAAGTTTTTTGCATTTTTTACAAATGAACTGCACTTTTATGGACTATATTATTGTTGTAATATGTTTTACTGTTTTAAAACACTAATATTTGTGTTTAGTGAAGTCTCCCTAGAATAACAGTACCCCCCATGTACAGGTTTTATGGTGTTTTGGAAAGTTAGAGAGTCACATATAAGGCTTGCATTTCATTTTTTTGACATTGAAATTTGCCAGATTGGTTATGCTGCCTTTGAGAGCGTATGGTAGCCCAGGAATGAGAATTACCCCCTTGATGGCATACCATTTGCAAAGGTAAACAACCCAAGGTATTGCAAGTTGGGTATGTCCAGCCTTTTTTAGTAGCCACTTAGTCACAAACACTGGCCAAATATTATTTTTTTTGCTTTTTTCACACAAAAACAAATATGAACGCTAACCTTGGACAGTGTTTATGACTAAGTGGCTACTAAAAAAGACTAAACATACCCCACTTTCAATACCTTGGGTTGTCTACTTTTTCAAATGGTATGCCATTATGGGGGTAATTCTCATTCCTGGGTTACCACACCGTCTCAAAGGTAACATTACTAATCTGGCAAATTTCAATTTGAAAATGGAACGTTCTGTATTTGACCCTGTAACTTTCCAAAACACCATAAAACCTGTTATTGGGGGGTACTGGTGTACTCGTGAGACATTGCTGATTACAAATATGTGCCTTTTTTTGCAGTAAAACCTAACAGTATTATAACATTCACAGCTAAAATGTCAG
This sequence comes from Pelobates cultripes, assembly GCA_933207985.1. NCBI lineage: Eukaryota > Metazoa > Chordata > Amphibia > Anura > Pelobatidae > Pelobates > Pelobates cultripes. Next base: position 115,139,490 of record OW240917.1, on the reverse strand, counting down.
ACGGAAAAAAAAATCTTATTTTCTCACTTTTTTTTTAATTTTATTCATAATAAATTATATTCCATACATTAATAGTTAATGATAAATTAAAGCCCTGTTTCTCCTGAACAAAATGATATATAATAAGTGTGGGTGCACTTAATGTGACAGCGGTGAATTACGGTTGAACAGACATATAGCGCAAATTCCAGTTTTTGTTTACGTTTTGTTTTGATCAGAACGTGCACTATTGACTCCATCCTGAAGGGATTAAATAAAGCTATATAGTGTGATTTGCTGCACAGAAAACAAACATTTACAGGGTTATTCGCTAAGGTGAGAATTGAAAGTGACTTTCAAATGTATGCCCAAAGTAACCTAATTGGAAGCATAGCTGAATTATAGAAAGTTGCTATGTTTACCTTAAATGTTAAATTGGCTTTGACAAAAAAAAGGAAAAGTTATTCACCTTCTAATGTGTCTTTTGGCGCTCTGGTTAGTGGGACTGCCTACAACATCATGTTAATGTTTTGTATAATTGTTACAAGGAATCAGTTATCAGAGTCAGAATTGTAATATTGCCTCCAATCAGCAGCCATGCATTGTTGCTTCCTATCTCCTTTTAACCCTATAGTCTAGTGAATGGTACTGCAAGCTAATGTTTTTGAGTATGAGTGTGGCTTTTGGTGCCTAAAAAATAAAAAAACATTAAAAAATAAAAATTGTTTCTTAATATCTATCTTTAGTTTAGTCCAGTTTCAATGCTTTTGGGTAATTCATCTGGATTATGTTTATAGGCACAGCTGGATCAAGAGACATATGCATCCTTAATACAGAAGGATATTTGTATTTTTGCATGAGGTAAACCTAAACAGACAAGAACCACGATAACCATCTTCAAAATATTTGAAATAGTGTATATATATATATAAATAATAGCAATAGATTTTAAACAGTGACCAGGCACATAGATAGTAGAAAAACCCAGAAGGTTAACATTGTCTTATTAATGTATGACATAATTTGAAACAAGCATATTTTCTCTTTTAAGAGGAGAGATTAGTCAGTCACCCATATAATACTGGCAGCTAGACATACTGATATGGTTTCATTGTGCACACCTGGGAGTCAGGGAATCTCTAGCTAAAAGGAACGGAGGCTTTCCAAGCACTGACTACTGTTACCCCGCTGGCACTGATAGAACGCTTAGAAGAAAATGTGCTGGTTTATCATTAAGCTCTTATTACTGTATGCAGTGATTTTCTCTGCATGATGATTGATGGCAGATACCTCTGTACTATACGGAATCGCAGGTGAACGTTTATTGATTATATCACACACATACATATATATTACAATGCAGATACATAGAAGTGCAACCAATGGAGTTACCTCCATAAAATTATCTATTTAGCACCCAAAATTGAGAGGTATGCAATTGAGAAGGGAGGGATGGGGCTGAATGGGAGCCATGCTAGTGATGCAATTTGTGTCACTGATGATGTGCAGGCCTGAAAGCAGCATGTTAGCTTTGCACACTGAGCTGACAGTCTATCAAGCCATCCAGAGCTTTCCATATTCAGAGCTCTGTGAGAGTGAGCAGAAATGCAGGCCGCATACAGTTTCGGCTGAACACCCCACCCCCCAAAAAATAAATTAGATGGAGTTTATTTGCGACTCCCCCTCTGGTTTGGCAGATCTCCTAAATGTCCCTATTTAGGAGGGACAGTCCCTATTTTGGGCCCAAATCCATCTCCATCTGCCCGACTTTTCTGTCCTCATGTCCCTCTTTTCTAAGAGCTCAATATTGTCGATGTGTCGGAGCATATAATAGAGCTCCGCAGCAATATTACTCATAGTAATGTATCTTTATTTACATTTAAATAAGATACATTGTTGTAAATAACATTTTAGTTGCATAAATTGTTATTAGTAAGTCAGCTAAATTTTCTTAAAACAGCTCCGCTCATGGCTACACACCCAGCTACACCTCTAAAATAAAAGTGTCTTTCTTTGTTCATTTGATATGTTGGAAGGTTTGGGGTTATTGGACGGTTTTGAGATTGATGTTTATATCTACTAATGACAAAAGTTTAAATATTATTAGCTAATAGAGGTATTAAATAGTGAGTGGGGTTCTATTAAACATCAATCTTTTTTTTTTCAAGTTGACAGACAATTTGCAAAGTTTAAGCTTAAATGGACATTATAGTCACCTAGACCACTTAATATCAGTAAAGTGATCTGGGTGCAGTGTTCCAGTCCTACTTAGTCCTGCAATGTAAATCATTGCAGTTTTTGAGAAACTGCAATAATTACATTGAAAGACTAAGACTGCCTCTCGTGACTGTCTGATGGGCCCTTCCATGTGGCTAACCGACTTTTAGTCACCTGACTGCACTGGCATGGTTCACCATCCATGCGCATTAGCCCCCCCTGGATGATGTCAGAGGAAGCAGAGCGCTGACTCAGTGCAGAGGAACATTTGTGACTAGAGGATTTTTTAACCCTTTAGCTGCCGGGGGAGGGAAGGGGAGGGCGAGACCAGAGGGCACTATAGTGTTAGGAACACAGATTTGTATTCCTAACACTATAGAATCCATTTAATTGGCAGAGTTGGACATATTTTAAGAGTTATTCACTTGTGCATATATTTTACAAGTTAAGTGAATATACCTAAACATGGCGTTTGATCTAACAAGTCCCTGTGTACAAATGATAACTTTCAGTGAAAATGGATATTCCAGTAAATGCATTTGGTTACTGTTAAATTTGTTTAAAAAGTATGGTTGTGTTAGTTTTTGAGCTGCATTCTTTGCAATCTGTATTTTTGTACTAGTAACAAAAACATTGAATGATATTCTCCAATATCTCTTTTTTTTTTGTTGCTATTTGAAAGACTTTTTAATGTGTTTCACAATAAAACAAATAGGATAACAATGAAAGCTCCTGACTAATCACAGGAAATCCAGCAATCTGACAATGGAAGAAACATTTATTAAAAGGTGCAGTTTTACAAAATGTAATAAGAATACAATGTGACAGAAAAAGCGCAATAAGGAATATTTTTCCCCAAATAATAAATTAAAGGGTGTGATTATCTCTCTTAGCATTCTCAATAAATTTCACTGTCAGCTACAAAAAAGGTTTAACATTCTGTCAATATAACATGTATTTAGTGTTTGGCGCTCTGGGCGGGCATTTCTGGAGTTGGCATGGCCCTGCTCTCATCCCATTGTCTGTACCAAAATTTGGTACACGCAATTTGCGTCACTGGTCTGGCCACTTTTACCACCCCACTGGAGTTGGGGCGGGATATACCTTCATACCTCTCAAATGCTCATCTCCCATCTCTCTCTTTTTAAGGGTAATGAAATCCACTGTGATATGCGTTTAACCTGCAGTAAATTTGTTTATACACCGGTTTCTGTACATAAAATACTCTGTTCTCAATTATGACATTCAATTCTATAAATTGCAACATATAGGTTATTTAATTATCTAATTATTACCAGCTTTGCTGTATTCGCCTGTCACACCAATAACCATACCCTCTAAATTGAGCAATTTGGAAATGTTAGGACTTATGAAAGTAAGAATGTATGTGAATGTTTTAATGGGTTAACAGTACATGTATATGGTTTTAATATATTTTGTGTATGGTCTTCAGCTCCTGGCGCTTCAGAAGCCAATGTTGGAGTTGTACTCTTGCACACTGCGGCTTGACAAGCTTTGGCTTTCCGACTTTTTGTCAAGCAGAGAGAAATTACTAAAACAAGGTAGTCTCTATTTTGATTTGATATATTCTCTGACTGGGTTTAAATTCCGAAATGGTCAATTTGAGTATTTCATAAAGATTTTATATTGATTAAATGCTCCTTTTGTAGGGTGGGGTAGTAGAGCCACTTTAATGAAACATTAGTGGTATAAGTTGATGCTATATATATATGCCAATAATAATAATAATAATAGTGGTGGTATTATACCTTGAATATTTCCATACATGGGGTAGAAATTTAATTGGCTTGCTTCGCAGAAAAGGGAGCATAGAAAAGAGATCTGCGCTATTACCTATAGCTGCTCTGCTGCCTCATACCAGAACTTATAAAAAGTTTAGTAACTCACAGAACCGATCTTTACTCAGTTGCCACTGCACCCTCTGTAGGCTCCACAGTCACCCCAGTGTTCTAAACAATGCATTTCACCTAACTTTTAGGTGTTCAGCTGTCTACATGCCTGTGTCAATGTGTTTTTATATCAGAAGCAGACAGTTCAAGCACTGACTGTTAAAATGTCAAATCTCTATCTTGTTTCTTCAGCTTCATGTCTATAAAATGCTATCCAGCACTACATAATTTGTATGTAATGTGGTGTGGAAGTGTTAATAGGAATTAGTTATTAATTTATGCAGACATTAAACTGCTTATTGACAGTATATAGTGAAAGTATCTGGCACCCATTTGATTACAATGACTTTTCAGACTATTAAGCAAATATTAAATTGTAGAATTTCAAAACATTGTCAACATTGATTTAAAGTGATTGTGCCCTTGACAGAGGAAAAATCAACACATGTGTGATGGCTGACATAGTTAGACTAGGTTGTAACAGCCCATGCATATGAAAAGTATTTGTGAAATTTACTACTCTGCATCTAATTATTAAGATAGAGATCTATACATTTTAAAATGAAAACCCGCATAAATTATAGAGGTGTAACCAGGGGCATACCTAGAGCATTTGGCACCCCCCACCCCCATTTTTTTTTTTAATGTATTGAACAAATTTGGAAACTTTGCAAAACCGCTGTCAGCCCCCTTCTACAAAACCCTTGTGTGCCCCACCCCCTCCTACAAAACCTCTGTCCCGCCCCATCTACAAAACCCCTGCAATCCCCTTATAAAGACTCCTGTCCCAATACAAAACCCCTGCCCCCTTCTACAAAATCCCTGTAGCCCCACACACACACATTTACAGGCAGACAGTCACACACACACAGTCAGGGCCGCCATCAGAAATTGTGGGGCCCCTAACAAAGCTCAAGGTCTGGGCCCCCGGGTGCTCGCCTCCAAATCCCGCCCACAGGAATACACACACACAGACACAAAAGGAAACAGACACACACACAGAAAGATACACACATACTAACAGACACAAACAGACATACACACATATAGACACATACACATGCATAAGGAGATACAGATACACACACACACACACTGACATACAGACACACACTGATGTACATACATACTCACATACTGACACAAACACAAACAGACATACATAGATACTGACAAACAGACATACATACACATACATATGATATACATACATACACACACACACAGATATATACATGCACAGATACATACATGCATACTGACAAACATACTGATATATATATATATATATATATATATACATACTGACACACACACAGACATATATACATACTGATAGACACACAGACATACATACTGACATACATGCATACTGACATAGATACATACATACACAGACATACATGCGTACATGTCATGTTTGTATGTATGATGTTTCAAGTAGCCTCTCTCATTGTAGCAGTAAAGCAGGTGTATTTTCTCACTTCATGTCCATGAATGTGTCCATTGAGAGACACACTTGAAGAGATTAAAAATCCATCTCCAGCCCCATCATTTATCTCCTGGCCTAGATCTCTTTCACAATGCCTAGATATTTCTAAAACAGGAAAAGGTATACAAAATGCATTTGACTTGTTTCCACATAAGGACTTAAATTTTATTCTGTCATTGGTAGAATGCAAATACATTTCATTGAAAAGAGAAAATAAGAAGCAGCATAAAACAGAGCATCCTTGTGTAGTATCACAAATAGGTAAGAGAATGCGAACCAGCAAAGTAAGAAAAGGCAAACACAGACATACTGACAAAAAGGCATACATACATACATACATGCAGACACATACACACACCCCTCATTTATCAGCCACCCTCCTCTTACCTTTAAGCTCCAGAAGGGTGGCTGGGGATGATGGGAGCGGATGCCTTGTGTCCTGTCCTCTCCTCTGCTCTCCCTCTACCCCCGCGCAGAGTAAGCTGGGAGGAAGTGACTGGCCGTCACTTCCTCCCAGCAGCATTTTTGGGGCAGCCGCAATTTTTTTTTAAGGGGCCCGGTCGCGCAATTACAGCGCTGACCGGCCCCTGAAGATACTGGGCTCATCAGGTGGCCCTAAATGCTTGGGCCACCTGATGGGCCCCAGTGCAAATGCACCTGCGGCAGTTTGGCCGGGCCCCCCAGGGCCGCTGGGCTCGTGACAACCATCATGGTTGTCACCCCCTGATGGCGGCCCTGCACACAGTTACAGGCATACAGTCACACATACAGTCAGAGACAGTCATGCACACAGTTACAGGCAGACAATCACTGCAAATCGGTCGTCCAAAAATCTAACCTTTCATTGTAAGCTATTCTAGTGATCTAGTTTTTCCCATATATAAAAACCTTACCTCTTGTGCCACCTTCCTCCACTCCTTCTAGCACCTCTTTTGAGCAGGGTGCTCCTGTGCGTTCAATTTGTCTTGTGCATATACTTCTGTTATTCCACCTATGGAATTTGTTCGAGCTTTATAAATAATGATAATGACAGCCACATGTAGTTTTCTTAATGGAAAATCATGAATGCAAATATGCATTGCAAGTGAGTCTAACAGAGGTTGCATAGTAGCATTAACGTTGCATGTTGAATGAAACTACTTGCAACAGTATAAAGTTAAAACAATGCGAAGATCACGATAGACTGACATTTAGCTTGCCGGAGTGTTTTACCAAATTAGGCATATCTGGTAAATTGTCATTTTTATTCATTCCCTTCCATGACGTGTTTCATATCCTTCCCCTTTGTTTGTTAAAGGGACACTCCACTGCCCAAATACAAAATAAATATCACAGTTTAGTACATATACCCAAATAAAAATTGGAGTTAAATCTAAAAACAGATGCAAATCATACAACTTCTGGTCTTCTGCCTTTGCAAGCCCTCCTCTTCGCCCAGTCTTTAGAGGAATACTATAGGGTCATAAATGCAAACATGTATTACTGACCCTGTAGTGTTAAAAAACAACACTATTTAGCTGCCCCTCCCTGCACTTTGCTAGCCTTAAATAACTAGAAAACTCACCTTACCTTTATTGCAACACCACATGCTTTCCCGGTACGCAATCTGCCTGCTTGTCTGAGATTATCAGAATTGATAATCTTAGCCAATCTAATACTTTCCCACAGGAAAGCATTGGGAGGCTATAGCGCATGTGCAGCCAATCAGCATCTCCTTATAGAGATGCATTGACTCAATGCATATATATGAGGAAAGTTCAACGCCTCCATGCAGAGCGTGGATATGCTGAACATTAGTGCTGCACACCCAGGAAGCACCTCTAGTGGTCATCTGAGTGACTGTCACTGGAGGCGTCCCTAGAGAGCAATGTAAACAATGCCCTTTCTCTGCAAATACAGTGTTTACAGCACAAAGCCTGCAAGGATTTACTATACTCACCAGAACAACTACGTTAAGCTGTAGTTATTCAGGTAACTATAGTGTGCCTTTAACCCCTTAAGGACCAAACTTCTGGAATAAAAGGGAATCATGACATGTCATGTGTCCTTAAGGGGTTAAGCTAAAGTTGTTTTGGTGACTATAGTTTCCCTTTAAATAGGATGGTGGGAGATTAGCACAGGAGCCTTGGCCTGCATTCTCTGTGATCCAGTCAGCCTTAATAGCAGAGCTGCAGGAACAGCTTTAGAGGGTGACTCAGTGCTGCCCAGATCTGAGTTTTACACTCAGAAGGGATCACTGCCCATCTGCCCACTCGTAACCTCTCACACAGGAAATGCTTTGTAGGAAGAGCAGGGGAAGCTTTATCTGATGCACACTGCATAGGCATTCCTGCAGCTCTAATATCATCACTCTGACTGGTCTACAGAAGACATAGGAGGGTGAGTACTTTGCAATTAAGCCTTCAAACTCCAGCACTCAAAGCCTAAACCTTAAAATAAACGCTCTTCCCTAATTCTGTGTTTATATTCTTAGCACTAAACCTTATGTAATCTAACTCTGACATTGACACCCACCCCTCCCCCACCTTTACCATAACCACTTCTAACATTATATTTAACCTTGCATGCATTTACACAGCTGCATGCCCTCCCTGTTCTCAAATTCAAACACAATACGTTACGAGTAGAGCAGGAATACGCACATACATTTATACATGTGCTATTATGAATGTTTATATGGTTCTAGGCCTGCAATGTCCACTTAATATATTTAATTATACTTTATCAGCCTTACTTTGGGGTTAGGGAGCGCCTTAGAATTTTCTGTCTAAGTGCCTGACATGTAAATCTGGCCCTGGTGGCTGTCCAAGCACAAATTTCCCAATGCAGCTCAATGAGACATCTTTGCAAGGCTGCTGCTCTAAAAAATTCTCTGACCTTTTGTGTTTAGCTCCACTGAGCTAAAGGAAGTAACAGGACCTGTTGTCTACTTGAATGCCTGGTGGGTGGTAAACAGGATAGTTTATAAAAGTGTCAGTTTCTATTGAAATCTGAAATAAAAAGCTTTTCAGCAAGTTAAAGTGCTTTAGGGGTGTAGAATGTCCCTTTAAGCATTGCAGGGTCAGCTCAAGCATGTAGTCTGACCACAATGTATTTGATTTAATGCCTTAAAGGTTAAAAGCATCAAAGGCTCCTTTGGCTGCTTGCTTACAGACCAAGCCTATATTTAGAACGCCGCAAAGAACTTAAATTCCCCAGTGCTTATAGCTAAAGCAGATTTTTTTAAAAATTTTTTTATTATGGAGCTGCTGTTAGCAAATGCATGCCTGATCTAAACATCTTTGCTCTTGTGGCATGTATGATATATTGATTAGAAACATAAGTGTATGTATTTTGCTAAGGTTTATTTTGAGGTTAAATGTAGTAATGATTTAGTAAATTATTCAAGGCTATATATTTTAAAAACTTTTTTTTTTTTGCAGCAAATATTGCTTTCTTTTTAAATCAAAAGTGCACGGATTCACTAAATGATCGATTGTGAAGATTTATATTTATGTGATGTATAATAAATTATATTGGCAACAGAAAAATAAACATAAAATTTAATGCAGAAACAAATGTCTCACACTTAAACAATGATAAAAGATTAAAAAAAAACACAAACCAAATACAAGTAAATTTTATTACTGTATGTGTCATGTGCCAGTATCTTTATGAAGTTTGCTGTATTTATTCTTGTGACAAAACACCACTGGAAATGCAGGCCTGCCAGCGGAGACCATTACTGAGACCTGGGGTGTCTAGAAGAGCTTGTCTTCCCAGGCAGGTATCGACCCCTCTGTCTGTCTTGCTTCTTCCAGGCTGATATCAACCCCTCTACCCATCCTGCTTCTGCCAGGCATGTATTAACCCGTCTGCCCATCTTCCTGCTTTCATGCTGTTTTTGATCCCTTTACCTGTCCTGCTTGCAACTACTGTCTTTTCAAAAGCACCTGTGGCACTCTGGCCTAACTTTTTTGTGATATGCCCCTGGGACCAGAGAAAAGTGCGCATAATAAAGCCTCCCCAAAAACACTGCTACTGGATTCCTTTAACAAACCAGATATGACACAATCAGTGGAACGACCACACAATGATTTATCTGGAAAAGGACTAGCCACTATCTTAAAGTACATTAACCCCTTAAGGACCAAATTTCTGGAATAAAAGGGAATCATGACATGTCACACGTCATGTGTCCTTAAGGGGTTAAACAAATGCAACATGCTTTAGCCAATACAGACAGTCCTCACTTACCGACTCCCCGAATATAAATTGTCTCACTTGCGCAGGGACTAATTGAAATCTATGTTTGGGGAAAATTCCCTGGACATAGACCGGCTCTCTAGCATGGGGAGTCCCTCAAATCCCCACTCTAAAGAGCTGGTCGAAAGTCTGATCAGTCATAAAGCATGTAGTTCGCAAAGTGAAGATCACCTGCACATAAAACCTGAAGTTTTAACTCCTTCAGCAATGTGGGATGGGGGGACTCCAGTGTTCTGCAGTGCCAGCAAAATGGGTTTGTTTTCCTGGCACTGGAGAATCCCTTTAAGGGGAAAGGGACACTGCACCCAGACCACTTCAATCAGATGAAGTGGTCTGAGTGCCTATAGCGTCCTTTTAAAACCCTAGTAGAGCCCATCCTTTATTGTGATTTTATATTTTGCTACTATTTCATAAATTGAAATAATTTATTTGACATGAAACAAGTAAATTGGTTTTATTATACTATCCTGCTCCATCCCACAAATTAAAAGCAACAGCAGAGTGATCTAGTGAAATTAAGGCTTTTTTTTTTTTCCAAAAAATCTGAATATTTCACTGATTGTGTTACTAAGTTTAGTATTGTAGATGTATGGAATCATACCATGAAATTTATTCACAGCAGGAGCTGAGCTGCATACTCCCTTGATGTGTCTAGTCATACCCACTGAGGATACATTCATTATATTGTTCATGGTCAGAAAGCCCATGGCACTTCTTGCACTGTGATGTATTTCTTAATTAGAAACAATATCTGTATCACAGAATTCATCTATACATTTGCCAGAAATAGAATTACATGTATGTTTTGTCAGGAGAAATACTGGTATATAGAAAACTTCCCTTCCTTGCCATTTTGTCTGCCGAGCTGTGCTGCTAAAGCCGTTCGTATTGTTTTCTGGAATTGTTGTTCCTAAATGAAGTAGCTCTTGTCATTCTCCACTGAGGCTTAATTATCAGAAATTGAATTATACAATTTACAGACTGCCAGACATGCAGCTAATCCCTCAGGCAATTTTTCTTTTGAATGATAAAATTTTAAAGAGTGAGTATCAATATAGATAGTGGGGTTGCCAAATCTACTATATATACATTAACATATTTCACTTGTTCTTGTTAATAGACATCACATGAAGTGTTGCCTTGCAGTGAGCATAATTTATATGTTGCAAGAGGGAACCTTGTAAACTAATCAGGAATGTTCATGTGGGATCTCTCCATGATTTTTCAGGGTAGCACTGTTTACTCACCAACCATCAGCATTTTTGACTAATATGCTAGGAAAACATGGCACATGTGGCAACTCTAATCTAAAGCCTGAAACCTGATATTGTTTTTTTTTTTTGTGTGTCATTCATCAGAGCTAAATAACTGTAAATGACGTAACATGCAATGGTGGGTAATTTCAGGTATAAAAAACATTTGCACTTTTAATCATATTTTATGCTTACTAAAGAACAATTCACTGAACTGTTAGTAAAACCTAGGAAATATTAGATTTTACAGATTTTCCTTATATGATACACATGTTAACAATCTAGATCCCTTTGATGGGTAAATTGATTGATGATGTGCGATCTCAATATTCATGTGTGTTCTAGTCTGTCTGTCACCTTGCCCTTTTGTAAGGTTTTCCTCTGTAGTTGACTCATAAACCTGAGGGAATATGCCTAGTCACAAAGTATCCACGCCAGGGGAGGCTGGTTGCTATAGTAATAGCCATACAGCATGTGATGAAGATGGAAATTAATAATGTTACTGAAATGGGCCAGCACCTTATGTCAGGATGGATAACAATCAGCTCTTTAAATCACAGGTACTGATAATGAATGATTTTGCAAAAGTGTATGTTTTTGATGCCAGTGCTGTGTGTAGTGGCACAGATGTGATTATAATTACACATAAATTAAAATGTTAAATGGAACACTTTGTTTTATTGTTCCGGTATCTTTTTTTTTTCTTTTTCTTTTTCTAAATACTGAGTTCCTTATCAACATGCAGCAAAGTGGATAGAAAGCATTACCTGCCAGAGCTTTTTATCTTCGCGTTCAATCATGCAACTCTGCATTACAAAGGCACTCTGTTTAAAGGAAAATCACCACCTGTACTATCTTCATCTTAAATATGTGTCCATCTGTAATGGTGGCTTTCACTGTAAAAAAAATAAAATACATAAAAACACCATTGTGGGTGATGGTGTAAAATAGTACAATAATAATATAACAAATTCATAGCAATTTTGATAAGGATCAATGATGATTAATACATATCTTATTTGCCCACTTAATAGTATTCATGTTAACTCTAAAGTATTCACAATGTTGTGTTTATACCATTGTTGATGGAATTTATATCTGTACCAAAGCTTGTTGACTCTAGTAGAGTCTGCACTTGCTATACACATATATACTGGGAAAATGTTTAAATATCATGATCAAAAGTACTATTTCATAGTTTGGGCTACACTTGGCAACACCTAGATGGGGTTTAGGTCTGCACCTTAACATACCCCCAACATTGGGGCTGAAGGGGGCTTGACATTAATGGACTGCTAGCACCGCTTAGAAGGGTGGAAAGTCCCCCATATAGTACTGGTAGGTCAGCCTAGCATGAATGTGTGCCATGCTGCCAGTAATCAATCAGGCTGGCCCACCGAGGGCATTCTGCACAGGCCTTGCACCCTGAGGGAAGTCCAAGTGCTTTTAATGATGCACTTTTTGGGGACAGTTGTCTGGTGTCCTACTTTTGGGGATGTCTGGACAGAACCCGAATTTAAGGACTGTTCCACTAAAATAGAGATTGTTGGTAGGCATGCTTTAAATAGATCATACAACAATTGTATTCCTTCTTCCATAATTATAGATCTGCTTGTATATTCAGCTTTTTTTGTATTGTTGCCTTACCCATGTTTGGATCAGTTTCAGCTGAAGCCGGAACGGCCGGACGTTTTCTGTGAAATCTTATTCTGATACATTTCAGAGTTCATGGTTGTATCTTTTTTCCTAGTTATCCAGATTCTAAAGGCAGCAAATCAGCTCAAACTATCCCTTCACCATTGTTTGGCAATTAGAATGAAGCTCATCTTGATGGGGAGTTGACATTTATCTATTTGAACTGTGTGTTTTTTTGACAATATAACTTATATCATTGAGGCCAGACATTTATAATTTTGACTTGCTTATCCAGGGATATTGCTTTAATAGACTCGTGGATCTTTTTGAATATAACAAACTTCAGGTGGTCAGCAGTGTTTTTTTTTTTTGTTTGTTTGTTTTTTTTTTACCCTGATTTTTTTTCCACAATGTATCCTACATAAGGTATTTCATTAATGTATGCTATACATATTGTTCAGAGGCTCATATTTTTAAAGATCTTTATTTATAAGCCAAGTGCAGCAGGACAGTAGCAATATGCGTGGTCCGAGAGATATCGTGATACAGCATTAACATTTGATAAACATGAAATAACAAGGAAAACAAACAAATAAGAAGAAAATATAGAAAAAAAATCCATCAGAAGAGGAGCCAACTAACTTTAATTCAAAAAAAAAAAAAAGAGGCCATCAAATTATTTTGAGAAATCACCACAGGGGGCAGACTTTCTCATGAGGCACGAAAATTGTGTACAATCGCCATTAGCCTATTTATAAATCGGTTATCAATAATTTTTGCAAAGACATCTAAAGAAGAAACATTTGTATGCAGCCATTTAGAGGCTATAGCCCTAAGGGTAGCCAATATTAATATGCTGTGCAGTTGTTTTAAGATGCCAAGGGAAATCCATACAAGGGTATGTGAAACAAATCCAGCAATAATTGTTTAATGTTGTGACAAAAATGGGCAACCTTGGGGTTAATCCAACCGCAGGACCTCCAGCACAAGTTAGTCAGTGTCCACCCCTTTTCGGGAACAATTTTCACCAGGGTGGCATACCAACACATCATGAGTTTCAAAATTTGTTCTTGTTTGGACTACTATAGCATTTTTACCCTCTCATATGTCCCTCCCCCACTCCCTCCAGATGACAACTTCCTCACATTTGTAGTGAAATACATCTTTGTTTAATAAATCATGTGTAAATAGTTTGTTTGTCAGTATAAACATATGGTGAGTTTGTCACGTTCAGAGACTGTTCTCATTCTCCCACCCCACTATACGCAATATTTGCCATGAGAATGAAATTATTTCTAAGGCTATTCTACGTATTTCTGATCTGTCTAAAAAACCTAGGAAATCCCGTATGTGTTTTAAAGTCTTAGGGCATTGTCAGTGAGATGCACTGATCTTTCTAGACAGCAGTAAATAATTACTCAATGTCTGTATTCCACTATAAGTCGTACAGTGACAATCTGCTGCTTACTTCAAGTGTTTATCTCTCTATACTCTTCTACCTATCAATCAACTGATCTGTACATTTAAATCACTGGCTAAAATAATCAAAAATGGCCAATTTGTAATCCTTCCCTTGCTCTTTGTAGCCAGGAAATCTGAATTTAAGCTGACAGACCCAATTCAGACATTCCTTCTCTTTGACCAGATAAGATTTTATCAAACGCCAAGAACATTCTGTTCACAAACATGTATGACAAACATTTCTTAAGAATAAATCTCTTTATTTGATTCATGCTGGTGTCCAACGATATGTTATTTTCCTTTTTATTCAGTTTCTATTGAGCATTGTGGAAGAAACATTGGACACTGTCTGCGTACTGTAATAAATGAAATGCGGCATGATTTATCTTGTTAATTAATAATTAGGAGGCTGATGTTCCACCAAAGCTTTCACTGAGTTGGCACCAGCACTTCCTGAGTCATTGTAAATTAGTGGAGCTGAGAAAATGCTGTTCTTAGTCCTCTAGTTTGTGAAGTTTGATAGAGGGGTCTTTGCAGTTGATGTGAATACTTGTACGCATTCCCTCTGGAAAATGAAAATAAATTCATAAATAGCATTTATTCCAAATTGAATACTAAAAATGTCCACAGTGTTTACTTGCTGGACATTTTAAAAGCAAAGAACAAATACAGACTGGAATGAGGATCAACAATAAAGTGTGCGAATAACAGTAGTGGATCACAGCAGTCTTTTATTGTTCATTCAAGAACAGTTGTCTTGTCAACTATAAATCTGTTTCTGTGCGTCTGGTTACAATTACATGTCTGTTAGTCCATCCATTGTACAGCGCTACGGAATCTGATGGCGCTATATAAATAATTAATGAACACTTGCTGGGCAATCATACAGACTTTGTAGATAACCAAGCCTGCATAGTGCTGAGTACTGTGAAATCACTCGCTCAAGGTTAAAATTTCCCTTTGCAGTTGAAAGTGCATTTAATGATGATGTGTTTTGGGTATTTTTTTATGTATCTCTAAAGAAACTGGACACCAGGAAAAAGAAAATCCTGAATGATGGACCAAGGGTCACAAATCTGAATAGCACAATCAGACCTGGAATGGTGATAGGCAGGCCTGCCAACATTTCAAAAGGATAGAGAGAGCCTTTTTAATTTTAGGGGTGTACCCAGTTGCAGGGCTGTACTTGAGAAATTCTAGGTGACTTGCTATTAAAAATATATGCAACTAAAATGTGGAGCAAAAAACAGGGTGCAAGAGAATTCTAAGAATGTACAACAGCTCTTTCGGTGGGTTTTAGCTCATCTTGTGCAATTACAAAAAGAACCAGGGCCATTTGTATGTCAGACTGATCCCACGATTGCTAACGGTGCCTATATAGATATCAGCTATAACCCACTGACCAGTGGCGTACACACCAGGGTCGCAGGGGTCGCGGCTGGCCCAGGAGGCGGCCCCCTGAGGCTGGCCCTGCTGTCACCGGGCAGGCAGGCGGGAGGGAGGGCGCGCGAGGGAGCACTCTGCCCTGAGTGCTTCCTCTTCAGCTCCCTCGCGCGCCGCACTGATGCCGGAGCCGGAAGATGAACTCATCTTCCGGCTCCGGCATCCCTATGCGGCGCACGAGGGAGCTGAAGAGGAAGCACTCAGAGCAGAGTGCTCCCTCGCGCGCCGGCCACCCAGGAGCCCAGCAGCAGCACCACTGGACCCCAGGGAATCCCCCCAGCACTCCAAAAGGTAAGGAGGTTGGGAGGATTACATTTTAAAAAAAATGTGTTTGTGTGTGTGCTAGTATGTGTGTCAGTGAGTGTGTCTGTTATTGGGTGTGTGTTTGTCAGTGAAAGTGTATGTTTTGTAAGTGAGTATGTATGTCTGTGGCTGAGTGTGTATCTGTCAGTAAATGTGTGTGTCTGTTAGCTAGTGTGTATGCGTCTGTTCATGAGAGTGTGTGTGTTTGTCTTCAGCATTTACCTTTCTCCAGCGTCGGACTCCCTTGGCGCTGGGGATCCCTCCGCCTCTGAGCTCTGAATGCACATGCGCGGCAAGAGGCACGCGTGCGCATTTAAACCGCCCGTAGGAAAGCATTACTCAATGCTTTCCTATGGACGTTCAGTGTCTTCTCACTGTGATTTTCACAGTGAGAATCGCGGAAGCTCCTCTAGCAGCTGTCAATGAGACAGCCACCAGAGGCTAGATTAACCCTCAGTGAAACATAGCCGTTTCTCTGAAACGGCTATGTTTTCAGCTGCAGGGTTAAAACTAGAGGGACCTGGCACCCAGACCACTTCATTGAGCTGATGTGATCTGGGTGTCTGTAGTGGTCCTTTAAGTGTGTGTGCATACCGCGGTCGCGGGGTCGCAGCCCTGCAACCCCTACGACCAGGTGCCCGCCGCCATGTGTTGCGGCCCCAACCCGTGCCGAGTAAGCGCGGGGGGGGGCCCAACTAATTTCGCACCGGGGCCCCATGGGTCATGTGTACGCCACTGTTTCAACCTTGTTAGGCATTGTCAGTGGCAATCACCTGGGGTTCCTGTATCTCTCAAGCAGCAAAAGATGCCCTGCCTTCTGAATCTGTTCTGCCCTTTTGGGTGGAATCAGTCTGATATGGAAATGGCCCTGGTTCCTTTTGTAATGGCACAAGATCAACTAAAACCAGCTTGAGATCTAAACGGAGATCCACTGAAGGGCAAGCCATTTGAGCGGTTGTCTGTTTTCACTATTCTCTTGTACCCTGTCTTTTTTCCATCAACTAAAAGTTACAGCAAAAACAATGATTTGTATATACACAGACTGATTTCTAAATACATTTCACATCTACACATTTCTTGTAGTTTACAGATACAGTGCTGTGAGTATTGTTGCTGTATTAGCTCTGTTATACACAAAAATATGGATCTTCTGGAAAAGAGGGACATTAGGATGAACAAGCCCACTTTGGGCCCATATCCATCTGTGTCTTGTTTTTTTACATTTTTTAATCCTAAGTGAGGAGGTATCTATATATGTATGTGCATATTAAATTAGGGAATTGGGTTGCTGCATTTATAAGTAGAATAGCCATTAGCTATTAGATAAACATTATTCCTATTTCTTTTTACAATATTATCATCTAGCAGCCAGAAATTCTGCAATTAAGAGATTCCCGAATTATATGAATGTGTTTGATATTCTTTAATAAGATTGAGCATTAAAATGCCTTATCAAATAGTTCAGTGTCTGGTAGCAAAGTCGTGCAGCATTTCTTTTTCCTTTTGTGCTGCGGTTTTTGCCGCCCCTGTGTTTGAAGATGGGGCCAGTTACTGGATTAGCAGGTGTGGGTTTCTAGAGATAGCAAGCTGAGCTGAAACACACTTTAGATAAGGAATCGGTTACTGGCTCAGTGCAAGGCTTTATGGACAGGATATCACATTATGGTTTTATGCACAGAGCCACAAATGCATCTCATCCTTGTGTTTATTTCAGAGAAGAAACCCATCTTGAGAGCCTGTCAATCACATTTTTATTTCACATATAGGCTTGCAAGTTCAATAAAGTTTACATGAATCCAGCTGTAGATTTGGTAGCTTTGAATTAATAATAAATAAGACTAATAGCTTAATGTTTAGGCTATGCACAGTAGGACTATACCTATACACAATAAAGCATGCACCAGTGCTAAATGCAAATAGATATATGTGTAACTTAATGCAAACAACCTTGCAAAATCAGTAATCTGTTGTCTTTTAATGGGGAGAAGTTAAATGACCACTTTGGGCACCCAGACCACTTCACCTCAATGAAGTGGTCTGGGTACCAGGTCCATCTAGGGTTAACCCTGCCTGCTGTAAACATAGCAGTTTCAGAGAAACTGCTATGTTTACAATCGGGTTAATCCATCCTCTAGTGGCTGTCTCATTGACAGCCGCTGAAGGCGCTGCCGTTCATAGGAAAGCATGGACATTCAGCGGATGACATCGGAAGAGTGAGGAGAGTCCCCAGCGCTGAGGGAGCCTGGCGCTGGAGAAAGGGAAGAATTTAATCCATTCCTCCCCCTTCAGCCCAGCGGGAGTGGGACCCTGAGGGTGGGGGGGACCCTGAGGGTGGGGGGGACCCAAAGACCATATAGTGCCAGGAAATGAGTTTGTTTTCCTGGCACTATAGTGGTCTTTTAACTTCCTGCTGCAATTTTACTTGTTAAAAGGAACCCTCCAAGCGCCATAACCACTACACCTGGCTGTACTAGTAAGTAGTCAAACTGTTGAATGGTTTCCGAAATTACCTGGGGACTGCTTCGCACCAGTCCCCTCCTACTGGTCGACTCCTCCACCTTTAGTGTTTCTTAACCATTTTACACTTTTTGTCCTTTAACCCCATACATACAGTCCTATGCATACACACAAACTCGGGCACAGCAATACAAACAGACGCATAATCACATGTAGTTACAACATGCATAATCATACAATAATACACACACTCCTGTATACCAAGACACACATTAGCACACAGTCACACTCATACATAGATACATATAGTCACAAACAAAATATCATGTACGCAGTCCCATACATTCACAGTCACATACACTCACACACACACAGCCACTCACAGACCGTCTTATACTGACACACAGTCAAATTGAGTCACACTCAGACTCATTAAATTTCCCTCTCCTGCTCCTAACATTATGAGCACTTGGACAAAAGACCAGATGTTGGGGTCCCTGGTGGGGAAGCAGGAGCACCTACTGCCTCTATTGGAGAGGCCGCTCCCTCATTTCGAGACCTAGGCATAAGATAATAAAATTTAATATCCAGATCGATACACGGAGTGACAGGAGGGATGGGAGTTAGCCCCCCAGTTAGCATACTACTGAACCATGTAATATGCTATGTACTAAATTCTCATCTGTGCAGTCAAACCTATGTATTTCTCCTTTAATTTAAAAATATATATATATTTAACCAAATATCTTGATTGCCATTAGAATTCTAACGCCTGCCACTCACTTCTTCAAACTATACATGAAGATGAGACTGCAAAACCCTCTTTCACCCACTGAACATTTTCCATTATTTTAGAAAAGTACATTTCTGTCCTGACTTTTATTGGGTTCTCTGTATGTTTAGGATTAATTATTGCTGGCCAATTAAAGTGCACTTTTTGAACTGTTAATTAAACATACTAACTGCTTATTGCATGTACCCAGTGTGAATATAAGAAAAATGAATATGACAGCATAATTTCTGGTTTAATGCATTTGTTGATAAATGAGTGAGTTACATAACGTGCTGCGTTCCTTTATGAACCTCTTTTGCTATTTGTAATGTGTCTGTATTTAAATATTGCAGCTTGTTGAGGCCTATTATACACATACAGATCATTTCTCAGTTCTTCATTGAACCTGAAGTCTTAATTATTGTTAGCAGAGTCATGGAAACCTATACTTTAATGGTATGTGGGAAGTGATAGTTGGTAATCAGCCCACCTCTTGCTGTGGTACAAAGTGCTTATGGGGAACACTTTATTGCTTGCACTCTGATTGTTAAATTACTTAACACCCACTGGAAAACAGTCTATTGTATTATTCATACTGCAGCATAGGCCTGGATCTTTCTTACGTGGAGGTTATGGTTTTGGATGAACACTCAGCTTAGTACATAAGTATGCTTCAGAACTATGCGTCATTGTAGTACAGCACTAAGCATTCCTGTTGAATATAGAATTTGTACCCCCATATTCCCGTTATCTTTGCCTTTTCCAGTGGTTGCCTCTGTAATTATTGTCTTTTTTCATTAACCCATAATATTCCCTTGTAACAACTGATTTTATTATCTAATTACTTTAATGCTACATTTATGTAGAAGCATTGTGTGAACGGTATGTCTTTATTACAGTCTCACTCTCACTGTATCACTCTTTGCCCTGGGGACAGACAGTGCTGGGAGCTATATTTAGCTATAGGGTATCGAGAGATACTGAAATACTGAATTCACACACCCTCTACACCTGACTATCTATTCTTCAACAGAGATATTTAATTCCAGCTTTCATTCTTTGCATCTAAGAACCACACATGTAATTGTATAAACCATAAAAAAAAAAATGCTTCTCAATAAAGCAACATTTGTTATAGATCAACTGTAGCCCAGTTTGCCATTATAAAAATAATATTTTGTATATTTTTGTGCTTGACAGAAAATTTCGATTGATCCGAATGCCACGTGGTGATTTTGATTCAGACAAATTTTCCATGCAGTCTTTTCAGGCAAAATGTTTCAAACAAAACAATTGGCGTGAGAATATGCCTATTAGTGTACAGCAATAATAAAAAATTAAATCTTAATTTCCTCTGCCATTTTCTGATGCAAAAGACAAATCTCTGATTCACAAATTCATTGCCCGTTTTGTTTTTGTGATTCGACCATATGGCAGTTTGGAATTAAAGAATTTGGATGAATCGTTGATCAACTGAAATTCAGGCAAATTAATCTGAAATTGTGATTCATTTGAATCCAAATGCACAAGTCTCAAAAAGTATTATGCGTGGTGTTGTAAGATGAGTATGTATTAACCTCTTAACCTGTATTCATGGGTGACCCAGTGGGTACTGCAACTGTAGGTGTACTAAACAAAAATGACTATAAGGATAATTCTCTCTAAAATGGTTCTCTGGCACGATTTCAGTAAATTGCTTTTGCTGAGGTGATGAATAATTTCTTCTTATTTTGTTAATAAATGTATTGGACTGAGCTTATTGCTGTTTACAAGAAGCATAAAGCTGCCTAGTGGTTATGTGAGTTGTAGTACATCCACTGCTAATATGTTCACTGCAGTTTGTGTGTACTTTATTTAGCATACTTGTTAAATAAACAGGGAGATATTTATCTGGCAAAACACCTCTTCTAGGAGAAAGTGCAAACTGTTGAAAGACATGCTCTTCGTTTCCATGGTGATTGCTCTTTTACAAGTACTTATCCTCAGGACAAGCGTTTTTATTTGTGCTTCAAAAAAAAGTATGCATTTTCAAAATGACTTTCCCTTTTTTGGCATGCTTTAGATTTATTAAAAATATTTATTTGCTATGTTGTGTATTGCAGTGGACTTAAAGGTAAAAGGTAATGGTTGCATTTCTGACATTATATCTAGAAATATCTATACAATTTTGAACTGGGGTTTAATCAATTTTTGTTTTGTTTTCGGAGCTTGGTTTTCATACCCACACAGTTAACTGTTTAGTGAATAGTCCTCCTCTCTTAATGCAATGATTGCTTAAAACCCTAGAACAAATTTTACCTAAGCTAGGAAGAAAATAGTGTAAATTAATGATAGACTAAAATTAATATTTAAATTTCACACAGACAACTATAAAAAAAAATGTTGTATTCTTTACAAATGAGTATCACCCTGAGGTGGGTTAAGAAATAAAAATTCCCTGCAAATAGAAAGTTCTGCCTTTAGTACAACAAGCTACATATGCATTAAAGATATAAATTAATTTCAGATTTTTCCTGTTTTTCAAAAGCATGTCTACATGTTCCATTAATCCAGATTAGAAGGGATTTACGTAAATCTATGACATGATGTTAAATATATTATAGGATTCCAGTATATGGGATTGCATTAACATTAACTTGTGCTTTTCAGTTTAAATTAAAAAGCGAACATGTGTAAGTGCTCAGTCAGTGGTGTTAGCTTGCTTTGCTCTGTGCTTGCCTCCTTTGTGAAAAGAACAGATCCTGTTGGTAATTGGTGGAATCAGATTTAACAATGTAGGCAGATAAACATTTGTGGCAGTCGCTACCATGGCAACGTCATATTGCTTCTCCTCCTTCCCTCCCTCCCCATCCTCCATTCGAGCCAGCGACACAGTGGTCCGTTCTGTGAAGAGGGTTTAATGGCAGAGCTCTTCTCTGGAGAAGCATTTTAACATGATGAACGAAGAAACTAGTCAAAAAACTGATGGAGGGGAAAGATATAATGGGGCCAACATGAGAAAGAAGAGACCCAAAAAGGTAACGCATCTGGAAAGGAGAGCACATCTGCACAGTGTTTAAAGCATGCTTCTTAAGGTCTGGACGGCTAGGATGAAGGCAGAGTGGTTTCTTAGGCGTGACTGAGGATTTTAGCTTCTCTCCTATTGCTGTAAGCTTCTTGTTCGAAGTAAAGGAACGGATTTGTACCGAGAGTGACAGATATCACCAGATTTACCTTGCCTGCAGCTGTAGCCAAAGTCTGCACAGCTAAAAATTTACCAGTTAACGATTTGTTTTGAGTGTACGTTTGTTTTTGCTGGCTTGCTAGGAAGCTGTGTGAGAAGGGCTGGTAAACTGAACGTTGCAAGCACATTGATGATGAGAGATGTTTAGATGGCTCTTTGGATTCACTGTAACCCTTGAAAGGTTACGCTGCATGACATAGTGGCTATTAACTGCATCAGTACCAGCTGTCACTATATTATTTAGCATTGTTTTGGTTTGCGTTTTGTTTATTTTATGTTGGTTATGAGTACATTCATACATAATGGAGAAAATTTTAGTATTAAACATAACAATTGCTTGCGAGAATCTCTTGAAATGGCAAATATATTGTGCACTGATTGTAAAATTGAATCTGACGTAAAATTCTAAGCAGCACAGGGGATCCAATAATGTGGCTACAAAATGCACTTATTTAGTGTGAAGATATTTGAAATAAGGTTATAGAAAGTAGATGGCAGTGTGGTATAAACAACATTGTACATTATGATGGCCACACCTTGCCATCACAATGTCTGTCTTTGGACTGTAGACAGACAGAAGCAGACACATTGCACAATACGCCACAACAGGGTCAACACTGATTTGCATACCATAATAAGCCAATTTATAAGCAGAGCTGAAATAAATGCTATTTCAGTGATTTCCGTTTAAAATTTATACTCTTGGACTTGGAGCTACGTTAGCTGATATATTAGCCTGTTTCGTTTGGTATAGTTGGAATTGGTATGTCTATTGATTTTGTAATCTATGAAACAGCTGGTCAAGCAGAAGGCTTCTCGGATGTGTCTTGTGGAAATTCTAAAGTAACCACGTTAAGAACAGAAGTGACAATTTGAAAATGATTACATTGCAAATACTGCTGCCGTCACCTTAAGTGTAAGGGTAATACAATTCCGTCTTGCAAAGTGACATATTTATAAGGGCAATGTGATTTACTAAGATAGGGGACTATTAAGCCAGCTACAAATTACTCATGTTTGTATAAATGTGCTTAACAAAATCCTGCTTGTTGTATTTATAGCAAATAGAAGTTTAATTTTTTTTACCTCAAACCTACTTTTTATCTAAAGTATTTTTGCTTCCTAGAATTCTGCTAAAATTAAAAAAAATAAATAAAAAAAAAAATAGTTGGCCTAACGCGTGATTGGTTTGTAGTCAGTAGGGTATTATTCTGTAGCACGCTTTCTTACTAATTAGACAATCAAAGGGGAATTAGTAATGTGTCCAATGATTGATGAAAGTATGTTCCTTCACATCTCTTAAGTACCATTCCTGGCATCTTTCACAGCAGATGCAAAGTGATTAAATAAATATTCTAGAAGATGTAACCTAGAAAAGATTTGAACTGTTGTTAGTCTTGCATTTTAATTGTAAATATTCCCATTTTGATTAGTTATATCAGATAAAAAAAATGTTTACTACTTGCCCATTGCATATGGTCTGTCTTAAAACGGATTACTTGTTAATCGGTGCATATAGTTTGCAAACTGATGAAACTGTTTGTTTTTTTTTCTTTTTGCGGTTGGTTCCTCTGTTTAGCAAAAATATACTTTGACCTTAGAAGGAACGTTGCTAAAATATGCTTGTAAGAGATACATTGGTATTAAAGTGCACTTCAAGAGCATAACCACTTTAAAGAAAAAACAAGCAATATTAAAAGAAAAGACGTGGCCTTAAGTTCGAAATTTATATTAAATTCACTTTTGAATTTCTGCCAATTCTCACTTTAGTGAATAATCCTCTATATATGATTTGTCCACCCTTGAACTTACTGTAATGGAAGCCTCACAACCTTCTTCCATTTCACTATGGTCCAGTACTGATGCTCACATCGCCAATGAAGGCGCTTTTGGCACTCTGACCGGCCCCATACACAGCAAACTGCAATGTCCTTGTGTGTTCAGACACCTTTCTATTACAGCCAGCATTACGTTTTTCAGCAATTTAAGCTACAGTAGCTCTTCTGTGTAATCAGACCAGACAGGCTAGCCTTTGATCCCCACGTGATTCAATGAGCCTTGGATGTCCATGACCTTGGCACCGGTTCACCAGTTGTTCTTCCTTGCACCACTTTTTGTAGGTACTAATCGCTGCATACTGGAAATACCCTACAAGACTTTCCATTTTGGATACTGACTGTAATGACATCCTAACATTATACATAATGAAACCTTTCTAGATTGTAAGCTTTTTCGAGCAGGGTCCTCTTCAGCCTATTGTTCCTGTAATATTTTTGTAATGGTCTCCTCTATTACATTTCCCCCTCCCTTTATAATATTGTAAAGTACTGTGGAATACGTTTGCACTATTTCGTGGTTTGTTCCTTGTGCTCTTGGGAGCAGCAGAGAACTGTCCCCGAAAGCACAATTTCATTCGACTCACTTACGCCCTGCTCATGGAAATAGCACCCTGCAGGAGCACTGAAACCATGCTCTTTGGATTTACTCTTATTGGGTTGGAGTGGATGATTAACAGGCAGCCTGGCATGTATTAACGTTCGGCTGAAATACTAGTTCTTCAGTTGGACACAGCATCATTTTGGGCAAGCCCACCCCTTTTGGGCAGTGCAAGTGAAACAATTTGCATCTCTGATCTGCCTCATTTTACCCATCCCAATGGCATCCTGATTCCAGGACACTAATGTTAAGTGGTAACCATACTTACTGCATGCCCCACAACAGTCACAATTATTTTCAAGTCCAGATTCACCATCCCAACTTTGTTTTCTGGTGTCGTCCTTTTTGAAACATGAAGGAACTGTCCCCAAAAAGTGTAGCTTGATTGCATCATTAGATGAGCTTGCGCTACACTGAGAGCTCAAGGACCCTGCTGAGAGCACAGAAACAGTGATCCATGCATGCCCTGCCCTCAATGGGCTGGCCTTCTTGATTTGCACTCAGTCTGACATGCATCCATGCCAGGCTTACCTGCCAGTAATTCGGGTGGACCGGCCCCCCTTTACTAGCCCTTTCACACCGGTGTCCCGCTTTACAATATGACAAGCCTCATACTTACTGTAATAATAGCCTAATATTATACATTAGGCCTCATACGTAATATAATGACATCCTCGTAATTTATGACTGGACTCATACTTACAACAGTATCAAGTTCATACTATACAACATGCTTAATCCTTATAGTATTGACATCCTGTACGACTTTTCTCATACTTCCTGCATTGACCTGTTTAAACTATATGACTATTCACATTCTTGCTGCATACATACAAGTTGTCCCTATGTAGGAAGGAAAGTTCCTACGTTGGGCCTAAATCCCTAATTGTTCTTTTTCTTAATTCGATTTTAGTGTCTGATAACTTATTAGTAAGTCCCCTAACACTCCTCGGAACACCCCCGCTCACACCTCTTTGTCCATTAGAAATGGTGGGATGCATGTTACTGTAATAACAGCTTTATACTATATGACTGGTCTCATACTTCCTTTAGCGTTAGCCCAACACTATATATTTACAAAAACTGTCCCCGTGCTTACTGTAATGAAGAACTTCCTATGATAGACACTGTCCTCATGCTTATTATAATAACCTCACACTGCATGTAATGTCTGGCATCGTATTTACTGTAGAAACATCATTGCACAATATACAATAACCTGATTCATACATACTGTAATGTCAGCCTCACACTGTATGGGATGATCAAATTCTCACTTAAATATGTGAAGTGACTAACTTCAGTTTCTGTAACAACAATGGCAAACTCTAATGGCCAGCTGTATATTCTAGTAACTAGCTTTTTTGCAATGCCTCATAAGGTCTATCTAATATCTAAAGTTGCCAAACTTTAGCTTCGACATCCTTTACCCCTTAAGGACCAAACTTCTGGAATAAAAGGGAATCATGACATGTCATGTGTCCTTAAGGGGTTAAACTATTTGATATGACAGCCTCAAACTGTCGGTCCAGACGATCGCTTATCCTTTTAAAGGGCACTTAAAATCACACTTACTAATGCTCACTCTCACCCACTTTCAACCAGGCAAGCTTAGTGCTTGCATCATGTTAATATTACATTATTATTATTATTATTATTATTGCCTTTACAATATTATGAGAGGGGGGATTAATTATAAATAGGACAATTACAAGAAAACTTACAGGAACAATAGGTTGAAGAGGACCCTGCTCCAACGAGCTTACAGTCTACTCTATAGAGTGTTAATTATCACACTGTCAAAACAAAAATACTCTTGTATGTGTGTGTGTGTTTAGTATTTTATTATTATTATTCCCTCCAAGGGTCTTTTGGATTAATTCTGGGAATAATTGTTGTACAAAATTCTGTATTTTTGGTTTGACCGAACTGACATTTACCGAAGTTCAGCCGAAACTAAACTAAACAAAAAAGCTTTCTGTGTACATCTCTAGTGCATTATATTTAATTTAATGATTAGTCTAGTACTTTGCTGTACTTATACCAGACCATGCTATAACTTGTATTGACTAGCCTTCCATGCAATTTCTATAAGAATCAACCTGATACTACCTACAATGGGCAGCTTCAGAGTATATTACTTATTTATTAAAAGGTTACTGTGCCAGCATTTAAGATTCAGATATGCCTCCTTAATTCTGACAGCTGTTAATCTTTTAATTACAGTCTGCTACTTCTAGTTTACAAATGTAAACTATTTATTAGCAATCACATCATCCAAAATAATCGCTAAACAAAATGCTATACTTGTAGAAACTAGATATTTAATTCTTTATAGTTTCAGCAGGTTTAGTTTTAAAAGCATAATTTGCTCCTTGTAGTAATTATCTGTTAAATTCCATATATTAAACTCTTAGATCTAGTAAAACAAGTTTTTGAATATTTATTTTTCAAAGTCATTATTGTGATATGCATATACATTGCATATCAGAAGAAAGCCACATCTGTGAAGAAAAACCCAATATATAATATGCCTGAGAAAGTGTAAAAGTACAGTAGACAAAACCCATAGTAAAAGTGCCAAAAAAGCCAGTCATGGAATCTCAGAAAAACTTCAGCCATTAAAGGGTTAATAGTTGCACAATAAAACCAGAGTGAAGATAAAATTACATGTGCTATTTAAGGCATATATCATGGTATCCTATTCTTCCATGTTTAAATGTGAAGCTGCCTGGGTCAGCAAAAGAGGCAGTAGCAGTGAGAGGCTTTTAGTCCAATAAAAGCTATTACTGATTGGCTGTGTTACGTAGTGATGCTGCTTGACAGCAACAGTCCTTGGCATAATAAACTCTCACGTGACTGTCACAATGTCACTATCTGAGTTTAACACTTTGTATTTTTAAAACAGTCTGTATTACTTTGTATGTAGTGGCAGCAACATTGTTTCTACTATTGCCCCTATAAAAAAAAAAAAAAAAAAGCATAAAATAAAAAAAAATTCAAAAGTTAGTTATGATTAAAGTCAATGTGCTGTGATATTTTTGTATTTTTGAAATGTTAGTATGATTTTATACCAGTTTGCAGACATGCTTTATATGAAAAATACGATAAAAATGCTAAGAAGCGCAATGTTTAACAATGCTCCAATTAGCTATTTTTTTCACCACTATATTTTCTCATGACAAGCTCCTGTCAACGCTGCTACACTAAGGGCTTGCTGACATGCCTGCTTTAATGTCTCTAGAGTTCCGTCTTTCCATTCCCAACACTCCGGGAGGAAACCTAAATAGCTGACATTAGTTCCACTTCATTGGACTCAAGACATATTTCAATTGTCATGCAAGGACACCAGCAATAGATTTATTAGACTTAAATTGCAATTTATTAGCATAATAGCAATTTCCAAAACAGAGGAATTTAATTTATTTAACTCTTTAACTGCCTAATATGAAATCATTCTAAATAATTAATAAAATATGGGCTATCAATTCAACATATATAGATTATTCCATTTTTAGCTATATAATTTTTCTAGAAGTTCCCAAAAAATTAGTCGGTATTTAGATAATGCATTGTTTTAAAACTGCCTGTATATTTGAAGAGAGACAGCAGAAATAATAATGTTGTCTTATTTAATCTTTAGTTCTTGCCCAAGGTGATGATTATTATTGATACGTCTATTTAAAACTGTCAGCACTAGAATTTCACAAGCATGCATTTAGCCAAGTTGGGTAATACTGCATCCGGAAGACATCGATATATGTCACAAGTTTTTGAATTTGACTAAATTTGCCTCCAGAAACTGATTGGTAAAAGTTAAAGGGTTACTCCAACCTTTTTATACTTTTTTTTTTTTTATACTTTATTGTGCCCTATTTGGGCACTATTTAATAGGTCCCCCTTTATTAGTTAAAAAAACAACAATAAAGTTAAGCTAAAGCTTACCTGGAATCCAGTGCTGTGCGAGGATTTTTCGCTCCTCCATCTGGTGTCTGTCTGCATCATTTCCTTCCACTCCTTGGTCCAATCAAATGTTTTTTTTAAAGAGGAGCACTAGGCGCACTCTGAACTGGTAAGGGGAGGGAGGAAGATTAGAGTCACACAAAAAAAAAAAAATAGTTTAGACTAATGGAGAGGACTTTAAAGAAGGGATGGAGGAGGCAAACACCCTTCCTCTTCCAGGTTGTGTGTCAGTTGTAACTTTTGCACAGAATTAACATTAGATAAACTCTCAGAAGAGCATTTCGGGCTGCCTACATCACATCACGTTTCAAACAGAAATGTTGCAAATATGGACTTTTACAACTATGAGCTTTTCTAAAAGCAGAAGTGGATATGGTGGTTGAAGTATCCCTTTGACTTTGAGTGCTCATTCGTTATCGTTCACTACCTGTAATTCTCGACATGTTTTAGCTACTGATCTAATGCTGACAACCTGTCCTGTTTTGCCAAAGCTATGGGTTTTTTTTTTTCTCTCTCTCATCTTCCTCACAATTTTTACCCCTTTTGTATCTCTTTCCTGTCACCTGTACATGGAAAGACTCATTCACAGGTCTGATACCTGGTAAGATTTAATACTTTTGTAATGTAGTGAAGAATTAAAAAAAAAAAGTGGCTAATGGCATAGCAAAGTTTAGCAAAGATTGACCATCATATGTTAGTAGTTACACATAATTGTCCATGATTAGAAACAGAAGCATACCAAATTAAACTCCCTTGGTTAATACATCGTTTCTAGACTGGCACTAGTCAGATTACACTCACTTCTTTTACCGTTTTCTTATTCGGTATTCCTAGGGCTGAACAGATTGGGAAAGTTAACCTTGTAAATGGTTAAACTTTAATTTTATAAGGTATTTCAATGGTTATAAGTACATGGAGTTTTCTCTGTTTCTAGTATGCCATGGGTACTTAGTGTATGGTATGTGATGAGTCTGTTTTCTAACTCCTACAACACAAAGCTGAAGAAATAAAGCAAGAAAAGTCAAATAAAAGTCACTTTCAGACAAAAAGAAATCTTATGTTTGTAGATGCAGAGTTAATTTTGACTCTAGGTAGACATGGTTTCTGTAACCAGGATCATCAGTTACAGAAACCTTGGCTACCTGGAAATAGGTAGAGAACCTGCTGAACCATCAGCAAAGGCTTGCTCTAAAACAAATACTCGCATGACACCTGCAATAAATGGCTTTGAGAGATGTATGCTGCTGGAGTTGTAAGATTTGACATAAATCATTGCAACCTCTAGCAGTATGTTATGCACAATATGGCAAAGGCATGAAGACTGTATCACATGTCCCCATTACCACCGATGATGACCTACATGTGATATGAATGTCGTAAGTCTTGTTTCATCCTACATGTACTTGCAAACATCATCATAGTCTGGAAGCTTGGTCTGCCCCCTATACTGCTACACCCTGGGAAATATCCCACGGGGTCCGTCATGAGAGTATTTAGATCATAAGTCACCAACCCAAGTAAAACCATACATAGTACTGGGCCATTACTGACCCTGGTGCCTAACCTTTTCAGTACTCTGCCTTCAGCGATTCCAACACACCTCCCCTTGCCTTTAATCAGTAGAAGAATGATGTGAGGCTACAGGTCACACTCTGTTTGCCCCTCTTCAGGCTCTATAGGCTCTCTGTTCAGTCAGAAATTAAAACAAAAACAGAATTTATAAGCGCTCTGAGAAGGGGCAAAAGCTGAGAGAAACTCAATAGCTTATCTTACCATCTGGTTAATCTTTGCTTAGGTGTCAAAATAGTTTTTGCTCACTTGTGCCATTACAGAGTGATCCTATACTGTTGGCATATCAGACTGATCTCACCTTTATGGCAGACCAGATAGTTTTGGCCTTCTTTGGTCCTCTGCCTCGAGGTGTACCTGATACCCTTCTAGGCATAGTGAACTAGTGGTCCATGTCTGGATCACTCTTTTAATTTATGCATATCCTAAGCAAATGCATTGAAACACAGACTAATCTGATATTGCTCAATGTCACCTCTGCTTTAAATAGGTCTATAACTTTGTATGTAATTACCCCTTTGTTCCATTAAACTCAGCTTAGAATCTTTATTTTTCTCTGTTCTGCAAACTAACAGAGGTCAGCTGAATTACTTATTGATTTGTCAGTGGTGAAAGCTGATCCATGGGGGAATCTACACAGCATGCTTGGGTCAAAGGACTTATAACATGATGTCACTTTGGACATCACACCAACAAAAGCATATTGTGTTAGCAACTCACTTCCACTCCCTCACTCTTGTCATTATATTAACCTGATAAAGCATGGATAGGGCATATTGGATTGTACTTTTAAGGGATTAGACTGCCCATGTACTGCTCTCAGACACCTATGGAGAAAGCAGTTAAGAGAGTCACTGAAATATTTCCACTTGGTAGCTTTGGACCCCCTTTTTAAAGAGAAAATATCCTAACTTGAGAATTTTTTCAGTTCATCTATTTTTTTTTTTAAATTCTTTATTTTTGCTCTGACAGACAAGCAATGACATGATAATACAGACTTATGTAAGGTTGTGACAGTATAATGTCGGTTTATGGGTTATAGAAAGCAAATTTGGGTAGTTGGTACAGTCACTATACATACATTGTGCGACATGTTTGCATTGTCATCAGGATTTTTCTTTATGTTTTCAAACAAGTGCAACTATATACAATGGCAGTATGTTTGAGGAGTAGGCTTTGTTGGCTGATGGCCGCGATGAGACTCTTATTGAAGGACAGTAGTTTCAAGGTTGTTAAAGACAGTGGTGATATAGTTACTGTATGCATTAATGTCCTCAATCTTTCGATAATCGTATGCTAATTTACATCAGTCCTCCTGAGCGGTCTGCTAATCTTAGCTGTACTCTAGCCTTTCTCTCCTCCTGCCGGGTTGCAAGTCTAGTGTGCTTGCAGAATGGATAGAAGGGATAGGAAAGTAAAGAAGAAGAATATAGTGTGAAAAAGAAGTCATAAGGTAGTAAAAAGGAGTGATCTCTTGGTGGCCAAGGACAGGTGTTTGTCAGTCGTCTCCGTAAGCCTTAGTGGTCTGCGCACTGTGTCTTGGCATTGGCCAGATACCCGACCGTTAGTGGTGCCGCTGCCACCCGTCGGGGTTCTGGTATGTCTATGGCAGTGGAGTGAATCCCATCTGTTTCTGCTGGTGAGTACATTGTGGATGCCGCCACGCACCCCAGGCCGGTCCTATGTGTCCTTGTGGGACATTTTGGAGGTAAGAAGTCGTCGCGATGCTGTTTACAGGTGCGGGATTGTGAGTGGATGCGCGGGAGCTCGCTCGTTATGCTGTTATCTTAGTCAGCTGCCAAGCCACGCCCCCCAGTTCATCTATTTTGACTTCCTTTTTGCAGTTCCCTTGTAGGTGCTTCGCAAATTTTAGTTTAGTAATATACCTCACTGCAGTCTATAGCATTTATTCAATAAAGAGTGAATTGAAAACTGATTTGCAAAATTCAGGACAGTCCTACTAAGATGGAAATATTCTCTAACTCTGATATAATTACAACTTGGCTATTTTAGTGTAACGTAAAAGCACTATCATTTATACAATAAGCAGGGCACATGAAATATCATCTGACATATTGGCTTCACCTGTGTGCTCTAGGGACCAGGTGACAGACCCAAGATTATCTAACTCTGATATAATCACAGCTTAGCTATTTTTGCCTGACCGTTGTCAATTAGGTGACTAGTCACTAATATTTGACTAGTAAAAAAAAAAAACACCGTGTATCTCAAAAGTGCTTACTATCATTTACTCAATAAGCAAGGCACCTGAAAGATCTGACGTATTGGCTTCACCTGTGTGCACTAGGGACCAAATGACAGACAGACAAAACTCATTACACAAACATGTTTAATAAATTAAATGCTCAATATTTAATTTTATTTGTAAACAACATTGAGTAACAAAGATGTCATATTAAATGGTAACATGATCTTGCAACAAAATTAGATACCTATTCACCAAATGATGTTTTTCCCCTACTAAATCATAATGTAATCTGTTCTTGTGCCAAAATGCAGTGTGATGATATTTTTTCATATGCATGCTATATTCTTTAAATAGCACACTATGATGTGCTGTCAACTGACTTACAAAGATACATTTCAGTTTTAGTATAAACTTTACTAACTGCTGTTGAATTCGGAATTTTAAACTCTGCTGGCAGATAACTGCGAATCATGGTTTAGTAGACAAACGTCTAAAACACAAACAATTGTAGTAGGATAAATGTGCTTTTCTCAACTTTGAAGTCATAGCAATGAGAATCTGAGGCTTTCAATGCCAAAAAAAAAATGTCAAAGTATTCTGCCCTTTTGATTAAACTGATGTGCGTTGATATATGTATAAAGTTGTTCCCTATCCATCTGATAAAATGTCTTGGCAACCAAGAATGTGTATGGCTTGTTGCTACGTGTTCTTTCAGAGATCAGATCCCTGAAGACAATGCTAGTTCTTTACACTTCTTTTATCACTGGTGAACTGCCTTGCACCCCAGAGACTGAATATTTCAGCTGTGCTTTGTCTTCAGTTTTTTCTTGTCTTCTGGTTAGCTGCATAGAAATGGGTTTCCTTCTGTTTGGACAGTTTGTTCTTGTTATAATAGAGCCATTTTCTTACTGACCCTCGTCTCGATGTGTAACAAGCACTCCATGTAAGACTTTCTGGTAAACACTCAGTCATTAATTGATTTTCAGCCAGAATGCGACTACTTGTTGGCAAGCATTGATTGAATAACAGCTATTCACGCAGTTTTCAGAAATTGTATCATCATTTAAATAATTGTCCTATTTCTCAAAGAAAGAAATATTGTCTCATAACTTGAAATTAAACATTGGGGGTGTGTTGTTTTGCTCCCCATTTTGGCACTACTACGGTAGAACAGTAGATACCAAAAGTAGACCTATATTTGCATCGTTCAAAGACATGTGTTAAATTATTAAGAATAATCCCTGATTGTGTAGGTTTGCTTCTTAGATAATATTGGAACATTTAAAGCAGATCTGTACATTTTGAGGTTTTCATAAAGACCGAATTATGCAAAATCTTTTTGGACTGTGTTGGAATTTCGTTGTAGAGACTTCTTTGTCATGTAATTGTCAATGTTTGGCAAAAAGCAGAGCCTTTGCTGCTGTTTTCCATCAGTGCGGTTGATGGCTGATGAAACTGGTATCTTCTCACATTAGATGACTATGGCACCTTAATATGCATGCACAAGATTATCTATGGAATTGTCCATACATCCTGTTTTGTATTGTCGTGCACATGTGATACTACAGTAATGACGATGCCAGGTTCTGAACAATAATGATGGCAAGAAAATGGTGGTGCTGGGAAGAGACCGCTTAAGGTCAGAATGTCTAACTATCTGTTTCCTCCCTTGGCCACCACCACACAAGCTTATATAGTCACTTTGTGGGTCTGTGATAAAAACCCCAAACTAACAAACAAATCCAACCAGATATGGTCCAATGGTCATTTTCATCAATTAGTCAATGTTTTAACATAAGTAACTTAAGTAAATGCTAACCTGTATACCTAAATGGAGGATGCACACTGACATCATAACCATAGTATACTCTTTTCTGTTTTGTTCTTCAGCTTTGCCACTGTTTGTATTTTTCCTGTCCTTCTGTTAATACCTTTTAACCTTGCAAAACCTCTCTCTCTCTGGTAGAGTTCTGTAAGGTTAACCGGTATCAACAGAAGAAACATAGAAACATAGAATGTGACGGCAGATAAGAACCATTCGGCCCATCTAGTCTGCCCAATTTTCTAAATACTTTCATTAGTCCCTAGTCTTATCTTATAGTTAGGATAGCCTTATGCCTATCCCACGCATGCTTAAACTCCTTTACTGTGTTAACCTCTACCACTTCAGCTGGAAGGCTATTCCATGCATCCACTACCCTCTCAGTAAAGTAATACTTCCTGATATTATTTTTAAACCTTTGTCCCTCTAATTTAAGACTATGTCCTCTTGTTGTGGTAGTTTTTCTTCTTTTAAATATAGTCTCCTCCTTTACTGTGTTGATTCCCTTTATGTATTTAAATGTTTCTATCATATCCCCCCTGTCTCGTCTTTCCTCCAAGCTATACATGTTAAGATCCTTTAACCTTTCCTGGTAGGTTTTATCCCGCAATCCATGAACCAGTTTAGTAGCCCTTCTCTGAACCCTCTCTAAGGTATCAATATCCTTCTGAAGATACGGTCTCCAGTACTGTGTACAATACTCCAAGTGAGGTCTCACCAGTGTTCTGTACAATGGCATGAGCACTTCCCTCTTTCTACTGCTAATACCTCTCCCTATACAACCAAGCATTCTGCTAGCATTTCCTGCTGCTCTATTACATTGTCTGCCTACCTTTAAGTCATCAGAAATAATCACCCCTAAATCCCTTTCCTCATATGTTGAGGTTAGGACTCTATCAAATATTCTGTACTCTGCCCTTGGGTTTTCACGTCCAAGATGCATTATCTTGCACTTATCCACATTAAATGTCAGTTGCCACAATTCTGACCATTTTTCTAGTTTACCTAAATCATTTGCCATTTGGCTTATACCTCCTGGAACATCAACCCTGTTAAATATCTTAGTATCATCAGCAAAAAGACATACTTTACCATCAAGACCTTCTGAAATATCACTAATAAAAATATTAAAGAGAATGGGTCCAAGTACAGATCCCTGAGGTACCCCACTGGTGAAAAGTCCAAGCTTCGAATATATTCCATTAACTACAACCCTCTGTTGCCTGTCACTCAGCCACTGCCTTACCCATTCAACAATATTGGAATCCAAACTTAAAGATTGCAGTTTATTGATAAGCCTTCTATGTGCAACAGTGTCAAAAGCCTTACTGAAATCTAGGTAAGCAATGTCTACTGCACCACCCTGATCTATAATTTTAGTTACCCAATCAAAAAAATCAATAAGATTAGTTTGGCATGATCTCCCTGAAGTAAACCCATGTTGTCTCTGGTCTTGAAATCCATGTGTTTTTAGATGTTCATCAATCCTATCCTTTAACATGGTTTCGATCACTTTCCCCACTACTGAAGTAAGGCTTACTGGCCTATAGTTGCCCGACTCCTCCCTATTACCTTTCTTGTAAATGGGCACAACATTCGCTAACTTCCAATCTTCTGGGACTACTCCTGTTAACAATGATTGGTTAAATAAATCTGTTAATGGTTTTGCTAGTACACCACTAAGCTCTTTTAATAGCTTTTGGGTGTATTCCATCAGGTCCCATTGACTTATTTGTCTTTACTTTTGACAGTTGAAATAGAACCTCTTCCTCTGTAAACTCACGTGTAATAAATGACTCATTTATCCTTTTTCTCAACTGAGGTCCCTTTCCTTCATTTTCATCTGTAAATACAGAACAAAAATATTCATTGAGGCAGTCAGCTAGACCTTTATCCTCTTCTACATACCTTCCTTCTTTTGTTTTTAATCTAACTAATCCTTGTTTTACTTTTCTTTTCTCATTTATGTATCTAAAAAATGTTTTACAGTCTTTCTTTCCATTCATCTAATGGATTTCATTGTTACTCTTTAAAACACGCTTGTGTATATATGGATTATATGTGTGTGTGTGTATATATATATATATATATATATATATATATATATATATATATATACATACATACATACACTGATCAGCCACAATATTAAAACCACTGACAGGTGAAGTGAATAACATTAATTATATTGTTACAATGGTACCTGTCAGGGGGTGGGATATATTAAGCCACAAGTGAACATTCAGTTCTTGAATTTTTTGTGTTGAAAGCAAGAAAAATGGGCAAGTGAAAAGATCTGAGTGACTCTGACAAGGGCCATATAGTGGCAAGACGACTAGGTCAGAACATCTCCAAAATGAAATGTATTGTAGGCTGTTAATGCTGGCCATGATAGAAAGGTGTCAGAAAGCATAGTACATCAGTTTTCTGGATATGGGGCTGCGGAGCTGTAGTCCGGTCAGAAGGCCCATGATGACCCCTGTCCATAGCTGAAAGCGCCTTCAATGGGCATGGGAGTGTCAGAACTGGACCGTGAAGGAATTGAAGAATGTTGCCTGGTCTGGTGAAATTACATTTCTTTTAGATCAGGTTGATGTCCAGGTGTGTGTGCATAATTTTCCTGGGGAAGAGATGGCAGCAGGATGTTCTATGGAAAGAAGGCAAGCCGGTATAGGCAGTTTTATGTTCTGCTGGGGAAACCTTGGATCTGGTGATACATGAGGATGCTACTTTGACAGGTACTATCTACCTAGAGATTATTGCAGACAACGTATATCCCTCCATGGCAATGATGTTACCTGGCATTGGCCTCTTTTAGCAGGATAATGCACCCTGCAAACAATGTTTAGGAACAGTTTAAGGAACATGACACAAACTTCAAGGTCAAATCAAGAAAGTAGGGGTGATTTAGCTAGGGGAAATAAGAAAGGCACAACATAGAGTTTAACTGTGTATAAACCTTTGTTAGCCACACTTTTAATGCCAACTTCAAGCGTTCAGATAATCTTTAAAGAGGTCACTCTTGCTTCAGAACCTTGAAAGTCTCATTAATGGGATGAAAAAGTGCAAAAATTGGAATGCAAGTTTAAAAATAAAGTGCATAACAAATGTATTCGCTTACATATAATTTTAAAACCGCAGGTGTAGAGGTCAAAAGCATGGATTTGTTGTCAGTTCTGTAGTCCTACACGTTTCGTCCCTCCAGGGAGTTCCTCAGGGACACTGACTGCTCGTGTGCAAATCACCAACAAAATGAAAAAAAATATAAACAAACCCTCCCTCCCCTCTCCCTTTTAAAATCACCAAATTGTCCAATTAGTCCTCCCGATTGGTTAAAAGATCTTCCAGCTGATTTCACTCCTCCTGGTTTCCAGGTTATTCCTATGTGCAGGGTGTAGCAGCATTACTGGTGTCTATCAGATTTTAACCTCTGAGTCCGTGCCACCAATAATATGGATGGAGGTAGCAGTCTGAATGTCCTCATACATAATGTATATAAAAGTTGGGACAAAAAAAGAGTTGGGTGGGGAAAACATGCAATTATAAATCTAATAACCTAAAAGTCTGTAATATAATATATAGGAGTTCAAAAACTGTAAAATGTAATCTAAAAATAGGATATACATAAGATCCCTAATTAATATGTAGGATATAATGGCAAGATCTTGAAGGCATGTGAACACATATAAAACATACAAATACATCTAAAAAATGTGAAACATGCAAACATTAAGTGAAAGAGTGGAGAATAGAAATAAAAGATGATGTTCTAATCTAAAAAGGACCAAAGATCAATGTTTATATTTGACCCCCTTGGCTGTAGCATTTTCAGGGTATTAATCCAATATGTTTCTCTTTGGGATAACGTTTTGGTTATGTTTCCGCCTTTCCAATTCCTTTCTATATGTTCCACTCCTGTAAAGAAAAACTCTTTCCAATAACATTTTGGGCAACTATTGCAATGTATAGGGACAATGTGTTTCTTATTAATGTTATTTATATGCTCCAGAAACCTTTCTTTCAGTTTTCTACAGGTTCGCCCCACATATAGCTTCCCACAAGGGCACTGTAACATATAAACAACATATCTAGTGTTACAATTTATATCCGATTGGATGTTGATATATTCACCCGTAACTACATTTTACCTTTTCCATTTTCAATAGCCCTTGTACTTGACATGCCTTAAACATGTTACGTGATTTAAAACCTTTTTGTCCCTATTAAAGGGGTTCAAAGATTTCTTTATGGCATAACTTGGAGCTAAAATAAAGTTGTTGGTTTTTTTTTTATTTTTGTGGCTTCCTAAAAATAATGGGTGCCTTTTTTGGAAGAATGGAACCTAGAATGGATCTC
The DNA here is from genome assembly GCA_933207985.1 of Pelobates cultripes. NCBI lineage: Eukaryota > Metazoa > Chordata > Amphibia > Anura > Pelobatidae > Pelobates > Pelobates cultripes. Next base: position 115,100,745 of record OW240917.1, on the reverse strand, counting down.
TTAATAAAATATTCCAAAGTTCAAGGTGTTGCCTTGGTATCCAAATTCCCAGATCACAGTCCGTTTGAGCATCTGTTAGATGTGCTGGAACAGCATATCTGATTCATTGAGACCACATCTCACAACTTGCAGGACTTAAAGGGACACTATATTCACCTGAACAACTTCAGCTTAATGAGGTTGTTCAGGTGAGAACTATAGCTCCCTGCAGCCTTTCTCATGTAAACACTGTATTTTCTGAGAAAATACAGTGTTTACATTGAAAGCTAGGAACACCTCCAGTTGCAGTCACTCTGAATGAACCAGAGGGACTTCGGAGTTGATGGAGGCATAAAACTCCTCAATCCACTCAGATCTGTTGTCAGCAGAGCACAGGACAGCACTGTGTTTCCTCCCTCTGCATGCAGACACTGAACTTTCCTCATAGAGATTCTTTGATTCAATTCATCTCTATGAAGAGATGCTGATTAGCCAGGGCTGTGTTTGAATCTTGCTGGCTCTGCCCCTGATCTGTCTCCTTGTCAGTCTCCGCCAATCCTATGGGGAAGCATTGTGATTGGATCAGGCTACCACTTCTGATGATGACAGCAGACAGTTTTTTTTTGGGGGGGGGGAGGGGGTAGGCAAACCGCATGCAGAGTTACAGCTTCTGGCTTGACTACAGTAAGATTTTTACTATATTTATGGAGGCATGAGGGGCCCAGGGGGGCTAGATGGTGATGTTAACACTATAGGGTCAGGAATACGTGTAGTTGCACTGGTGACTATAGTGTCCCTTTTAAAGGATCTGCTGCTAATGTCTAGGTGCCAGATGCCACGGGGCACGTTCAGAAGTCTTGTGAAGTCCATGCCTTGACCTATCAAAGCTGTTTTGGCAGCACAAAGGGGACTTACACAATATTTGTGGTTTTAATGTTGTGGCTGATCAGTGTACATACATATACTGGAGATGTGTGTTTGCTCGGCAATGTTATATATGGAGACCTTGATTTTATTGCAATGAGTCTGTGAGTGCAAAGATGCAGATAAACCATTGCAGCAATGTGTGGATCAATAACCAGTGGGTAAAACATTAGCCTCATTGATTCAATATGAAGTAAAATACTTTAAATATAAATTGCAGTATTTTCTTTTGAATTACGTCTAATAGTATGTGTAACACTGTATTAGTAACGAGAGCAAATGTTTTCATATTCTTATTCTGAAAGTAGAGCAGTAACAATTCATTTGTTCCATGTAAAAACAGGCTTTTCATTGTCTTCTATTGTGCACCGAGTACAGGCAAAATGTACAAAAACGGTCCTTGTGCTTCTGCAGTAAGCCCTCCTGACACCAGAAAATGTCTGAAACTTCTCACTCAATCATGGTACTCGCTTTATTAATTTTTGCTTGAGTCCCATTTCATTGAGTATCATATACATCAGCTGCCAGCCTACTACCAGAAGGACTGAAAGCAGATTGTGCTGCGATTAAAGGATTACTATAGCGTTTGGAATACAAATGTGTATTCCTCTATAGTGCGCTTTTAGCAGTTTAAGTGCCCACCCCCACCTGTCCGAGGAAAGGAAGGGGAAAAAAAAAAAAGTACTTTTGCTCACCTTTTCTCCTTAACAGAAGTGAATAAATGATCTCAGCCAATCCATGCAGTGGTGTCCTATAGCACGTGTTTGGCAAAACGCTGTGCTGCGCCAACCAGATGGTCTGTGTGAGATCCCCAAAATAATGTAGGACATAATTATTGTAAATAAATAAATACAATTTTACCTTTACCGTTATAAATCGCTGGTAAGACCACACCTTGAATATGCTGTGCAATTTTGGGCGCCTGTTCTAAAGAAGGATATCATGGCACTGGAGAGGGTCCAGAGATGAGCTACAAAATTGATAAAAGGAATGGAGCATTTTAGTTATGAAGAAAGGTTACAAAAATTAAATCTGTTTCGTTTGGAAAAACGGCGCCTGAGAGGGGATATGATAACTTTATACAAATATATTCGGGGCCAGTACAAACCTTTATCTGGAAATCTATTCATAAACAGGGTTATACATAGGACACGAGGTCACACATTTAGGCTGGAAGAAAGGAGATTTCATCTAAGGCAAAGAAAAGGTTTTTTTACAGTAAGAACAATAAGGATATGGAATTCTCTGCCTGAAGAGGTGGTTTTGTCAGAGTCCATACAGATGTTTAAACTGAAATTGGATAAATACTTACAAAAACATAACATACAGGGATATAATTTCTAATTAGTGGGGTAATAGCTGATTGATCCAAGGAGACATCTGACTGCTATTTTGGGGTCAAGAAGGAATTTTTTCCTAGTTTGTGGCAAAATTGGAAGTGCTTCAGACCAGGTTTTTTGCCTTCTTTTGGATCAACAGCAACAACATTTCTGAGGAAGGCTGAACTTGATGGACGCAAGTCTATTTTCAGCTATGTAACTATGTAACTATGTAACTGTGACTATATGATGTGCCAGTTATGCACTTTTAAGAAATTAGCAATTTCATTCACTATTTCATATTAAATTGTATTAAACTGAAACAAATTATTAGAGGAAATGGTAAGTAAAGCTTGGCTGCATCTGTAGTATTTAAAGCACCACTCTAGGCACCCAGACCACTTCGTCCCTCTAGGATTAACCCTTTTTTTTTTTTTTTATAAACGTTTAAAAATGGGTTAATCCAGCCTCTAAAGCCTCTAGCGGCTGTCAATCGTTTGCGTGCTTCTCACTATGAAAATCATAGTGAGAAGACGCCAGCGTCCATAGGAAAGCATTGTAAATGCTTTCCTATGAACTGGCTGAATGCGCACGCGGCTCCTGCCGCGCATGCAGCTGAAGAGGAGGATCGGAGGCGGAGAGGAGGAGGAGAGCTCCCCGCCCGGCGCTGGAAATAAGGTAAGTTTAACCCCTTTCCTCTCACCAGAGCCTGGCGGGAGGGGGTTCCTGAGGGTGGGGGCATCCTCAGGGCACTATAGTGCCAGGAAAACGAGTATGTTTTCCTGGCACTATAGTGGTTCTTTAACAAGTGTTACATCCACACAATTTCTATGCAGTAAAAGTGTCAGATGCTTTTTTTTGAAAAAAATATAATTATTATTGAGTGGAAAGGTACAATGATGAAGGTTATAAAATGGCTCGATAAATACTATATTTATATTAAACTCCTAGATTAAACAAGCAGTGTTGTCTTGTATTCAGTTGCCATCTATTAATCATAGAGATTGTGGACAATTAATATAGTGTTGTTTGCCCGAGTCTGTTATAGTGAATCTATTCACAATTCTTTTTGAACTAGTCTGGATTTTTGATCCTTTGACTCGGTGGGGATCTTTTCTATCCTGAAGCTTTGATCTACCAAACATGAAATATTTAGTGGGACCCTTGAAAGGTCAGTGTTTTTTATTTTCAGCTTTGGCTAAATGTAGTCAATGGAACATGAATATATAGTAAAACTAAAAAACTAACAGCACTTTTTCACTTGGGTAAGGCTTAGTATGAAAACATTTGTTGGGATCAGTTTTTGAATATTTGGACTTTGGCACTTTTTTTCCCCTTTGATTACATTTTTTCCATACATATTTTTTTATTTATTGTAACAGAACGCATTGTTCAATGTACTTTACTTGATTAATTTTGTTCTGTATTTTACTATATGGTGGTTACTTTCATTTGTCTTGTTATAAAACATAGGGCTAGATCCTCTTATGAGATATGATAATATCTCTGTTAACAGAATAGCAAGTTTCCTAGATACATCAATCTGATGTTCAGATATTGTCGAAGTTTAAGAGACACAAAAGACACATTGACTCAACATTTTAATGCATTATATAGATAATGCCTTAAAGGAGCACACATTAAAACTCTACTTTAATGGTCCGAATACAGTTGAAATTACATGGACAAATACTACAGCTATAGGGAGACCACTGGCTAGGAGTTATTTGGATATATCTTAAGTCCCAGTTTCACTCATCATACAACATGGGTAGAACTTCTGAATATGCTGATAGCAGCTATACCATAGCTACTATCACCTTTTTAGCAGCATGGCTCAAATGTTGTGGAACAATCTGGCGAGCCGTTGACTGAGCTTTTGCACACGGTTTGTCCTAGCTGTGCATGCAGCATGTGCACGACGCACGCAAGGCAGGCATGTCACATTGTTTTTCATAGCACGAGAGGGGAAAAAAGCAGTAACAGCCAAACTGAAAGTCTGTCAGGTGAAGAAGCGATATGTACATGGAAGAATCATGCAGAGTAAATAAGGACACAGTTGGAAACAGAGCACTCTACAGATAAGGAACAGCAACTACACAAAAATGTTTTTACATTTTTAAAGGATGCTTACAAATCACCTATCTTAGCAAACAAATATGGGAATTAATTTACACCATATGGCCATATTGTTTTAAGTTAACAACTGTGTCACAGTACCCCAATATTGGTTTTGTCCTACACTAAATTTAACATGGGAGAAAAACATTTTAACTGCAATACTCACTGCTTAAACAGCTTCCAGAGAATTCCTGTGGTCACCTCAAGGGGCACCAAGAGTGAAGGGGCAGGGTGTTCAAACAAAACAATGTGCCAGTCCTGAAACATTTATACCAGAGGGCCTTTAGGTTAAAGGACCACTATAGTGCCAAGAAAACAAACTCTTTTTCCTGTCACTATAGGGACTTTAGGTCCCCCCCACACCCTAAGGGTCCCACTCCCGCCAGGCTGAAGGGGGAGGAAACTTACCTTTCTCCAGCGCCGGGAAATCACCTCCCTCTTTCGACATCAGCGCTAAATGTGCATGCGCGGCAAGAGCCGCATGCGCATTCAATCAGTCCATAGGAATGCTTTCCTATGGACGGCAGCGTTTTCTCACACTGATTTTCACAGTGTGAAGCGGCTGTCAGTGAGACAGCCACTAGAGGCTGGATTAACCCTAATGTAAACATAGCAATTTCTCTGAAACGGCTATGTTTACAGCTGCAGGGTTAACCCTAGATGGACCTGGCACCCAGACCACTTCATTGAGCTGAAGTGGTCTGGGTGCCTATAGTGGTCCTTTTAATATAAATAAAAATATAGCTTGATGTATGAATATGTTTAATGCAAAACATACAATTTCTACAAAAGAAGATATTACCTCCTATTTCCACAATATATCTTCTATATTATTTATAAAACACAACACCTCTCTTTTAGACTCTTACTGTTATCTGTACCCAGGACATACTTGAAAACAAGAGAAATCTAAATGTATCCTTCCTGGTAAAATATTTTATAAATAAAATAAATAAATAAAATCTTTATAACTATCTTCAGAGGTCTTGGGGTGAAAGCTCAAGAGCCATTGTACAGGATATAAATGACACCAACAATATATAAATAGTCAAAGAATGGGAGGTGAGCAAGTATGCAGCAAATCAGGCAGACATATATACCAAGACATGTAGGTAAAGTAAAATGTAGGGACCAGTTCAGATCTATATCCAATGTGAGTGAATTTCAATGCTAAACATAGATGTATTCCAGGCTCACCCTGATATAAGGTCAATTTGTCCTTCCTTTTAGACTCATAGCTGGAAAAGGAAAATGGTAAAAATGGTTTGTTTTATGACTTTGCTTTTAACCCCTTAAGGACCAAACTTCTGGAATAAAAGGGAATCATGACATGTCACACATATCATGTGTCCTTAAGGGGTTAATAAAAGTTGGAATTTCATTAAAAACAAAACAAAGAGAAAAAAAAACCAAACCATTCAGTGTACCCCCTAATGAAATGTACGGCACACTCCTATGGTGCTAAACAGAAAGCAGAACTTCCCCAGCTGTTCAGCTAAACTAAATTAAAATTGCTAAGAAACTGAGAGATTAATGAAAAGCAAAATTATTCTTGTTGTTGTTGTTGTTATTATTGGCATTTATACAGTGCCAACTTATTCCGCAGTGCTTTACGATATTGTAAAAGGGGAAACTTAACAATAAATCAGACAAGTGCAAAATGTTAAAGGAGCAATGGGTTAATGAGGTCTCTGCTCAAACGAGCTTACATTATTTTGGAATGTTGCCTTAGGTAGCTCCAAGCATTAGGATAGTATATAGTATTATTTATTAATCCAACCTAAAAATACAATAGTTTACATTACCTGAATGGATAAATTTCTTAGTATTCTGCTCAATCAATATGTTTATCGTTCTTTACCTATTGCTGCGTAACATTCAGGCTAACTAATATTAACAGAACTCAAGCACATCTGTTCCCAGAGTAACTCTGCAATCTTATTGATTTGTTTTTATTATTCCAATTTAGTCTAATAAGGAGACACGCACAACAAATAATAGGATAGAGATACTTATTTTGTCTTATTTATCATATCGTGATATCATGGTATTTCTACGTAAAAGCACATTTAACCTGAACAGAGTCAAAGAAAAGCAATTCCTCATTTTGGTTTTAAAAATATAGTCACCACAGCTACAGATATGTCTACAAAGATGGATTTCTCCCTGTTTTATTTGCAAGGGCAAGCAACCTTTGGAGCCTTGTTTCTAGACCAGAGAAAGGAAAAAATACAGAGCCTCCATTCATTATTATTATTATTATTATTATTATTATTATTAGCATTTATATAGTGCAAACTTATTCCCAGCGCTTTACAATTTTATAAAAGGGGGACATTTAACAATAAATTAGACAATTTCAAAATGTTACAAGACCAAGTTAATGAGGACCTTGCTCAAACAAGCTTACAATATAGATAAAATAATTTGCCATCGGCTGGTAAGATACAAGTTTGCTGTCCCTTGAACAGTCATGAAAACCCAGGCTGGCATTATATGCTGTCAGGCTGTAACACATAGTATATGAATTAATACATTGATTAATCATGGAGAAGTACTTATCAAGATTATTATTATTTATATAGCACCAGCAAATTCCATAGCGCTGTACAATTATGCTGTAATATCCAACACCATTGCAACTTTCCCAGAAACTACTACATTTAATTTACTTTCTTTCATCTCCAGTTTAGTAGAATCTGTAAAATGTCACAAAAGTAAAAATATCTTAAGAAAATACATCATAATTTAGAATGAATACTTAAAGCTATTTGATAATGTAACGTTGTATGAAAGGAACGGAAATGCCTGATATGAATAATAAACTAGTTATTTTTAAGTGATGTTTTAAATTTGTTCTAACCTCGGTAATTAGCTTTGTTTTCCTAATTGCTGGTTTGTACTGCCTCCCACTTGGAAATGTTGACTGTCTCAGCATGGCTCACTGCCAACAAGAAGCTATTTTCAGCTTTGTAGAACCCCTTGTTTTGAACAACCCCCCTCACTAGTATCACTGGTAAAGTGCATTGCAGTTGCTTGGAATTATTATGTATTGATTGCTGCTGTATGGACATAAAGAGGTAAAGTGTAACATGCACATTTCAAGAACACTATAGTGTTAGGAATACAAACGTGTGTTCCTAACACTGTAGTTCTATAAGTGCCGTTCATGTCACCAGTAAACCTTGTCCTCCGTTAAAAAGGTTACTTACTCCCCTTTTTCCAGTGCCATGCAGGTCCTTTGCAGCTGGACCCAGGAAGCTCCACTAGTGGCCACCTGAGTGAGGAGTGGCCACTGGAGGTGTCCCTGGGGAGCAATGTAAACACTGCCTTTTCTCTAAAAAGGCCATGTTTTTAAAGCAAAAAGGCTGCAAGGACATGGTATACTCACCAGAACAACTACATAAAGCCATAGTTGTTCTAAAACCTATAAGCTGTAGTTGATCTGGTGACTATAGTGTCCCTTTATCTACACTTTATTGTATAATATAGAGAAAGCATCACGTCATAGTGTCATACTGTAATTATGTCTTGTAGTGTAATTCCTTCTCATTAAAACACAGTCCAAATACACAGTCTGGTGGACAGTCTGCTTTTCTCAAGGAGTATTTGACCTCGTCTTTTCTTTGTCTGATGTAATGTCATCCTGATCACCCGAAGTCTATGCAGCTCACATCTCATTCAGACACTGTCTTGTCAAATTGTGTCTATGCATCCTTTTACTGTTATTAGGAGCCCTTGTATAACTTTATGATATCATTTATTTTAAATATGTAATTTAATATTCTGATGTAAATGATTTTGAAGCATCCACTGAGTGTGTGTGCAATATGACAGGACTGTAGCCAACATGTAGGTATCCATTTGTTGATTAATTGCTGCTATAAAGTTTTACCAGCCTAGCGATGGCTGAGCATCATGGGAGTTGTCATTCATCAACCACCAGGAGAATATCGGGTCAAACATTCTGGCTACATAAAATGCTGTGTACCATATTAAGCATTCACATGATTTATACCAAATATTTGATGTAGGGATGAAAAGGATGTCCATTTTGGTAATTAAAGGATTTATGTGATATGCTTTGAATTATCACCATAGCTTATTAGAAAACTCAGAAGCCAAATCCATTTCAGTTTCATAGTAAATTGACATGTTTACGATAAATTGATGTTTGGAATTGATCTTTTAATTTTCATCATTAATGGCATTAAAGGTGCAATTTTGTTATAGGTAAAAAATGCAGGTTTAAATTGAGCTTTCTTAATCCGATCATGGTGAACAGAGCTGCCAGGTGATTGAGGAGACATCTTGTTCTATTTTGAAACTGAGAGATTAATGAAAAGCAAAATTATTGTTGTTGTTGTTGTTGTTGTTGTTATTATTATTGGCATTTATACAGCGCCAACTTAGAGAGCAAACCCTTGAGATCTATTTACTTTAAATGGCACATCACCTTAGCTTCAGTTCAGATATTGATGAACTGCAAAGGAGTAAAAAGAATGGTGTGTAACTTCAGAATCAACGTTATTTGAATTGTTCAGATGTTAACTTGTAATCCATTTCTATAAGAATCAGGAGCAATGGGGTGATGACTGTGTTTAGACTAGAGCAGATGGAGAAACGTATTTGTGCCATGGATGTCTGTGATTCAGATTTGGGTACAACAGAAACCTGTGGATACAATGCAAAATTATATTGATTCATTGATCCATTAAATTGAAAATCCTTGACATTTCCTCTAATACAATTTTGTGTTTCAGTCATTTTTCTATATTACCGCAAGATCGAGTTGCATCATGAAGGCTATGTTTCATTATGCATGCAAAAGATTGTATTTCAAATCCACTTAATCTGCGTCTCAGCAAGCAAATGTTTATCATATCCCCCCACTGTAATGTTGAAAATGCCTGTTGCCCTTCGGGCAATAAGAGCTGTGGATTCAGTGAACGCAGAAAGTGATACAGTTTACAGTAGAACATTATCACGGTGCATAATGTTTAGTTATGTAACTGATGAAACAACGCCTTTCTAGATGGAATATCTTAGATAATGGAGTTTTATTACGTGTGTCATTAGAACAGGGTATACACAGAAAATGTTATTTTTAATTCAACTGAATTTACAAATAGTCAGGCTGTATTTCCACTTCTTATTTGTTATCCGTTGCACATTGCAAGTTAAGATCTAAATAAAGTGTAGCTAAAATATATGGTAACCTGATCCAGCACAAAAAACAAAACACTTAACGTGAATCATCACAGCATGTCAAGTCATTTTCTATATGTCATTGCACTGCTGTCATAGCAGCCAGGCATGTGCATGGTAGATATAAGTGTTAGACAAATAATACAACAAAATGTAAACCTAAATTGGCAGAACAATCTTTGTCAGTGATAAGCTCACTGTACAGCGCTGCAGAATTATTTGTTGCTATATAAATAATAATACCAAAATAATATTAAGCCATATAAATGCAATATTGAAGGCTCACATGATGGTGACCTCATACTTTACTATTTGTGTGAATTCCAGTACAACTGTTCACCTTGAGTCATATAGTAGATATACAAGTTTGGAGCATACATATAATGCTGTGCAGTAATTTAAAGGGACACTATAGTCACCACAACAACTACAGCTTAATGTAGTTTTTATGGTGAGAATAATCATTGCCTTCAGGCATTTTAATGCAAACACACATTGCCCCTAGGGACACCTCCAAGTGGCCACTCCTCAGATGGCCATCGGAGGTGCTTCCTAGGGCAGTGCTGCACAGTAGGCAGCACTGCCGTTCTGCGTCTCCACGCTCTGCATGGGGATGCTGAATTTTCCTCATAGAGATGCATTGATTCAATGCGTCTTTATGAAAAAGTGCTGATTGGCCAAAACAGTGTTTGGCCCTGCCCCATCCTGCCTCCTTGCCTATGGAAAAGCATTGGATTGGCTAAAAATCAGCAATTCTGATGTCATCGAGGAGGCGGATCGGGGCGGGGCCAGTGCTGGTGCACCCGTGCGGTGCTGGAAATAAGGTAAGTTTTAATTCCCTTTAAGGAGGCTGAGGGGGTCAAGCCACCTAAATGGTGGGTTTAACACTATAGGGTCAGGAATACATGTTTGTGTTCCTGCGCCTATAGTGTTCCTTTAAATACTTTCTATGAAAAAGGCACATAGCATTTCCCATACTTTGGGGGATTTCACATAGGGGTCCTGCCATCTTTACATTTTTGTATTTGTTTTGCTTTGTGTTGTTTTTTGTTTTTGTTTTTTTATAAAATGAATGGCTTGTGCAGTTGGTATGCTATATACATATATAGTTGGATTTCATACTCTACTGTTACAGGTAAATAAAGCTGCTCCACTGGCCATAGAGATGCACTGAATCAGTGCATCTCTATGGGGAACATTCTTTGTGGCTGTCTGAGGAACTGCCTTTGGAGGTGTTCCTAGTCAGCAATGTAAACACTGCCTTTTCTATGAATCACAGCTTTGCGCAGTAATTGCAAAGCTGTATTCCTGGCACTACCGATTAAGTGGCAAAACCCTTTATTTACTTACCTTATCTCAGCGCCGATGTCCCTCGATGCTGGGTCAAAACTCCGTCCCCTTCTCTGTCCTGCGACAAGCGGGGTATAATGCAGGGCAAATGCCGCGTGCACGTTAGACCTCCTCATAGGAAAGCATTAAATCAATGCTTTCCTAAGGGGAAAATCTGACGCTGGAGGTCCTTGTGCAGAGTGTGAGGATGTCCAACGTCCGATAACGGACCAAAAGTCAGTTTGGATTCCGGAAGCCCTCTAGTGGCTGTCTTGTAGACAGCCACTGAGGGCATACTTAGTGCTGCAATGTAAACCGCAATGGTTTACATTGCAGCACTAGATGCAAAAGGCACACAGCACCCAGACCACTTCAATGAGCTGAAGTGGTCTGGGTGCCTACATTGTCCCTTTAAGTTACAATGAATAAATGTGGTTAGAATTCAGTCAGTGCAAATACAATGTATTGATCTTGTTCTAAATAATTGTTATAGTTGCATACATTTTTTTTTTAGTAAGTAATTTCTCAGAATAGCCCTGCCCTAGCCACACCCTCACTTACACTTGCTACTACTGTTAACTTCTTTACACCAGGCAAGGGGCTGCTTTTAAAAGGGCAGGCCACTGCCCAAAATAGCACAATTCACTTTTTAGTACATATATCCCCAATGAATACATTCATGCATTTTTCATGCATGTATTTATTGCCAGTAAAGCTGTTGTTCTTATGAACTGCAGCCTTTGCAAGCTGTCCCCTCTTTCTCTGGAAAAGATTTTCAGTTTCTTCAAGGTAAAATAGCCTTTTTAATTAAGAAGCCTATACAAAGCACCACAAAACTAGGTGTTTATTTGAAAAATGCTCTGCAGCAGGCTGTCCCTTCCACAAGTGAATTTACTGAAGTTCTATTTTTTCCCTCTAATATATAATTTTTATAATGATACTCTTTTTCAGGAATTTGGGGAAAGTAGCCAGAGTCACTATCCTGGACTTACCTGCATCAGGCTCCCACGCCGCTCCCCTCGTTTGGCTTCACAAGCTGAACGCTTTGTGAGGCCGCACTGCTCCCCTCCTTCAGCCGCTTGGTCCGAACAGCGAATACTTGACATTCAGCCTGGCAAACTGTTTCCTCTTTACTGCATTATATTAGATACTGTCCTTTTCAATGGCGCTTATTTTATAAATCCAAATGTTGTGATGTCACGCCCGTTCTTAGAGTGGCAAGTCATTCAGCGACCACTATCAATCATTTTGGAGTTGCATAGATGACGTGGACCAATCAGAAACATTGTTAGCCTATATCAAGCTAATTTGGGCCCTTGTTCGTTGCCTTATCATGGTTTCTGCCCTGATACACGTTAGTGCTAATAGCAAGTCTCTTTTGATATATTTTGATATTGACCTCGACTTGTATTTGTCTTTTGTGTAATTATTGTATCCTGAACCTGTATGTTTCTGACCTTGAGTATATCTGGTATCCTGACCCGGCTTGTTATTCAGTTCATCTGTATTTCTATATTATTATTATTATTATTATTATTATTATTATTTATATAGCGCCAACAAATTCTGCAGCGCTGTACAATGTGTCCCTGACGTTGGCTATTTCCGACTTTGTCTTAATCTTTATTGACATTAAGTCTGGCCTCTATTAGGCCCTGTACTATGTCTATTTAGAACCAATGTTTGTGGGATTCACCATTCCTGTAAGTTTGGGTACGACCCAGTGACAGTCAGAAATTCAGATTGCTCTGTCTGATTCAGGAGTGCTGGAGTGTATGCAGTACTATAGAAAACCATAACATGAACCTTTAGAAAGAGTGTGCATTTCTGCCGAATGTCTAGAAACAGGAAAACATCAACATCAAGGGATTAGACGAACTATGTTTAGTAGATGGCTTATTAATGCTAGATGGCGTTAAGCCTAATTCTTTGGGGAACGGATAATTTTCTGCATTGATTTCCTCTCCACCGTGTGCAACTTCACTAATATCGCATCACCTCCACTGCTTTCCTCTGACCGTTTGTTTTTGGGAAACACTTATTGGTTTTTGGAGTTACATGAAGCAATAAACCACTTTATTGCATGTTTAAATCAATAACAAATGCCATTATTTTAGGGAAATGACTGTGAAACAGCTTTGTTATGTCTAATCCTGTGCACTTAATTACCGTACAAGTTTAATCAACCATGGGCTATGTGCTCACATAATAAATCATGCAGCCTTTTTTTTTCCCCGAGTGCTTCAAATATTAATGGAAAATTTCCAGTGTCATTTGATTGAAATTGAAAAGTGGTGCATGGTGACTTTTTTTACTTTATAGAAATGAATCATGCCAGGAATATCTACAATGTTCTAAACGTTGATATGCCCTCTTGCTTCAATTCGGACTCTTCCTTTGAAATATTGTATCCTTTTATTCGAGAAAGTGGCAGAATAGGACATAAATAGGAAGCAAGGGTTTACCTTTATCTACAAGGATTTATGCACTCTGTTGACAATTAACTTGGCCAAAGTAGCCAAGCTGAAAACCCTCCCCCACTCATTCGGGTTATGCACTTTAGCAGGAGAACTGACCTAATGAAGATGTGGGAATGTACCATTTACATGGCAGGGGTGGCAAAACCTGTAATAAAAGAAAAAGAATGGAATTAAAATATGTAAGGTAAAATAAATGGTACAAACCCATACAGTGTCACACTGTAGATGAAATTCGCACATCAGGATTTTTCTGATATACGATTACATTGTTTATGATTATTGTCAGTGATGTAGGTCTATGCATATCATTCATATAGGCTTTAGTTATAAGGCTACGGAAGCTGTAACAAATGTGTACTATTGTTACCCTCTTGACCTTAGTTTTCCTGCCTCAATCATTTCTTTTGTCTCTTTTGTAAAAGCTTGTTCTTTTGTGTTCTTCCCACCGCCATGCTCTTTTCATGTTTAAAACTGTCTATAATTTGGTCCATAAATCAATTTATTGCCTATCTTTAGTAGTTGTAAAAATAGATAAAATATTTTTTTCTGATTAGGAATAGACAGAGTATATGAACTATGTGCATATATTACAAATGTTACACAAATGTTACACAAACGTCTCTAAATAGGGATCACTACACAACCCAAATTTAAATTGACACTTCACGCACCAGTACAACTTTAATGTATTTTATAGGTTTTGGCCTTATCACAGGAACACTATAGTCTTGTAAAATATATCCCTTTAATTATGTTTTCACATTATATAATTAATAAACATTAGACTCCTTATAGGGATGGCAATCATATTTAAGTTTAAAATACGTACTTCTATTCTATTGGCGTTTGAATTCTCCTCGTGTCTGTTTGCTCCGCCTCCATGCGCTCCATCATTTTCCTTTCAGTCGTAAAGAAGTCTTGTGGGCCATGTGAGCATGCTCACATCAACTAACAAAATGTTTATAGACAATCATTTGCTTTTAATGATTCTCTATAAAAAATAAATAAAAAATAAATAAATAAATCCGGAACGCTACACAGCGCATGTGCCTGGTATGCACATTTACAAGCGTATAGCTAAATGACAGATCAGTCCACCATTGTCGGAGGGAAGACTGAGCAACTCAGGGCAACTGCCATTGAGCAACTCAGGCCAACAGACGACAAGTTCCAGGCAGTCAGAGTTCTACAATCAATAAGAAAGCTATTACTCAATAAGAAACCTCTACTGTGAGCTCGAGCCTCCAAAGATGGTTTAGTGGCAGTGAATGGGCTGACCCCATGTATACTGACTTCATGGTCACATGTGGTAGGTTTCCGGCCCACGCCCCCTCAACACTGTTTTACCTATCATGGCTGCATCCACCAAACACATGCTGTGCAGTTTTTATTGGCCTGTGAAATGGAAGACTGTTCTTCTATGTTCTGTCTTGTAGAGTTCAGTGTGTGCACATGAGCGAACGCTTCTTTTCGACAAGCAGCAGCCCATTTCCACATACTGACCTGAAAGTATGATTGGGTATACAAGTCAAGAAATTAATGGCAGAGCCAGCACCCGAACGAGCAGGACGCAAAGCACAGTAGCTCCGTTAAGGAACTTACACTAAAGCTGAATTTTGGCGATAAACGGCACAATTCACAAACCACCCAACGCTCACCAAGTGCCTCACATTATGGGCAAGAAGACTAAGAAGCACAAAACCGATCCCGGCCCTAGAGCCGGAGATATTGCAGCTTTTCTATGCTCGGCCGCGGTCCGACCTCGACAAGATGGCGATGGCGGAGGCCTACACCTCCCGTCATCGGACGAAGAGAGCCAGACAGCGGTCTACTTACCTTCACAGAAGGCACACACCAAGCCGACGACACCCTTGGAAATAGGGGACTCAGCCCCCTCCACTAAAGCCGATATATAAAGGCACTAACAAAAGAAATACAGGCTATGTTTCAAGCCGACATGGCGTTGGTTAGGGAGGAAGTCTCGACGCTTACAAGCCGGATGGTAACCGTGGAAGAGAGCCTCAGAGGAGCGGGGGTCGCACAAACTGCCACAGACGCAACCCTGGGGTCTTTGCAGAAACAATGTAGCGCTCTGACTACACAGCTAGCCCAGATGGAAGACAGGGCGAAGGCAAGGAATGTGAGGATCCGAGGGGTCCCTGAATCGGTCACCGTTTCCGACCTACCCCATTATTGCAGACGGCTGCTGGCCACACTACTGCTGCCCAAACAAGTGAAACAGATGGGAGTGGACTCATGTTTTCGACTCCCAAAAGCCGCCAAAGCACCTCAGGAGGCCCCTAGAGACGTGCTTGTCAAATTCAATCGGGACTCTGACCGGGGGGCTCTCATGGGAGCCACCAGGGCCTCTCCCACGGTCCCCTTTGAGGGAGCACAGCTGACTTTTTACAGAGACATATCTAGGCACACGTTGGCATGGAGGAGATCTATTGGACAACTTACTCAGCAGCTTCGTGAGAAATCCATCACGTACAAGTGGGGGCAACACCGGCTATTGGTGGAGAGAGAAGGCAAGACGCACATCCTCACACATAAATCGGAAGCGCCAGCTTTCCTTCGAGCCCTGGGCCTACCAGCCGAGGCAGCCCCGGCGGTCACCCGCCCTACATGGACTGTCGCAAACATCAGCCCATTTGTGCCTAGGGGAACAAAAATGAGCACGCCCGATTCTCCTGCCTGAAACATAACATTTTCTGTTTATATTGTTACCTATGGTTTTATGTTTACTATTGTACTTTGTTTTGCTTAGAAAGGTTTACCTAACTCTGGAAGGCATAAATGTATAAATATAACTATGTCCCCTACACCTGGCTCCGTAAGCAACAAGCCAGCCAATATGACCAGCTAAGTTACCCCCCTCCCACCACTCACCTTATTTTCACGTGCAACGCCTGTTTTAAGCATACGAGCGACCGCATAGCACGTGTACCAGCCAACCCGGCGGATAAGATTTCTTAGGGGCTAATCACCATGAGAGGCCTAGGTTCTTACCTAACAGTGAGAAGAAGTATAATACCCAACACTCACGCGCCCTAAGCGACGTGAATCCCAGGCATAGCTTTACCAGGCCACACTGAGGGCGCACACGTTAATGTTATCGACAGGCTACCTCCAGTCAATAACCAGCCTAACCGAATGTCCAGTTGTGAGGAATTTATGTAAGAATTTTACTAAAAAATTGGGAAAATATATGCATGTGCTGACGTTTTTACTGCAAACTGTAACCTCTGTTGACAACCTTTATTGCACATAATGTAAACATGATGTTTATATGGCTTCCTGCAAAAATAAAGAATTTAAGAAAAAAGAAATTAATGGCAGACTCACTGCATTGTGGGGCTTGGGTGTGTGGACACGCACTATAACAAGATAACAAATTCAATGTAAGTAAAAAGAAAAACATGAACTTAAATATTGAACTATAACAACTTCAATTAGCTGAAGTTGTTATAGTGAATAGAAGTTTTCCTTGAAATAAATGCGCCATAATCATTACAGCTTGATGTAATTCCCTGCCCCTTCCCCATGACCTCTTAACTGACTTCTTACCTGTGGCCCGCTGAGCACCAATCCCCACTTCCACTACTCACACCAGAAGAAGTTTCTTAATGAGTTCATGGAAGTTACTGCTTAGGATCTTACTGCTTTCCCTTGTTAGTAGTGTAGGCAAGGAGCAGCCTCCAGCGGACCCAAGATAAGAAATGAAACCATTCAAAAAAGGTTTGTTTTAATGCCTTACACTATGGGGGAGGCAGGGCACTCCTTTTCATGCCAGAAAGAGTTCCTTATCAAATGCTTGTAGGTAGCTCAGCCCCTAACAGCACTGAGCGAGCTTAGTTTGAATCTCAGCCTCGCTGCAAACAGTCAGAGAAACTACAGCTAGTGGTATCCTTACTATATATTCTAGATGTTCCTTGCTTCTAACACAGGTTGCTTTGTAGTTAATATCACTAAGTGTTGTGAATGGCGGAGCTGTGTACATACATTGGATAACGAAGTCTTTTTTCTGGAGTGAAGGGTCAATGCTAAGTAGGCATGCTTATGAAGCAAATTCTGCAAAACATTTATATTTTTGTGCATTAAATATGTATCCTTGTTTAATTGCAGTACCACTTGATAACTACAAAATTGTGCAAGTTTAATTACGGTACACTGATGATGTCACAGGAGAAAGCCAAGCTCTCCCATGTCTGTACAAGTACATTTGTGACCTATACAAGTCTCTAGTAACTTGCACAGGTTTTGTCATATATTTCTTTGAGAGTGCCTGTGATATGGCAAAAGCATATACATGGGAAAAAAACTAAAAACAAAACATGGATGGATCTAGGTATCAATCAAGCATAAGATACTAACTGCTTGCAAAGTAACTATTTGTTTTCACATTGGCCACTTATTGTCTCTGAGCAAGCTGTAAATGTGCGGTACAGAAAGTTATTTATCATTTTTTTGTCTTCTCTTAATTTAATGCATTGTCTCCATATTGCAAAACCAAGTGTGTGTACACATATGTGGTTTTTATTTTTTGTGTCGGTGGGTCTCCATCCTAATTTTGTTCCCTGATGTCCCACATCCTGGGGGACTACCAAACTGTCCTCAGCTGACACAACTTGAGTGCATCATTAAACACGTTCACGCTGTGCTGAGGGTACAAGATCCACGCAGACACCATTTCAACAGCACTCTCTTCATGGTCTGCCCTGATTGGTGCCAGCTTGGAGGCTGTCAGTCAGCCTGGCATGCCTTCATGTTAGTCTGGCATGCCCCTCCTATGGGCATCTTTGACCTTTTTCCAGGTGGCACTGCCTATTGTAAACATTGCTAGTGAAGAAAGTGTAATAACTGTCATGGCCCCTTTAGGACCACGAACCCATGTGTTCTGAATTAATTCCTCCCAATGTTGGGAGGCATGCCTGTGTGTTTGGGGAGAGTAGACAATAACCTCGGGCTAAGACTTGGCTTTAGTTCTGCTAGTTTCTTTGTCACCGTGAGCTGATTAGGCACCAATTGTATCCCATAATTTCCCTCTTACATAAACACAAAAAAAGCTGATAACTGCAGACTGAAGATAATACCAAAACTGAAAATAGTTATTAGTACAGAATGATTTTATCTGCATGCATGGTATGGCGGTTTAAATACTGATAAATAATAACAATCAAAGCTTCAAAGCAGAGGAGTCATATGTTTTCTACATGATAGACAATATTTTTTTTCTGAAATTTGCATATTTTCATGCTCTTGGCAAGTATGCATGTGTTATAAGCAACGACTCAGACACAGCTCATTCAATATTAAGCAGAGTCACTGTACCGTAACAGACTGTGAACCTGACAGATTTCATCTGACACAATTAATAGGATTTGGTGCAGGCTGGGGCTCTCTCTTTGTTTAATGCAGGTAGTGCCACTTGAGGTTAAATATCCCAGGCTTGGATTTTTCTTTTGTGTCTTCTAACCCTATAGTAAATATGGAGCACGATTATGGAGTAAACAGCATTAGAGCTTTATATCTTCATTAGTTTACATTAATTATTACATTGATATCGGATCAACATAAGCAGGAACCTAGTCACACAACTTAAAGCTGTATGACATTTTAATCGGTTTTTAGATATATAATATAGTAAAATTAACTTACGTTTTCCATGATATTTTAGAACAATGAAGTTGCAGGCAACACTCCACTCTTGATTCTGGTGTTTTAAAATGTGTAGGGAACTGAGAAATTAAATGCAAGCTGACTTGGCGCGCATAACGTAAATTTATTTACTTCTTTACTTCTCTAATTCTTCACTTCAAAAGTGGTAATAGACTCTGACATAGTCTCCTGCCAGTTCTCCATCAAATGCATAAAAGTTTTTCTTTGTACCTGTTCATTATGGATTAGATACTATTATTCTGATCAAAGTTTTCATTTCATTTTACAGATTACGTCATAATCCCAGCAGCTCATTGTAGAGGTAGACTGGTAGAGGTATAACCACTACAATGAGCTATAGTGTTTATGGTGCTTAGAGAGCACCATTATAGGCACTCTCAAGCCCTGGTATGTCAAGCCCTGGTCTACAATATATATATATATATATATATATATATATATATATATATATATATATATTCTCTCTCTCATTTTACTTTATATACTTTTTATTTTGTATTTGGATGAAACACAATTTGTAGCAGTATATAATGAGTTTAACTGGTTATCATTAATGCAATTGCATCTAGGAAAATATATTCAAAAATGTTCAAAAAAGTAAATCAGAGGTCTACCAGCAAAGCAGGACCCATGGAAACCAATGCAATCAGCATCAACATCCTTTATGTTTCAATGGTAATTACTTCACTTTTGTTGCACTTTTTTATTAGTGACACTTACCTAATTTGTAAAGTATTAGAGTACAGTATCACAATTATATCTGGGTTGTCTAAAGAATGCATTGCTGCTAAGAAGAGAACTTTTTATATGCATGTGGACACTTTACCTGTTGGTCCATATGTTGTTATTTTTTTAATTTTTTTTTTATTGGTTTCAGAAGTGTTTTGCTCGATAGACAGAACGACCTTGTGCAAACATTACAATTTGAGCCATGGAAAACAAAACAAAGTATTAAAAGCTCTGGCATTTAATATCATTTGATGTAAAACATCAACTGAAAGGTGCTTGAACACCTACTAAAACATTATTACATTCTGTTGATTTTTAATATCCTGTAGACCTAGACAGCTACTACATCTGTCAAAGTTGCTTCCTTGAGGCAGAATTAGCAGTCCCAAAGCATTATTTTTCTGGTTCCAAGCAACAAGGAAACAAAGATTTTAAAAAAAGTAATTGGTCTAAAAGCATCCAATATTTTTTCTCATTTCCAACATTGATAAACCGTTACATATCTTTGTTTTTGGATACTTTCTCTGAAAACCAAATGATAAAGTAATTCCATAATGTGCAGTGGTAGTATTTTCCCTGGCAATATGGTAGAGCACAGTTTTGGTAGTAGCCCTTTTTAGAACAGCTTAGTTTGCAGTAAAGGGGTGCGTGTGTGAAATGCGAAAGAGGAGTCCTGTCCGTAATAAATTCCAGTATGGGTAGATATACTTTTAGAAGGTGCGGGTTTTAAAATTGTATTGCAATAATAATAAAATGCATCTCACAAATACAGAGTGGCAGTTATTCAGTAACATGAGAATGCTAAGTCAATTCAAAGTCAATTTAAACGTTGAGGTGAAAATAGCCAAACTTGAAATGTTCTAAGACTGCCATGCTTTCAGTTTGGCTCATCTGGCTTTAAATTTAAAATTCATTTTGAGTTCTCATTTTAGGGAATTAACTATGTCAGAGAATGGGACATTATGTTGTATATCTTCCCTTTTTTCGATTTAAGGTGTAGAAGTTACCTTCATATAGTACTGTGATTGGGCATTTTTGAAATAATGTTCAAGGGCTTCATTAGAAGGATATTCATGCTGTATGTATTCTGCATAGTCTCCATCAGAAGTCCATAGCAAGGATGCCACAAGCCAATTCAGCAAGCTAGGTTTTCAAGTAAGAGAATAATATAAACCTTGGTCAATGTTTTCACTTGTTTACTTGCCATTAGCAAGTCGGAATTAAGCCCCGGTGCAGAGGCATAACTAGAAACCATGGGGCCCCGGTGCGAAAATTGCCCTGCCCTCCTCCCCCCATACGTCTACCACCTCCGTCAATCCTCCCCCCATATGTCTACCATCCCTCTCCCATACGTCCCCCTCTCCCCCCACACATGCAAACAGATACACTTGCAGACACACACATAGACACAAACACATATACAGAGACATACACATACAGACACGCAGATACACAGACAGACATACACACACATATATACACACACAGACATATATACTGACACACATACATACAGACACAGAGACAGACATACACATACAGAGATTCATACAGGCACACATACCTTCCCCTGGGGTCCAGTGGCTCAGCCTGATCCCACTCTGACTCCCTCCTCCGTGCTCCCGGTGGTTACTGGGAGGAAGTAACTGAGGCAGTCACTTCCTCCCAGCGTCTGACATCATTAGAGGGGGCTCGGTCGTGCCATTAAAGCGCTGACGGGCCCCCTGGAAATACATAGCATCAGTGGCTCTAACAGCATGGGCCACCCAATGGGCCCTTCAATGCAGCCCCGGTTGTTACACCGCGCGGGCTGGGGCCGCATTACTTAGCTGGCGGGACCCGCAATCGCAGGTGTCTGCAGGGCAGTCAGGCCCCCTGGAGTGACGGGCCCAGTCGCAGCTGCGTCCGTGGTAGTTTCGCCACTGCCCTTGTGAGTGTGAATCTCCTTACTGCTGTTTAAAAGTGAAATGTATATACAAATATATGTGCACTAGGAAGTTGAAAATGTTATTACAACCAATTAAGTTATAAATGACCCTTTATCCTTACTGTGATTACCTTCTAATCCAAAATGATGTAATAGAAAAAGACAAATTAAATGCATTGCTGCAAAAACAGATTGAGAGCTCTGAGAAACTCAGTAGCCTGCCCTTCAGTTATTCCCTGCTCAAGTCTCAAAAATGTTTTTGCTCACTTGTGCCATTACAAAGAGAGTCTGTAGCATTTGCATATCAGATTTATCCTACCCATATGGGCAGCCACGAGAGAAACAGCAACCCCAATTGTTTCAGCCTTCTTTGGACCTTGTCAGTGAGGTGTAGGTGACGCACTGTGAGCACAGGGTCCACGTCTAGATTACCCGTTTGAGGAAGAGCCTAAGTAAATACATTGCAACAAAAAACGAGAATATGAGAGGTCTGAGAATGTAGTTGAAAAAGGCTTGCAGGGGATTGTAACTTTTACAGTAGTAAACGATTTGTATTTTTGAGCCCTGGTCTAGACTCTAGACAACCAAGTGTCCCACTGGAACCTGACACTCTCATTGCTCACAGTAGCTCTTTTTAGTGCAGGTATGGTTGAAGTGTGATAGTGTGAAAGCAGATCAGTACATTAAAGGGACACTATAAGCACCAAAACAACTTTTGAGTAATCAAGTTGCTTTGGTGTAAAGACCATGTCCTTGTGGTCTTAATGCTCGGTTCTCATCCCATTTGGAGTTAAATAACTTTGATTTGCCAAAAATAAATAAAAACCGGATGCCCAGGCAATCAAAGCACTAAGAAAATTGTATTTTAAACTCCCACTGTTTAGGTGCTACCATTCACCATTCCATAGAGCGAGTGAGAGTGCAGAGCAAAAAGCTAAAATGAGTATAGACACTTACCCCTTAATAACAAACTTCAAAGGGGTATTTCATACATAAGGGATATAGAAAACAACACAATAGGGCGATAACATTTAGATGGATAATCTGAATTTAACGTTTAAAATGCCAACTCACATGATATAGAGCCTTTTCAAGGTATAGGCTCTAAACAGTAAGTGTTTGTGACCTTAATAAGGTGGCAACCAGACCTTTGGAAGTCCAATCTCATTTGGTACGTCTCAGATATTCATATGTGTGGGAGACTTCAAGAAAGGACAGAACAAACTAGGTGCAGCGTAATGAATATATTGTGAATCTAATGTATATATTTTTGAAATTTGCTCCCCTTTCAAAGAGCCTATTAGAACTGGCTCCAAGTATACTGGTATTGTGACACTACCCTCCTTTCACCGGATAGAAGATGCAGTGGGAGAGGTAAGTATAAAAGTAACTTTATTAAAATAAATTTATACATATATAAAAAGTATAAAAAAGGCAAGTCTTCAAAAGTAAATGGAAATTAACCTCCTCCCTTGTCAACAAGAAGATTCCTATATTAAAAATAAATAGATTTTTTTTTTTTTTAAGAGTTTTCCTTGAAATCTACTTTTGCACCCAGTATGTATTGCATTTTTCCTTGCAATTAATCACAAGTCAGCCAAACACGATGACCTAGTATGAAATCAATGCTGTACCTAAAGTTGTGTATTGTGTAACAATGCTTCCTTTCAGAGAAGCTTCCAATAGTGACTGGAAATCTTCAGACTGAGCAGCCTAATTCTTCTCTGACCTTGACTTGATTAACACGCCCACATGCTATTTTAATATTCTTAGATGTAGCCCATCTGGTTACAGTGACCTCTCCACTTTCAATTGTGAGAAAGGTATGGACCCTGTAATTAGACTAATGTACACTTAATTGTTGTTTACAATACTTTAGCTCTGTGGTCAGATTACAAAATGTCAGTGACTTGTGCAAGGCAGAAATTCTCAGTTTGTCCGAATTAATTTTGATGAATATAAATTTTGTTTTACACAAAAAAATAATTTTGTCCATTAGCTGGTTTGTTTGTTTAAATATGGATTGGTAATCCCACATGAGAATCCCACGTTATGAATAAACTAATGAATGTATTGAACACAGATTTTTGTTTTGTGTGAGTTGTTCATTATACCTTTCTGCCATTCAGAATTTGGACGAAAATACAAAAAAAGACCATTTTCATCCTAATTGCGTTTCTTTTGAAAACATATACAGTAGCTATATGTAGCTTTTTGATCAAACAGCGCCATCTACTTGTGAACAATTAATATTGCATGAGCATAGTTTATTTTCATGTTTTCAATGTTTTCGTCTATTTTACAGAAAATTGTTTTAAGGCATTTGAAAATCTGGATACATATGCCAACTTTTTTTTTAAATTTCACTCCTCAAATTACCAGTGCACGCCATCGTATTTTGTAGATTAAAAAAAAATGTTTTTTTTAGATGAGAGCTTATTACAAGTGGAAATAAATACAAGCATAATTCGTAGCGAGAATCATACAAATTCCATAGTATAAGTAAGGCTTGCTCATAAATCTGGAGAGGATGGTCGAGTAGCTTAAAACAGAAAGAAATGTAGATACATTTTCCACCAAGAGTGACAACAATATAGTGTGAAACTCTTTCTAATATATGCAAAATTTAATTTGTGAGCTGCAAGAAGTTGAGCTCAGAGCCACAAAGCCTGCTGGGTTGGACTAAAGAACCTGCAGCTTGATGCCAGGGTCCACTTCTCACAGACAACACCTGATTTACTGGTCCAGCATCATGTAGTTACTAGAAAACTACTAATAAAATCTAAGAATGTATTTGTGACTAAACTAAAACTTGTAAACTATGAATTAACGTTATTGTAGACATACACATAACACATTACTAAAAAGGCCAATGAATTAAAGGCACGTGTGTCCTCCGTTAAAAGGTTACTGTAACCCTTTTTAAATCTAGAATGTCCTATGGGTCATTACTATTAGTCCCCCTTCTTAAACACCTGCAAATAAAGCAATAACTTACCTGGAATCCAGAGCTTCCATGTACTTTAAATATACATGTCAGGGAGAAAGAAGTGAGAGGCAGAGACAGTGTAGTATAGGAAAAGCAATTTAAGAGAGTGACACAAAGAGACAGAGGAGAAACATTTGAGAGAGAAACAATACAGCATTTGAGAGCTATTCCAGAGAGAGAGAGAGAGAATGTGAAGTATTGGAGAAGCAGTTCATACTGTGTCAGAGAGACCGTATTGGAGAAGAATTTCAGAATGTAATATAGTAAAACAGAGAGCGAGCAGAGAAGTATTACAGAGAGAAACAGAGGGAGTGCATTCCTGGTGCAGAATTTTGGAGAGAAGCAGTGTAGCATTGGAGAAGCATTGCAGAGAGGGTATAGTTTTGAAGAACCATCTGTAACATGATGCTTGTTACATGTTACATAGTTACATAGTTACATAGCTGAAAAGAGACTTGCGTCCATCAAGTTCAGCCTTCCTCAGAAATGTTGTTGCTGTTGATCCAAAAGAAGGCAAAAAACCTGGTCTGAAGCACTTCCAATTTTGCCACAAACTAGGAAAAAATTCCTTCTTGACCCCAAAATAGCAGTCAGATGTCTCCTTGGATCAAGCAGCTATTACCCCACTAATTAGAAATTATATCCCTGTATGTTATGTTTTTGTAAGTATTTATCCAATTTCAGTTTAAACATCTGTATGGACTCTGACAAAACCACCTCTTCAGGCAGAGAATTCCATATCCTTATTGTTCTTACTGTAAAAACCTTTTCTTTGCCTTAGATGAAATCTCCTTTCTTCCAGCCTAAATGTGTGACCTCGTGTCCTATGTATAACCCTGTTTATGAATAGATTTCCAGATAAAGGTTTGTACTGGCCCCGAATATATTTGTATAAAGTTATCATATCCCCTCTCAGGCGCCGTTTTTCCAAACTAAACAGATTAAATTTTTTTAACCTTTCTTCATAACTAAAATGCTCCATTCCTTTTATCAATTTTGTAGCTCGTCTCTGGACCCTCTCCAGTGCCATGATATCCTTCTTTAGAACAGGCGCCCAAAATTGCACAGCATATTCAAGGTGTGGTCTTACCAGCGATTTATAAAGAGGCAAAATTATATTTTCATCCTGAGAATTTATGCCCCTATTTATACATGACAAAATCTTACTGGCCTTAGCAACTGCAGATTGACATTGCATATTGCTGCCTAATTTGTTGTCTATAACAATTCCCAAATCCTTCTCGTGTGTGGTTATCCCTAATTCACTACCATTTAGTGTGTAAGTTGCTTGTGCATTCTTAACCCCAAAGTGCATAACTTTGCATTTCTCTATGTTAAATTTCATCTGCCATTTTAGTGCCCAATCTATCCAAATCTCTCTGCAGCAAAGCAATATCCTGCTCACATTTTATTACTTTACAAAGTTTTGTGTCATCTGCAAACACTGATACATGGCTTTCAATGCCTATTTCAAGATCATTTATAAATATGTTAAATAGAAGTGGTCCCAAAACAGAACCCTGAGGGACACCACTTACCACTTTTGTCCAGCCTGAAAATTTACCATTAATTACAACTCGTTGTACTCTGTCCTTAAGCCAATGTTCTACCCAAGAACAGGAATATTCATCTAGACCAATTTCTTTTAGTTTGAAGACTAACCTATTGTGAGGAACCGTATCAAATGCCTTGGCAAAGTCCAAGTAGATCACATCCACTGCAACACCCTGATCTATACTTCTACTTACTTCTTCGTAGAATGCAATTAGGTTAGTTTGACATGACCTATGTTTCATAAAACCATGCTGATTATTGCTAATAAAAAGTTCTTCCCAATGAATTCTGAGAATAACAAAGTTAAGCCACAGGCTCTAATAATTCTTCCCAATGAATTCCTGAATATTATCCCTTAAAAGCCCTTCAAATATTTTCCCAGTTACAGAAGTTAAGCTCACAGGTCTATAATTTCCAGGCACGGATTTTGAACCCTTTTTAAATATAGGAACAACATCTGCCTTCCTCCAATCCTCCGGTACAACACCTGAAACAAAAGAATCTTGAAAAATTAAATACAGAGGTTCACTTATTTCCCCACTTAGCTCCTTAAGTACTCGTGGGTGAATACAGTCAGGCCCTGGAGCTTTATTTACATTAATTTTCTTTAATAGCTGTAGCACCTTGTCTCGAGTTATCCAATCACAAGTTATTTGCAAGTTTTTTGCAGCAAACATTTGCATATCTCTTACCATAGGATCCTCATTAATATATACTGAAGAAAAATAGTTATTTAAAATTTCTGCTTTTTCCTGGTCTTCATTAGCTAATAAACCCAACTCTGTTTCAAGTGTACCTACACTTTCATTTTTTGTTTTTTTAGAATTGATGTACTTGAAAAAATTTTTGGGGTTGGTTTTGCATTCTTTAGCTATCAATTTCTCATTTTCTAGTTTAGCCACTTTAATTGCCTTTTTGCAAGTGTTATTGGCTTCCTTATATCTTAAATAGGATGCCTTTGATTTGTCTGATTTAAATGCTTTAAATGCCCTTTTCTTATTTTTAATCTCTTGTTTTACTTCTCTACTAAGCCACATTGGTTTTAATTTGTTTCTTTTATATTTATTACCCAATGGTACATACTGAGAAATGTACCTTTCTAATATATGTTTGAATAGTTTCCATTTATCCTCAGTGTTTTTATCACTAAGGAGTTTATGCCAGTCGATATGTTGTAGAGCTGCCCTAATCTTATTGAAATTGGCTTTTTTTAAATTATATGTTTTAGTATACCCCACTTGCTTTTGCTTTTTTGAGTTTATTTCAAAATTTACCATATTGTGATCACTATTTCCCAAATGCTCCCCTACTTGAATGTTGGTTAAAAGATCAACATTGTTTGTTATGATGAGATCCAGACAAGCATCCTGTCTAGTTGGTGCTTGTACCAGTTGTGACATAAAGGTGTCATTTAACACATTCAAAATGTGTACATGTATATTCCGTTGGAGGAGCTTTACGCTCTCCCTGATTGGTTTCAGTTGTATTTTTATTCATTTTAAGCTATTGTCTCATTTGTGTACTATTGCACTGACTCCTGTTGGTCAAAAGGAATATAGTAAAATGCTATGTACTATAATAAATACAATGGGACAGCGCTTCCAATGAGGGTGCATGCAAGCAAGTAGAAGAGATTCAGAGAATAAGGAGCTTGAACAATACATTTTTTTATTATTTTTTTGACAATCTTTATTTTTGTTTTTATGCTGAACAGTGATACGGCAACATATAATGTATAACAAGTATATCATGCCTGTGAAACATTGGTTATGCGTAACATCTCATTGAAAACAACTTCAGCAAAACAATGACATTATGAGTTTTTTTTGCCTCTAACCATCTCTTTGTTGTGTTTAGTGCTGCGGTGTTTTGTTATGTGAGTGGCTAAGTTAGAAGCACTTTCCTTGGCATTAATGTAGTCTCATGTAGTTTACACTTTCTAATTGTCCCCTACTCTCGGAGTTAGTGTCATCTGCTATGTTGCTGTCTTGAGAGGCTAGTGCTAGTGTTAGCTGAGTGTGCCCATGCTCTGCCACTTTTTGTGGTCTATAAGCCAGCATGTGGTTAGCCGTGTCTATGCCCCCCTGCCCGTGGCCCTAAAATATCTGGTCTCTCGGTCCACCCTCTTTTTCCTTCGACATGTCGGGGTTCCAGATCCCCCCCCCTCCACCCCGCCCCTCAATGTGGGTATTCATGGTTATGCATCTCCCACATCTCCCCCCATCCCGCCCCCGTGGCGCCAGCTGAGTGCTTAGGGTGAGGATAGGGAAGGTAGACGGGGAGGAGGAGCAGTGCTCCCCCTGACCACCCCAAGGCCCCGGGACGCCCCCAACCACCCCCTCCCCCAGGAACAATACATTTTTTTAAGTTGAAATATTGCTTTCTATTTTTGAGATATCAAAAAAAAGGGGCATATGTTTTGAGGAAGTCCTGGGCTATCTATTCATTGTCACTGAAGTGCCATAGGTTTAGGAAGCCTGGGACATCTGGTAGCTTATGACATTGCCAAGATTAGTTTTTTTTTTGTTTTTTGTTTTTTTGATAAATGTGTGGATTGTAACAGCCTGATGTGCCTCAGGTTCACAATTGCTGGATGCATATATTGTATGTTTGACTAGCCAAGCTGGTCAATTAGATAAAGAATGCTAGCGATCATTGGCTATATGGTATGGTTGGAATGTTAAGCTGGTCAAATGTGATCCGACATGGCATTGTCCATTGATCCACTGCGGTATGTTTACATTACTAAAATATATAAGCCGTTAAGAAAGTCAGTGATTTGGTGATTGCGCATGCACATTGTTCACATAAATGCAAATAGTTAACAAGAACTAGATTGAAATAACAGGATTGAAAAAAATTAGTTCACAAGACATGTGATGTGATTGACACATTGAGTTCACAAGACATGTGATTGACTATTCCCAGAAGGTCAAAGCACAGGCATAAAGCAAGATATCCTCATAGTTCCACCTGTATTAAGAAAGAACCTAGAAAAATGTTAATATAATAAATTAAATACCTCTCACACAATTGCACGTCATTTATAATATGATGCACAAAAATGTTGGATTAGAATTTACTAACCATTCCCATCAATACACTTATTCACATTAAAGAGACACTCTAAGCACTAAAACAGCATTGTCTTAATAAAGCAGTTTTGGTGTATAGAACATGCACTTGTATTCTCATTGCTCAGTTCCATTCCATTTAGGAGATAAATCACTTTATCAATCAGTTTATGCAGCTCTAGCCACCTCCCCAGGCTGGGGATTGATCTCCTATACAGCAGACAACTCAACAGTTGGAGTAGTGGGCATGATCTACACACCAAAACCACTTCATTCTAAATTCATTTTGGTTCTTAAAGTGTCTTTTTAAACATATTTTATTTTCCTTATTTAAAGAAATAAAAAAACTGGAAAGGGAAAAGCTTTTTTATATTATTAACTGGTCAGGATTTTGGAATTGAATCTTGGGTATTCATTTATTTTTTCAAGTTAAAGCTATTATCTACTATGACCTGGCTTGCAAGGCAGAATAGGCAGCTGTAACGGATCACCTGGCACCCCGACTGGGTACCTCCGTTGAAGGATACTCCTAGCGCTTCCTGAGGACTCCAAGCACTGCAGCAGACACCACAACCACCGAACCGGAGAAGCATACGAATGCTCTCAAGCATATGAATGCTGTAAGCAGCTGAACAGGAAAAACATACAATCAGCTTACACTCCTGGCAATCAGCATACAATCCAATTCCCCCAATAACGAGACGACACTTCGTTTTGAGGTCAAGCAGAACTGACTGTACTGGCACATACAGCCTCTTTTATTCACAATCCACAAACATAGTACTGCCGACAGGGTTTTGAAATACAACCAATCAATCCGTGCAATACACACAGACACTCCCACACAAAATCCTCCCCTTTGCCTGTGATATGATTACTGAACACAATGGGTAATTTAATTATCACAGGCAGAGAAATACAGTATTATAAAACATATCACAGGGAGCCCAAAACATGCAATAACCCCATAAAGTAAATCCTCGGAACCGGGTGATCTGGGTGAACCACATATTCAAAATTCACCCAGATCCGTTCAGTAGTTTGGAAGATACAGTTTAATTCAGATTCCGCAGAACATATACAGGCTATATGAAAAATAATTACTGTATAATGTGTCCCCTGTTGTATAGTTTAAAACTACTGCACAATGTCTTTGTGTACCAAATACCGGTGAGATGGCACCGTGTAGAAAAGTCCAAACAGTGTCTGTGAGTTAAAATGGCCGCCATCCACTGTTCTCACCATGTGCTTTATCCATTGTTCTCACCATGTGCCTCTGATACATGAAATGGTGGCCACCCAGTAACTCCACAGTTTGTCTGGTAGTCTGTCCAGCCGGACCAACAGATGAAACACATGGGGAACAGTGCAACAAACGAAGGGAATCATAAACACTATATGGACAATAGTCATATTTGTGCACAATCTCCAGTTTTGTCACAGGGCACAAATAGTGTTTTCAAATGCCATATATCCCAGGGCCATAGTCAGAAGGTAGGAGGCGGGCAAGCAGCCTCCTCCAAGAACACGTGACGAGGTCTGTTCCGCCACAGCAGCTGCTTAAAGGAACACTATAGTTACCCAGAACACTTCATCTCAGTGAAGCCATACTGACCTCTTAGGAGGACGAGCAGCTTATCCGGAGTAAAAATGTATATTTTGATTATCATTTTTTATTTTTTTTTGACCCATGGTAATTAGGATGGATGGGACATGGAATTCCTGACCCTTTTGTTTATCCTCTAAATCAGATTAAGAAACTGAACTGTATTTCATGTAATTGTATGGACACAATTTTTATCGGATTGGAAATGTGCTATATTGAACGAAAAAGGTTCATTGCCTATGTATCATCCTTATTGCTGTCAAGAGATGTGAATAAAAATATGACTGTGACTTTATTCACTGAACACCAAACTTGAAAACCAAATTCCCAACTTTGGTGAATAACTGTAAAAAACGAACTAATCCCTGCAAGTTTGTGTATAATGTATAAACCTAAGCTGGTTCGTGCTTTGTTATCCCTTGGTTACACACATTTTGCAGGCAATAAATCATGTAAGCATGTGGGGTTCTGCCCTAGTGATATATATAACCATTGATGGGTTGTTTTGCAAATTTACAAATTTTCACTTTTAAAATATGTGTAAATTTTCTGTTCTAACATTATATTGTGAAAAAGAAATAATCAATGCTGAAGGTTTTGTCACAAAGAATAGTTTTAAAAGCATCTCCCTTGGGCTCTAGTGGTGTTTTAATGGGTCATTTACACAGAACATTTAAGTGTGAATGTAAACTTGTCTGTAAACACAGCAAACTGTAATCATTATCTTTCCTTTTAGTATATGCATCATTTTACTTCTGGGTACACAGATTCCCAAGAGGTTTGAATTTTTTTTTTCTGTTTTCCCCCCACAGTTAGATTTATTTTTGAAGTTTTTTTTATGCTGGGAAAGTTTCAAATAGAAAAATGTGTGGACCTTTTTTCCTATAAAGTCTACGGACCTTTTAATCTTATTACGGTCACTTAATGGAACACTCCAGGCACCATAACCACTATGGCATACTGTGGTTATGGTGCTATGGAATGCTAAGGCACACCTAAATATTATACAGGAAGCACCCCAAGGCAATCTTAAACCTGCAATATAAACATTGCCGTTGGTCTGAAACTGCAGTGTTTTACATTACAGGGTTAGAGGACTGGGACACTGCACCCAGACTACTTCAGTGAGCTGAACTGGTCTGGGTTATAGTGTCCCTTTCAATTGGTCATTTGTAACTAAGTATTTGCTTCTACTAATATACTATGTGGACATGTAAGCTTAATAACTGCCGTTAATTAATGATAATCATTGAAGGTAATGTACTCTAAGTTGAGTTTACAGATTTTCTTTAATGTGATTTTAGTCATTCCAGTGTGATTTTAGTGTGAGGTTTGCTTTTTCTGCTTTCATTTAGGGCCTTAACTATATAGATTTTACGATAAAATTAGATGTTGCCAATGTCCTGTTAGGCTGTTGAAATGTAAAAGAAAATTAGATGTCCCCTGGACAAATTGTAGGAAAGTAATTTAATAAAAATGCAAGTATTGAATATGGCAAGTGAAAAAGGAGGCCTTATTACAATCACTCCTTACATAGTATTTTCTAATAATGATATAGCCCGGTATGTGCTAAAAAGGATCTCCTAAAATTTGTAGGACACAGAATACATACAAATATTAATGTCACTTAATGGGACACTCCAAACCACTAAAACACTTATGCTTACTGAATTGCTTTAGGGGTTAACCGCATGATTTGTTTTCTTCTTATTTTATAAAAGGAAAGATTTTTCGTTAAATCAGCACTTTTATCAACCCCTTTTGTAACAACACATCCTGGCTGTCAACCAGACAGTAAAGATGGTTTCCTTTCTTACTAGCTTTGAGTGCTAGTGTGATAACACGTCCCCCATAATGTGATTACAATAAGGACTGCATTATATTTACAAAATACGAACCCATATAACAAAGCATATTTCACTGAAATGATGAATGAATTTCTCTAAACTATGGTTATCTTTGTCTTGGACAGTACCTGTTAGCTTACAAAGCAGCCCTACATCATGGAGCACCATATAAGTTACCGTAATATTATATTTTCTAGAGTTTCAAGGTCAAGCTCCTGAAACGTCTGTCAATGGGTTGGACAAATTATCATTAAATTCAGTTGTAATTTACATTTACCCATGCAAAAAGACATAACATTAGCTAAAAGTGGTGGTTAATATTTTGCACTACCATTGTTAGATTGCATTTTGTGTTGTCAAGTCACCAGCTGCTTCATGGGAAATGTAGTCTTAAATGGTCTTATCCAAACCACTGAACACACTCGTGTGAGCAGGAACGCATGTAAGCATTGAACCAGAAGACAAGAGCTGACAACTCATAACCCTTGCTAAATTATTCAGACTTAAGTGCTACATTTAGAAAAAAAAATCACCAGTTACTGTGACAAAATCAATTAGCTCACCTGCTGGAAAATGGCAAAAATATCTATTACTGGTTGAGTAGAAGCACATTTCGCTCTAAATTTATGATCGTAAAATCAGATTTAGATTGACTGTTATCATTATTTACACAGCTTAAAAATGTCAGTTATAACTAAATAGCTTCTCCTCCTACTTTAAGTAAGGATTACAGGGGAATCCATTAGCCAAAAGCTTGGACAATAAATGTGAATAATAATGTCTTAATAACATCACAAAGCAAAGGGTTATGAATATCATGAGCTATACCAATAATTTCTAAGTGTAGGATAGTTAACCCAAATTGAACAATTTGAATAAAAAAGAAGAAAACTCGGTTTGCGTTTAAAAACAAGATTGTGGTATCTTCATTGGTAAGTTTGTGCATAAACAGTCTCAAGACTGCCTTAGTGGATCATAGATAAGATCATAGATCATAGATAGATCATAGATAGATCATATGAATAACTACCAATAAATATGCCATCTAGTGGATAAGCTGAGTAAAAAAAAAACAAAAAACAAAACAAAAGTTTCTAAATAGATGTTTAAATAAATAGTGAGCTGGTTAGGGTTTTGAGGATGACTTGCATCTAATGGGAATATCGAATTATAGAAATACCACATTCAGTAAAAGTAAGTAGAATACACACTTACATACAGTGCAGATTGATTTTACATGTTAATTGTGGCTTTCTCGTCATTGGTTTAACAAATGCAGAAATGTGAGCTAATTACACGTGTTTAAAAAGAACATCCCATGTAGTCCTATCTAGAGAAAAAATACTTCCACTATTATACTATACAAATGATTTTTTTTTTTGCACAAATGCAATAACATGTTTTGCTGCTCACTGTTTTAGTCAGTCAATACAAGATTATTGAGATGGATGACAGAGAGACAGACTGACAGACTGAACATCCTTCATTCATTTACAGAATGAAATCTTATCACTATAAAATCGTATAGCTAACATTCTATTAACACATGTAAAATAGATTAAACAGTGCCATGCCATTTTTGGTTATAATAGAACTTGTTTGATAATTTAGGATTACAGTAAATTGAAAGTGGACTGGGAAAACCAATTAGAGATGGTAAATCCTAAATCTTCAGAGATTGACAAACAATAATGCAAAAGAAAGAAAAGTAAAGGCCATAGGTCAAACTATAGTTTTTGGAAAAGTATGTAGATTATATATTGTAATAATACAGTTGTCATATTGGATTATGAAACCAATATATTTGCGTGACATCCAGCACACTCCCTAACTACACACCTACTTCAAATCTAACAAAATAGAATTGGGCTTAAAAAAAAAAAACCGCCACTTAATTAAAAAAGGTCCATGGAAGTATTTTGTTACATCCAGCACAATATTTGCAGTATACCAGGACATATTTATGACTGTCCTCACCCCCTTCTTAATTCTTATTTTTGTCAATTTGATGTTCTAGTCCAGAGGCCTTTGCACGGCACTCAGGGATTGTCAGAGCCAAACAGACTCTAGCCTATCAGAAGTCATAGTGGGACTTCAGATATCTACTAGTGCAAACTGAACGGTGATTGCAGGTGGTAAGGGACAATTCTCCCATTGTACAGCACTATGGAATTTGCTGGTGTTTTATAAATACAATAATAATTTACGCATTGCAACACATAGAGGAAGTGATATCAGATCACTTGTCCCAGCACTTGTAAATGGGAATCTGCACTGGAGTAGAACAGCCCACTGCAGCTAGTGCAGCTCCTACCCTTGACCTGTACCTGGCCACCCCAGTCCCCACTGGACCCTAAGAAAGCCACCCACACTACAAGATATACACAGCTGTAGAAGAAGCCTCCCCCTCATACTTATAATACAAACAGCCCACACACACACAGTCAGTCCTCACAAACACAACACCATGGACAATCCACATATAGAGATGTCGCGAACCGTCCGCGAACTCCTCGCGAACGGTTCGCCACGAGCTGTTCGCGGCGAACTCCGGTCAGCTGACACATCCCGGCCAATCTCCAGCAGACCCTTCCTCCCAGACCCTCCTACTTCCTGGACAGCATCCATGTTGACAGTTCGCGACATCTCTATCCACATACATGTACACAACCCACAAGCAGCCTCACATGCAATACCACAAGCCAGCACATAACACTCAACAAAAGTATGTGTCATATAATCCACACACACAATTCCACAAACAACCCATACAAAGCCCACATTCCTATGTACCATGCACAATACCACAAACTACTCTTAAACATATAAAGTATAACAGCCTACATACGCACAAATACAATGCTACGAAGCAACTGCAGCATATATAATAAAAGCAGAATATGGCTACATACACACCTCAATTTATAAAAAAAAAAAAAAATAGGATCGACAATTTTTGTATTGCATTGATGCCCTCTTGTGGACAATTTTAGGTGTTTAAAACAGCACACAATATTACCTTGCATTCACTGTTCCTATATACTGCAAGAAGAAATAATTTGAAATGTATTCACTAAATTCAGAATGTATAGCATATTATTAAAGGACCACTATAGTGCCGGGCTCTGGGGAGAGGAAGGGGTAAACTTACCTCTTTATCCAGCGCCGGGCGGGGAGCTTTCCTCCTCCTCTTCGGCTGAATGCGCATGCGTGGCAGGAGCTGCGCACGGATTCAGCCAGTCTCATAGGAAAGCATTCATAATGCTTTCCTATGGATGCTTGCGTCTTCTCACTGTGATTTTCACAGTGAGAAGCACGCAAGCGCCACTAGAGGCTGGATTAACCCTATGATAAACATAGCAGTTTCTCAGAAACTGCTATGTTTATAAAAAAAAAAAAAAAAAGGTTACTCCTAGCTGGACCAGGCACCCAGACCACTTCATTAAGCTGAAGTGGTCTGGGTGCCTATAGTGGTCCTTTAAGCCCTTAAGGATACATGACATGTGTGACATGTCTTGATTCCTTTTTATTCCAGAAGTTTGGTCCTTAAGGGGTTAAGGACATTGCACATTTCAGGCTAAAACAGCTAAATTGGAAAAAATGTCAGCTTAGCTGTTTTAATTGAATCTTGAGGAGTGTGACATCAGGTGCCAGCCATCGTAAGTCATGTTTGGCCATGCTTTTGTTACGTGCCAAACTGCTAGATAGGAGCCATTATGGACAGCCAAATCTAGACTTCAGTAGACCTGATCCTTGAAGGTTCGGTGCTCAACTATTCCTTTGCTACCTGCCCTGGAAATACCATCCAGGAGTGTCAGATGTCACAGCTTCCAAAGGAAAGGGCTCTGCTTGACTAAAGGAAAGGCTGTGGTCAAAAGGCCAAGGACCAACCATGTTAACCCAAAAATTAATCTTCAGACTTTAAAAATTTCACACTTTGTTCCACTGTGGAGAAAAAATATTTGTGTGACTAAATATCTTTGTAGAGAAGCAATCAAGAAATGGAAATTTTAGTAAGATCACGAACCACAAGATTTCACATTCACCCAGCTCCTAATAACTAGACTTGAACAACAATGCAATTAAAAAGCCTACCGTCCACATTAAACCTAGTATACAGCATGAGTGTGTGGTCAAAATAATAATAAAAAACCTGACCATCCACTGCCTTTAAATATGCACAGTGCTGGGAGATGTGTTTCATCACCTTTCTACAAATAAACCATTGCAAACTTTAATCTCTGGGAAAATATATTTTGCCTTTAATTTCCAATAAAAAAAAAAAAATTAATTGTGCTCATTGAACTGTATCTGTTTGTGAAAATGCCTTTTCAGGTTTTAAGTGCAAGTTTGCGTTTTATTTATACAAGTTAACTTATTAACATATTTACATTTAAACATATTCACTTCGGACACATTATTTTGAATTTCAAGGAAGTGAAATACTTTTATACCAAAGAGAAATTTAAGTCACAAAAAAGGACATTGGGAAAGAATGGACTTGAGTTTTCTAAGAGGTTTATTCTTTAATCACAGGAATTGTGGAGATTAAACAAAGACGTAGGTTTACTCTAAAATCTGGAAATGAGCTGATCACTCCTCTCACTCAGCAGATGGGCTGTGATAAGAACTGATTTGGGGGCCTTTAAGGTGTGGTTTGCCAGCTATAAATCCATACAACCCTTTTTTTGCATAACAATGTTTTGTTTTTTTGAAGACAAAATTATTTTTTATGCAGTTTTTCTGTAAACAATCCATGTCAGTACCATAAATATATTCATCCACTAGAGGTCAGTAGTGTTCTTTTTACAGGCTCTATAATATTTCAATCTTGATATTGCTTTCAGTGTCAAGTGTTCCTTTATTCAAAATCAATACAGTGATAGAGTCTATAATATCTCCATTTTATTTACTTCCGTATTGGGAATCAAATCTGTATAATACACCTATTAGAGTCATATATTCGCATACTGTTACGTACTGGACTATAAGAGGCTATCTTGGGAAGTTAATCACTAAACTGAGATTTGTTGGGAATTCAAAGTGAATTTGAGTGAAAAGCCTAGACAAGCTTTCTGCTTCAATGAACTCAATACCTCTCTGTGAGAAGCATAGCCTTCCAATGTGTTCCAGGGCACAAAGCAATCAGAACACCCTTCCAACGGCCTCATTGAAAACTGGGGCAGTGCAAGTGAGCACACCTAAAAATGCTGATTTATCATGAAAATGTCACTTTCTGCATGGTCTTGTGTGAGGCTGTTGAATATTTGAAATACCCCCTTATTGAACAAATCTGCCCCCTTCCCCTGGACCCCCCAGGACCTCATCCCAGTTGGCATACCTCCTCGTATTGAGAGGTGTGCGAACACTCCATTTCTTACACATACATAAAAGACAGACGTATGCATTGTACCTTACATTGTGTACATATACACAATGCACACACTTTTTCTTACACATACATATTCTCCCCTACAGTCACATGTATATGTTTTTACTCACACACCTACGTTCTTCATGCATATACACTCTTACTTATTTACACATACAAACACACACATACATATACAGACAGGGTAATTTACTAAACAACAAACAGCTAAATTAAAGTCAGAATACGGCCGTCTAAATCTGAAGTTATCGGGTGGATGCATTTGGTTCCCGGATATCCAGTGGTGTACAAACAATCCATGGGGCCCCGGTGCGAAACTGATCCATGCCCCTCCCCCCCAGACACACATACATACACACAGAGACATATACATACATACATACATACATACACACATACATACAAACAGACAGGCACACACACATAGATACACATCACATACACAGAGACACATACAGGCACACATATATACACACACATACAGACACATACCCACACACAGACACATGCATATAGATAGATATATATATATATATATATATATATATATATATATATACACATACATACAAACAAAAACACACACATTCAAAATGTTTGTCACCTGTTTCCTACCTTTTAGGTGCCGGAGGGTGACTTTCCCTGGAGTCCAGTGTTGGCCCAGGCTGGTGTCAGTCAGAGTTCCCACTCTGACTCCCTCTCCTTCTTCCAGCGTGGGCTCTGTCTGACAGCTGGGAGGAGTGACGGGCAGGCACTTCCTCCCAGCTGTGATCACAGGGGGCCTGGTCACGCTGTTAAAGTGCTGACCTGGGCCCCTTGGAAATTCAACTCTATCGGGTGGCCCTAACAGCATGTGCCACACAAACACACAAACAAATATGAATGCTAACTTTGGCCAGTTTTTGTGGCTACTAAAAAAGACTGGACATACCCCATTTTGAATACCCTGGGTTGTCTACTTTAAAAAAAATATGTACATGTGAAGTGTGATTTAGAGATTTATGACAGATAACAGGGTTACAATGTTACTATTGATGCATTTTAAAAATATATATTTTGAAACTGCAATGTCCTACTTGTACTTATAGCCCTATAACTTGCAAAACAAAAAGCTAAGAACATGCTAACATTGGATATTTCTAAACTCAGGACAAATTTTTTAAACTATTTAGCACGGGTCTTTTTTGGTGGTTGTAGATGCATAACAGATTTTGGGGGTCAAAGTTAGAAAAGGTGTGTTTATTTTAAATTTTTTCATCATATTTTATAAAACCATTTTTATAGTAAATTATATGATATGAAAATAATGGTATCTTTAGAAAGACCATTTTATGGCGAGAAAAACTGTATATAATATGCGTGGGTACAGTAAATGAGGAAGAGGAAAATTACAGCTAAACACAAACACCGCATAAATGTAAAAACAGCCCTGGTACTTAACGGTAAGAAAATTTAAAAACGGTCTGGTCGCCAAGGGGTAATAACTAATAAAGACAAGTTGCATTACACACCATCTTTACACACTTACACGGTTGGGTGGGTTTCTGTATTTTCTATTTCTTCTTTTCTTTCTTGTTTGCTTCTAATTTATATGCACAAGACATTTTAATTTATTTAATGAATGTTATGCTTTACCAGTGGTAATCTCTTTTGAAACCAGCTTGTCATTATCAGTTATAGTGTTGGAATATTCATAAAGGCTTAATAAAATTCAGAGCTGAATGTATCTGCAGAATGCACATTTGCAAATTATTGTAAACTTACCCATTAGTGACAGCCATCAATCAAATTGCTATGAAACCCTAGGCAGCAAGAGAGTTAATCATGTGGTGACTGGCCAACGCTTGCTAGCCAGCAACCACATCACAGTTAAAATAAAAAAGCCTGTAAAGGTCAATATGACCCCCATATTACTGTAAGGGAGGTTATAAACCTTATGTGTCCACCTCAATGCCACCGGCAACTAGTGGCTCAGAATTAAGCTGAATGACATGGGAATCATGATTAAATGTAATTTCTGTATAGCTGCACCCTTTTTCATTACACACTCTGGGCCACACAAGAACAGTGAACAGGTGTGTGCAACTCTTAATAGCAATGCCGCTCATAAAATAGAAACATAACGAATACAGAAATTTCAAAAATACCTTCACTGCAGGGCAGTGGCGTACACATGACCCTCTTGGAGTGCTGGGGGGGATTATTCCCTGGGGTCCAGTGGGGCTCCTGGGCGGGTGGCCGGTCAGGCAGGCAGGCGGGCGCGCGAGGGAGCACTCAGTGCTTCCTCTTCAGCTCCCTCGCGCGCCGCGTAGGGATGCCGGTGCCGGAAGATGACGTCATCTTCCGGCTCCGGTATCATTGCGGTGTGCGAGGAGCTGAAGAGGAAGCACTGAGTGCTCCCTCGCGCGCCCGCCTGCCTGCCCCACCGGCCACCCGGGGTCAGCAGGGCCAGCCTCAGGGGGGCCGTGGGGTGATCGGCTCCTGGGCCCCCCAGGGGAAGAGGCTGGCCCTGGGCGTACATACCGGGTCGCAGGGGCGGCCGGGCCCCCTGGTGGGCCGGGCCCGGTCGCAGTCGCGACCCCTGCGACCCTGGTATGTACGCCAGTGCTGCAGGGTACTCACTGCTGCAATCATTCCGAATTTTTTTTTTTTTTTTAACTCCATATTTTCTAACCTTCGGCACCTTAAAATCTAGAAAGCTGTTGCATCCCAGTGTACAAGTTTGTAGATTCATTCTAATTATAAAATGCATTGTTAATGCTGTCGAGAAATGTGTTGTTTTTGCTTTGGTCTATAGTGCTAGCTGGGTAACCATATGTTATGGATTAACTATCAATGTAAACAAGTGTCCCATTCACCTCTTGGAATTACCTTCTCCAGGATTATGCAAAGTAGTGAAGGTCAAAGTACCCTTCTGTTACTAGAACAGGAAACTGAAAGGAACTATGATCCCGTATATAGTCTGCGCTCAGTGCTGGCAGAATGTGGAAATGATGTAATAAAGAAAGCGGCTTCTAGTTAGAGCACCCAACATATTTTGAGCATTTGACTTTCAAATGAAATATCAGCACTGTCTAGGACAGCTGTGTCTATTAGACTCAGCACAACTACTTTGCTAGTATAACTTACAGATACAGTGTCACAATTCGGCTTATTCTCATTCTGGTGCAGTACTTTACAGTGCCACTACCTGTCTGTTGTGCTATTGCAGGATGCTGCACCCAGCCTGAGGTCTCTCTCTGTTCCCAGCTGGCCTTACTTTGTGATTAACATTAATGAACTGGCAAGCTAGAAAGGGTGAAACTCAACTAAATAGCGAGAAGTTAATGTTGTTGGTCTGGTCCTGCCTATCCTGTGTTCCTGTGCTAGCAGTCTCCTGGTGTTCCTGTATCCAGAGGCCTTTCCTGCGTTCCCTGTATCCAGAGGGCCTCCTCTTACATCCAGTTATCTGTGTTTGTATTTTATTTAACGGTCTTCTTTTGTAAATATCAATACACTTATTTTTTGCCTTTATTTGGTTGTATATTGGTTTCTTTGCATTCTGGGTTTCACCCTATAGAGATTGCTGCACTGGTCAGCACCCCTTCCCAACCAGACCCCTGACACATAGTCAACATCCCACCCTGCCATTAGCTGCCACCACCAATCCCAATTCTGCTCTGACAACAAAATATAGTTACATAGTTACATAGCTGAAAAGAGACTTGTGTCCATCAAGTTCAGAATCCTCACGTGTTTTTGCTGTTGATCCAAAAGAAGGCAAAAAACCCAGTCTGAAGCGCTTCCAATTTTGCAACAACCTTGGAAAACATTCCTTCTTGACCCCAGAATAGCAGTCAGATGTCTCCTTGGATCAAGCAGCTATTACCCCACTAATTAGAAATTATATCCCTGTATGTTATGCTTTTGCAAGTATTTATCTAATTGCAGTTTAAACATCTGTATAGACTCTGACAAAACCACCTCTTCAGGCAGAGAATTCCATATCCTTATTGGTCTTACTGTAAAAAAACTTTTCTTTGCTTTAGATGAAATATCATTTCTTCCAGCCTAAATGTATGACCTCGTGTCCTGTGTATAGCCCTGTCTATGAATATATTTCCAGATAAAGGTTTGTACTGTCTCCGAATATATTTGTATATTGTGATCATATCCCCTCTCAGGCGCTGTTTTTCCAAACTAAACAGATTTAAATTTTTTAACCTTTCTTCATAACTAAAATGCTCCATTCCTTTTATCAATTTTGTAGATTGTCTCTGCAGTTTCTCTAGTGCCATGATATTTCTTTAGAACAGGTGCCTTTAATAGCCGTTCAAATAATTTCCCAGTCACAGAAGTTAAGCTCACAGGTCTACAATTTCCAGGCAAGGATTTTGAACCCCTTTTAAATATAGGAACAACCTCTGCCTTCATCCAATCCTCCGGTACAATACCTGAAACAAAATATCTGTGATTGACAGGGCCATAATTATAACAAAAGCAGCAAATACAACAATATACAAAAAAAAGTAAAATACTTGCCTCTAGTTGCCCAAGGTAGGGCTAGTTCCTTGGAGTTGAGGAAAACGTATTATAAATATGCATTTGTTAAATCTATTTACTCAAGTGGGGTAGATATGCACAATGATCCCCTTTTAAATGTTGGGTGTCACCCTCCAGCACTGCATCTGTATTTTGCTCTAAAAATCGAAGCAGTATGGTAATATGAACATTTGCTTTCTACTGATTTCACTTTGTCTGTCTTTTTCCTTACCTCAGCCCACACATAACATTCTCTGTATGCTTCCTCCTAACTGGTTGCTCTGGCTGTCAATCAAAATGTAAAGTCTGTATCTCCTTTGAAACAAACCATCATCTCTGCATACACATCCTATCACCTGGGAATAAGCCCTTGTTTATACTGATGTTCATGCAGTGTCAGCTGAAGCTAATTGAATTGTGACTGTCAAATTTCCACTTTAAAATAGGAATAACAAAAGAGAATTGGTGAATTTAAATTTTTTGATTTAAAAGAAAAAAATTACACCACGGTATTCCAAAGGTGCGCGTATTTTGTAATAAAATTGTTTTCGCAACCATTCTGAATAATTAATGCTAATATTAATATCAACAGGGTTATTCAGTAACGTGAATTGTTGGAAATTCAAAGTGAATTTCAAGTGAATTAGGCTCGCTCAATGAAAGCGAATTAGGGATAACAACACACAAGAAGGACGTGGGAATTGTTATATATAAACTATGCAACAATGTGCAATGTCAGTGAACAGTGGTTAAGGCCAATAAGGTATTGTCCTGCATGAAAA
This sequence comes from Pelobates cultripes, assembly GCA_933207985.1. NCBI lineage: Eukaryota > Metazoa > Chordata > Amphibia > Anura > Pelobatidae > Pelobates > Pelobates cultripes. The sequence continues at coordinate 115,057,282 of OW240917.1, read as the reverse complement.
AGGGCATTAATTCTCGGGATGAGAATATCATTTTGCCTCTTTATATATCACTGGTAAGACCACATATTGAAAATGCTGTGCAATTTTGGGCACCTGTTCTAAAGAAGGATATTATGGCACTAGAAAGAGTGCAGAGGCAGGCCACAAAATTAATAAAAGGAATGGAACATTTTAGCTATAAAGAAAGGTTAACAAATTTAAACACCTTTAGTTTAGAAAAACGTTGCTTCACAGGGGATATGATAACATTATACAAATATATCCGTGGCCAATACAAACCATTGTGTGAAAATCTATTCACAAACAGGACCTTACATAGGACACAAGGTCATGCGTTTAAACTGGAAGAAAGAAAATTTAGTCTAAGGCAAAAGAAAGTTTTTTTTTTTTTTTTTTTACCGTTAAGAACAAGGATATGGAATTCTCTGCCTAAAGAAGTGGTTTTATCAGAGTCCGTGCAGATGTTTCAACAGCAACTAGATGCATACTTGCAAAAACAGAATATTCAATTATATAATATTTCAACTGTAGAGTAATAGTTTCTTGATCCACGTCTAAATCTGACTGCCATTCTGGGGTAAAGAGTTTTGTTTTTTCCCTAGTTTGTTGCAAAATTGGAAGTGCTTCAAACTGGGTTTTTTGGGGTTTTTTTTGCCTTCTTTTGGATCAACCGCAAAAAAAAAAAAAATGTCAGGAAGCCTCAACTTGATGGACACATGTCTCTTTTCAGCCAATGTAACGGTAATGCTATAGGAAAATAGTATGAGAGACCTGGTGGGTTTGTAGGGCATCTTCTATGAATTAAAATAGCAGTAGGCATTGGAATGTCTCCTGATACAGTAATGTCAGCTCTGTATGGTCTGGTGGCCCACCGTCTCAAAACCTCCCAGTGTCTGGGGTATGAAATGACGATCAGCCTATGATGAGTATTGATGATGACCCTAGAAATGTTTGAAAGTGACTCAATGGTGGGAAATACTCAGCAGTCAAAATATAACTAAACTGTTTATATAAATAAAAAACATTTAAAAACTGTTTAATGCTAAATGAAATTACAACACAAGGGGACTCCAGATACTCTAACCAGTTTAATAAGATGAAGCAGACACAGTGCCTACAGTGTCCCTTTAACTTGATACAATGACAAAAGACAAGCTTTTGGCTCAGATAAGTATATTACACTGTGCCTATGCGTTTGTTACATGCTGACATAGTCAACATCAGAAAGGAACTTGGAGTAGAGAGGATTCCTCAGACCCCTTAAAGAGAAATTTTTGGTTAAAAATTGAGCGATTTTATATATAAAAATCATTAAAAATATACAATTAAGAAAAGAATAGCAAGATATTCCCTTTCAAAGTTTTGTAGATGCACAGCTGAGAGATGTTGTATGCAGATATGGTCATACCCCTCCCTCACCGGAACTAAGTTCTGTCAGTCAGGAGCGGGATAATTCTCATCTAATCCCATAAACTCTTGTTCGTCACACATAATGAGTGAAACAGATCCCCATAAATTGTAAGAACTCGATTTTGGTACCAAGCCTATCTGTCCCTCTTTTCCATCCTAATGTCCCTCTTTTGGTGGAACTCATTATTCTTGGTGTGCCTGGATTTATGTGAGAGCTCTACAGCAATAACACTCCCAGTAATGTGTCTTTAAACTATAGTAAATGTTTAAAGATATATTGTTATTTTTCTAAATTACATTTTAGTTGAATGATATGTTACTAGATACGTCACCTAATAAGTCTCAGAGCATCCCTGGCCACGCCCTCACTCGCACCCCTAAAATTAATTAATTAAACATTAATCCATCTTTGTCCATTTGAAATGTTAAGGATGAGGAAATGGAGGACAGATAGAATGTAAGAAAATGAACAATAAACCCCCCACTAAATTCACAGTTTATTTGTAATGGATATAGAGATATGTAACAATGTTAAAATTATATAAAAATATAGAATTATTTATTTCATTCTAAAATGTGTTTGTTAGGTAGGCAAATGCAGAAACACCTTGAAAAGGAGACAGTTGCCATAGAAACTGGCCTTTTGTAATGTTATTCGGTTGTGGACAGCAGAATGACTTGATATTTTTATATAACAATGTGAAATCATAGAAAAAGGGGTTTTCCCATACATCTCTAACTGACAAAGGAATCATCGTTGTATAACTCCATCAAGAACAGTTACCTCTATTTGGCCTATATAGCTGTGAGTATCCAGCAATCCTGGGGTAGTTAGGCATACTGATGAACAGAACATCAGGATGTTGTCATTTAATTGCAATATTTTTACATGAATGTGATGTTTTCTGCACATTTGAAATGTGTTTTGGCATGTAATCTTTGAATAGGTAAGAATTCTAATGTAAATTAAATAAAATAGTTGTAATATCTGGAATACAATAATTAAGAATAAATCTTTTTTGGGAATTCTACAGACATAGGAACACTATAGTGTCAGGAATACAAACATGTATTCTTTACTGTAGTGTTGGAATATAGGATTAGGTCCCCAACCCCCCTGCCTTTATGAAGATTAAAGGTAGCTTCACTGACATTTTCTCCCTCTCTGTGCAGATTCCACAGCTGGCTCCGCCTCCTTCGCTGAGATCAACAATTCTATAGGAAAGAATTGGGAAGTTATTGCAGATGTGCGGCTGCTCTAATCGGCATCTCCTCATAGAGATTCATTGAATTAATGCATCTCTATGGGGAACGTTCAGAGTCTCCATATGGAAGGTGGAGACGCTGAATGTTGGTGCTGCACACTGTGCAGCACTGACTGACCCAGGAAGTGATGCAAAGAGAAAAACAAAACAATAATTCTAGGAAAAACAAACACTCCAAATCCAAAAGGAAAAGTTTATTCCACTATATATATATATATATATATATAGAACCAGAGCACTTACTCACTAAAAAGAAACTTCATATAGTTTGTTTTGTTTTTTAAATACATAATGTGGGTTTAGTTACAGTATATGATCATACATTGGATAAGCCTGTCACAATGCCAATGTACCCCATTTTTGGAAGGTCCTATTCTAACAAGCTAATGTCTATTCTTTATCTGTTTATTAGATATACCCCAAATGTCAACATGCATGCATTTAATTATGTATTTTTTCACTGGAGTTATATCTAAAAACAGCTTGTCTGCTGCCTTTGCAAGTCCTCCTCTTCTAATCCCTCCCAGACTTTCTGTGGCTGTCCAATCAGACTTTCCAATGAGAAGTCTTTGCAAGGCAGGTGCTCTGGGCAATTGCTGCCTGTTGAGCTCAATGCAAGTGTAAAGGAAGTAACATGACTTGTTGTCTGCTTGAAAAGCATGGAGGTGTAACCAGTATTATTTATAAAGGTGTCAATCTCTATTAAAATCTGCACTTTTTTGAAAATGGAAAAAATAGGACACATTCTTCACACAGACCTTTCCAGCAAGCCAAATAATTCAAGAATTTCACTCCCACATGTTTTCTTATTCATTAGCCAGCCATGATAATCCATACAATGTATTTCTGTAGGTATGGTAAATGATTTTGATCCTTTTATCTGTACGATTATATATGGAAAGGTTAGTCCACAAAGGCAGCAGCTGTGGTTAGATATCACAGGATAGAATTTGACCAGTGACATTAGTCCATGACAGAGCGAGCTGGGGTTCTTGGAGACCAGCTCAGCTGTTTCATTATGCACATGTTGTATTTGAACTGGCTGACAAGGCAGTAGAATTAGTCAAATCCACATCTCCCCTTTGAGAATGCAGTTGGTTTATCAGGAGCGATGTAAGTGTAGAAAGAGAGAAAACAGAGCAGTGCTGTAATGACAAAGAGGAGGGCAGAGGGAAATGTATGACAAAATGGAAATTGTTTAATGAGGGACTGCCCCATCCACATGAGATTAATGCACAATCCATAGCTAACTAGAAGGTAGCTACACTCTTCTGACACATATGGTAAAATAATAAACTTGCATTTTTTTAAATTTATGTTTATGAATATTGTGTATGCATGGGTATATGCCTTGATATAAATGTTCCCATGCTAAAATAATACATGTTTAAAATTGTTAGTTAATAGCTATGTGCTGTGCGATTTAAAAACATTTTTTTGAAGCTATCAAATCACAGTACGCCGTGTTGGTAAATACCATGCTATGCCGTGAGTGTGACAAAATCATTGAAAATATTCCTAGCTAGTGTATGGAGCAAAATTGATGGTGGTGGCAGAAATAAAAGTGTTTTATACTAATTTCCTCTTAAAACCTTGCAATTGTCATTTGCTCAAATGTTGCATCAAAAGAATAACCAATTGTTGCTTATGAACAAACACATTTAATCAAGATTGGGAATTTGCTCTAGTAAATTAAACTACATTAAAATAGCACATGGAAGGAATGAAAAAAAAAAGTTTTGGTAGTTACGGGCCAAAAGGAAGTCCTGACTGTTTTTCTTTACAATCCATCTCTACATGCTGTCCCCAGGTTTACCCACATGGTTTTGTTTATATAATCTTGTGACCATTATCCCATTGAGAACTCAAAGACTGTTTTTCACTTTTTCCCATAATGATGATTGATGCTGGTTGCACTTTAATTGCAAATGAACATTGGAGTAGGAACCAAAGAAAATCTGTGGGAAAACAACAAACTTACATAATATTCCCAGGCTCACTTAGGGAGCTTATATTAAACCATGCAGTTTTCTACAGGTAAATGATATATTATCACTAGGAGTCTATTAGTAGAATGGGATAACAACTCTTTTTTTCTTATGTTTTTGTTTTTCTTATCGTTCATAGACATTGAAACTTGATCATAAAAGCTGCACTGGGCTTAACAACCAACTAGAGTCAATGGATATATCAAGGTTGGCTCAAGATGGCTTAAAGGGACATGGTAGGCAACTGCCTTGTGTCATTGAAGTGGTTATAGTGTCCGTCACAAACCCTTCATTTGGCATTGAAACCATTTTTAATGGTTTAATGCTAAATTAGTCCCCATAAGCCCATCTCCTCTACACTGTGTAGGCTAATGAGGAAGCTTTAGGATGAACAGCAGTGGATGGCTGTGACTGACTGAGAGAATTAGCAAATGGCTTTTAGCATATCATGGCTCACAGTGATGGTATGATTCAGTATGCCTAATAAAAGTTATGTAATTTCTTCTTTAGTCATAGCTCCAGCTTAGAAAATGGTTTAACTCTTAAAGGGATACTATAGGCACCCAGAGCACTTCAGCTCATAGAAGTTGTCTGGGTGCAATGTGCCATCACCCTTAGCCTTGAGCATGTAATATTTGCAGTTTTTAATAAACTGCAATGATTATCTGCTAGGGTTAACTCCTCCTTTTGTGGAGAACAGCCACTCGAGGGACTTTCAGGTGCTTGGTCACCTAAATGAAGCTGGATGTCCTCACGCTATGCATGAGGACTTCTGACGTCACCGGAATCCCCATAGGAAAGCATTGAATAATGCTTTCCTATGGGGAAATCCTAATGCGCGCTCGGCCATTGCCACACATGTGCATTAGGTCTTGCCCCCACGGCTGACGTCGGTAGGGGAAGACGTCCCAATGTCGGCGGGCCATGTCCCTTTTTCAAGGTTCCTGTCTCACGTTCTAGAATTTGTTTCCTGGCATCACGCTTTTAGGGGTTCAAGGGAACTTTCCCCAGTTAGTGTAATGCGTGCACATCATTAGACATGCTCGTACTATGCTCAGAACCTTGTAGAGAGCACTGAAACTGTACTTCCTGCATGATCCACTGTTGGTGACCTGCCCACTTTGTATGGCACCATTGACTAATTTTGTGTCATTGGCCTGTCCCCTTTTACCCTGCTCACTGGCATCACACTTCATTGAACACTGATGTTAGGGGGTAGGGTGTATGAAAGTGTGACTTACATGACAATTAAAGTGCCCAAAATTAACCAAATCGGAAAAGTTCTCTAAGTCAACTATTTTTTTCAGCTATTTTGGAGGGAAAAATGTAATTCACTTTGAGTTTTTGGCAACTGAAACTTTTGTGAAAATTTCCAGTAAAAAAGCAAAAAGAAACTACATGTGTGGTGTAATTCTTATCACACAGACAGCCACAGCATTCTAATATTTCAAGAACAGCAGCCAGAATGTTAATAGACGTTCTATGCTGCTTATATGCTTGTATCCAGATTGCTTTATCTTTACTATCTGCCCACATTTCTTCACCTCGCCTACAAACTCTTTGGCATGAATTCATACAAAATTCAATATCAGAACAATTAAGAAGCACTTTATTGTGAAGGAATACACTGATCAGCCACAAAATTCAAACCACAGATAGGTGAAGTGAACAACATTGATTCTATTGTGTGTGTGTGTGTGTGTGTGCATATATATATCTATATATATATATATATATATATAGATATATATATATTACAATGGCAGCTGTCAAAGAGTGGGATATATTTGGCAGCAAGTGGACAATTTTTGAATTTCATGTTTTGGAAGCAGGAAAAATCGGCAAACTAAAAGATCTGAATGACTTTGACAATGGCAATATAGTGATGGCGAGACGACTGGGTCAGAGGAACTCCAAAATGGCATGTTTTGTGGGGTGTTACCAATATGCATTGGGTAATACATATCCAAAGTGGTACAAGAAAGGACAACTGGGTCATGGGTGCCCAGGGCTCATTAATGCACGCGTGGAGCAAAAGCCATGTCCATCTGGTCCAATCACACAGAAGAGCTACTGTTGCTGAAGTTACTGAACAACTTTAATGCTGGTCATGACAGACAGGTGTCAGAAGACACAGTGCATTACAGTTTGCTGCGTATGGGGTTGCGTAATGGCTGACTGGACAGAATGCTCATAATGACCCCTGTCCACCACTGAGTGTATGTTTAATGGGAACATATTCATCAGAACTGTACCATGGAACTATATATGAAGGTTGCCTGGTCTGTTAGATCATGTGGATGTCTGTGTTTGTGTGTGTGTGTGTATCGTTTACCTGGGGAAGAGATGGCTGCAGGATGCACTATGGGAAGAAGGCAAGCTGGCAAAGGAGTTGTTATACTCTTGGCAATGTTCTGCTGGGAAACCTCACAACTTGCAGGACTTTAACCCCTTAGTGACCAGACCACTTTTCAATTTTCTTGCCGTTAAAGACCAGGGCCTTTTTTACATTTCTGCGGTGTTTGTGTTTAGCTGTAATTTTCCTCTTACTCATTTACTGTACCCAAACATATTGTATACTCTTTTTCTCACCATTAAATGGTCTTTCTAAAGATACCATTATTTTCATGATATCATATAATTTACTATAAAAGAAATTATTAAATATAATAAAAAAATTTAAAAAAACTAAACAAAAAACACTCTCTCACTTTGACCCCCAAAATCTGCTACGCATCTACAACCGCCAAAAAACACCTGTGCTAAATAGTGTCTAAATTTTGTCCTGAGTTTAGAAATACCCAATGTTAACATGTTCTTAGCTTTTTTTGGAACGTTATAGGGCTATAAGTACAAGTAGCACTTTGCTATTTCCAAACCATTTTTTTATTATTTTTTTTAAAATTAAAATTACATTGTAACACTGATCTGTCAGGAATCCCTGAATAACCCTTCACGTGTATATATTTTTTTAAAGAATGCAACCTAGGGTATTAAACTTGGGGGTATTTTGACTCTCTTCATGCAAACATTTTACCACCAATCTATGCCAAATTAAAAAAAATTATAGTAATTGGTGATTTTATTTGACACATAGCAATCTAAGAATATATGTACTGAGAACTTTAAGGGCTACTGCCATCTATAGATGTGTCGGGTTCTATGGGGACTAAATGACCTTATTTGGAAGGTGCGCATTCCAGTTTTCCAACTTGGAATTTTCATAGCTGGTCATCATGCACCCATGTCCTATTTGTGACATTTTTTTAAGCCGGCCAATGTAATTTACCCCCATCAAACTACATATTTTTGAAAAGTAGACAACCAAGGGTATTCAATATGGGGTATGTCCAGTCTTTTTTTAGTAGCCACTTAGTCACAAAAACTGGCCAAAGTTAGCATTTATATTTGTTTGTGTGTTAAAAATGCAAAAAACAATTATGAACGCTAACTTTGGCCAGTGTTTGTGACTAGGTGGCTACTAAAAAAGACTGAACATACCCCATTTGCAATACCTTGGGTCGTCTTATTTTGCAATAGGTATGCCATCATGGTGGTAATTCTTATTCCTGGTCTACCATTCGCTCTCAAAGGCAACATTACCAATCTGGCAAATTTCAATGTGAGAAAAACAGCCTTATATTTGACCCTGTAACTTTCAAAAACACTATAAAATCTGTACATGGGGGGTACTGTTATACTCGGGAGACTTCACTGAACACAAATATTAGTGTTTCAAAATGATATCACTTTACAACAATGATATCATCAGTTAAAGTGACGTTTGTGTGTGTCAAAAATGCAAAAAAGGGGGGGCGGGGCTGGACCGCCATGTTGAGAGGTCGCATACAAGGCGAGCTCCTGCAGAAAAACAACATTTACACTGGCAAAAAGCAACCAATTTAGCCATCTGCAGTCCAGAAGCAATGGTCCTGCGGGCTAAGAGGCGCTAGTGCTGAGGCCACCCTGAAAACAAGCGCTGCGACTACTGAGAGGGCACGTTGGCAGAGCTGCACCTGAGTCCTACCCGGGCGGTGAGTGAGGTGGACGGCCGCCGCCTCGCTATCTCGCCCTGTGGTTTCCTCGGAACTCCGATGGCCCTTTGGACCGGGGGGTCATCCCGGTACCAGGAGACTGTCTCCACAACCCATGGCACCCGGGTCAGGGGAGCCCCAGCTACCAAAATGGCAGGCGAACCTGAAATGGCGGCACAGCTGGAGACCGCCAAGGCATCACGGATCGGAGCTCCCGATACGGCACTGATGCTGGGGGGATGGAGGGACTCCTCATTCCAACCAAGCTACTACCTAAGCTGCAAACGAGGGAGACCCCTGGCCCCTGCGGCACTGAGCAGTCGGGATTTCGAGACACCCCTGCGCTCCTGCAGCTTTCAGAGGAAGATCAAGCAAAAGTGAGTGATCACACACAGGGAGCGCACACACCACGTTGGGCTCATTCCTTCCATGCCTGGGTCAGTGCAAGTCAGAGGTTGGTTAAGCCTGGACTGCACAGGGACTCTCTCAGTGCCTGGGCTGCACGTGGTGGGGCAGACTCATGACAATCTTGCCATCTAAGCAACATAACATAGTATCTCTCAGTAGTATCTCTCAGCTACTATGTATATTTACCAAGCATACAGGGCCTATTAGTGCAGCCAATTGTTAACACCTTGTACTCTGCTCATCAGATAAGCACTCAGACACTCAGCTTATTATTAACAGCATAATGATGCCTCAACCAGCTTGATAACCTATTGGTCTACTCAATTTCCTCCTAATACTTTTATGCCCATGCTAAGGTTCTTTCTTTTATTTTACCCATAGAAGTTACACTTCATCTGAGCAATAGGTTAGCATGTGCCTGTTAAACCTTAAGTGCTAAAGCCCAAATGTAGTACATAATGCTGTCTATGCCAGTCAAATGTTATGCAGAGAGGCATGTATACTCAGCGAATTTCCATATCGACATCACAACCTGTGTAACCAGTTTACACTATTCAGTGAACGCCTATGCCTAATGTACTTTATCTGGTTTTACAATGCTTACTTCTCGTTTAAAAACAAAATAGTGCAAGATATTTCCCTTCCATGCCTATGTACCAATGTATATCAGGCCCGGACTGGCCATCGGGCATACCGGGCAAATGCCCGGTGGGCCGCGATGGCCGTGGGGCCGAGGCCGGCAGCGGAGATCACAGAATCTCCCCTGCCAGCCCGTGCAGGGCCAGCGCTACCCGAGCGCCGGCCCTGCTGTGTGCCTCCATGGGCCGGTGGGGAGATCAAAGATCTCCCTCACCGGCCCAGAGGCATGGAAATGCGGCCGCCGGCTGGGTGAGGGAGGGAGGAGAGAGGACCCGGCGGAGCTCTAACAAGCAGCTCCGCCCGGTCCTCTCGCGGGATTATGAGCGTTGCCGCGGTTACCGTTGCCGCGGCAACGCTCAGATCTCGCGAGAGTGAACTCTAACCCGCAGGTTACTCTCACCACTGGGCCACCAGGGATGGATGGCAGAACGGATCTCCTCCCCCCTCCCAGGATAAAGGTAGAGAAGAAGGGAGGGGGGGAAATATTATTATTATTATTTATTTTTTTATTAGTAAAAAAAAAATATTTAAATTTAAATAAAAAAATACATTCACTCACAAACACACAGCCCCCAGACACAGCACCCCCCCAGACACACACAGCACCCCCAGACACACAGCCCCCAGACACACACAGCACCCCCAGACACACACAGCACCCCCGACACAGCCCCCAGACACACACAGCGCACCCAGACACACACAGCGCACCCAGACACACACAGCGCACCCAGACACACACAGCGCACCCAGACACACACAGCACCCAGACACACACAGAACCCAGACACACACAGCACCCCCAGACACACACAGCACACAGAATGTGACAGCAGATAAAAACACCCTCACACACAGCACCCCTCTTACATACACACACTGCGCCCCTCACACATACAATAAGTCCAAATATATATATACATACACACACACACACTACAGCACCCCTCACTTCACCACTACACACATTACGCTCCAGATACACACTAGATCCCTTACTCTATATGCACTCTTTATCCTCTATACACACACACACACTGGGTCCTTTACACAGTAGATCTCCTACACACACACTACATTCCTTGTCAGCAAACACATACAACATTCTCTAAACACACCCTCTCTGCAACCCCTACACACACTACGTCACCTATACACACACACTTCAGCCAGTATGCACACACTCGCTGCATCCCCTATAAAACTATGCCCCCTATACACACACTCTCTACAGCCCCTAGCCACACATATTACACCACAAACACAAATTAAATTGACCTATTTACACAATACCACACCACACTCTACACACACACAATCCCACAAGCAGGCTCCAAACATATGCACCATGCACTTTCCACTTGTGGAGACACCAGAGGCAATTTTAAAAGCAAACACAGCACAAGCATGTTATTTCATTTGCTTGCTTGCGCAGAACAAATTCAGGGCCTTTTTCTAATGCCAGAGCTCTTCAGCAGGGCTCTGGGCATTGAACCAACATGCTCACTTTGAGAGGGGGCGTGTTGTCATTAGTGATGACAAAACACACCCTCTCTGGCCCCGCCCCCTTCTTAGGGGGCCGCTCTGATTGAAAAATGCCCGGGCCTAATTTTTTTCCCAGTCCGGCCCTGATGTATATTATAATGTTTTGTCTGCGGATGCTGTCGTGGCATTGCAAACCTGGTTGTAACTACCCGCACTGTAAAAATAAAGAATTTTAAAAAATGCAAAAAACTTCTTCTCTTTCACTGACAGTATCATTGCGGTGATATATTTTACTGTTTTGGAACACTAACATTTGTATTCAGCGAAGTCTACTGAGTAAAACCGTACCATCCGTGTACAGGTTTTAGGGTGTCTTGGAAAGTTACAGGGTTAAATATAGTGCTTGCAAATTACATTCTCTGGACTTTCGGCCTGGGTTGTTAGGCAGGTCCTCCAAATTGCAATTAATACAATTACTTCATTATGTAAAAATATATCATAAACTTGCACGTGGACTTTAAATATATATACATATTTATATATTTGAAGTCTATGTGTTTATTTATTAAATTATTTATGTAATTATGTATATGGACATGTGTATTTAATATTATTATTTTATATATATATATATATATATTATCAAAATACAGTTAGAATAAAATTATATATATATATATATATATTTAGCAATTTTATTTTTACATTTTTTATTTATTTTTATTTTTTTATAATCTATATATACAATATATAGTTGATAGATATATATATATATATATATATATATATATATATATATATATATATATATATATATATATATATATATATATATACGTGTGTAATTTTACTCTGTGTATTTTTATATTAATATATGTATATATTAATAAAAAATACACTTAGCATGATGTTTTAAATAATATATTTTTTTATTTTATTTATTTTTCAAAAAAAATTATTAACTTTATTTTTTTTTTTTATTGTAAAATTTTTGACAACTTTTTTTCACCAGCAGGGGGACTGCATAAAAGAAGCATGACATTAAATGAAAAAAGGCTTTAGTTTTGGATTTCAAAACCATATCTCATCTATCAGTCTGATCTTAAAAAGATGAATACATTTTGGAGTATACACTTCTCTCTTTTGTGTATGATTTTTGTAGATGTTGCTAAGGCTCTCCACAAATCATATTGCTAAATTATACTAATTAAAAGCACATTGTAAGCACCATAACCAATCACTAAAGCCCACTGTAGTAGTTACGATGCCAATTGGCACCAAAAAATGTTTTGCACAATTTGGACACAAAGAACCATATATGTTATAGAAGAATTATTTAATTGAGTGCATAGCTTAGGTAGATCACAGTACATTTTAAATATCAAACAATGCAGGAGATAACAGATCAGATCTAAATGCTAATATTTTAATAAGTTATTAATACATAACTTCTACTTGTCAATTATAGCCACAGCTATTGAATCATTTGTAGAATCCTAAAATACAAATATCCAGTACACATTAATAAACCCAAAAAAGTACTCAGACTCTTGATCCAAGGAGGGATCTGACCGCCATTCTGCAATTGAGAAATAATTTTTTCCTAATTTGTCGCAAAATTGCAAAGCACTTCACACTGTTTTTTTATTTTGTCTCTTGGATCAGCAGCAAAAACATATGTAAGAAAGGCTGGACTTAATGAACGTACGACTCTTTTCAGCCTTTGTAACTATGTACTCCAGATTTATTGAAGTCCCCACAACAAGCTGAACAATATTTCAATCTAACAATGGGTCTTTCTCAAGTTGAGAGGTATCAAAAGTAGATTATTTTTTTTGTATGTCCATTGAGTCATTTGTTTTGTAAAATGGGCCCTCCAAATAGTTTATTTAATGTTTTTTTTAATGTAAATTTATCTTTAACTAAAGACAAATCGATCTGCTTAAAAAAACCTTGAGTGTGTCTGTCCTGATTGAAATAAAATATGTACATATAGCAGCAGATAGTCTACTTCTAGAGCAATACCCAGCTTTAATATTCAGGGTGCCAGCTGGCCAGTTCTTACAATCAATTAACTACATTCACATTGTGAAACCACAACACACCATGCTGTTAATTACAGGCGCCCGCAGCCACATGGGATCTTGCAATCTTTTTAACTCTTCGAGTAATCTTTAAGGTGTTTGAACATCCCACTGGCGCTATTCTATATGTATTTGTACGTGCTCTTTTTGGAACTAAAAGGAGGATACTAGGCTTATTTGCTACTTGTTTAATATTACATTTTGTTTTTGTTGTTCAATCATTTTATAGAAAAATGTTAGCAATAACTACAATGCAAAAAAATACTTTAAGGATAGTGCTGAATTGATGGCATTCCTTGTTTAATGTACGTGCACTATATCTGAGTGACGTGCTGAGAGTGCTAATGACAGAGAGAGTGTGTGTGTGTGTTTGTGTGTGTGTGTGTGTGTGAATATTTATATGTGATATGTGTGTAAAAATTTTATTTTCTTTGTGTTTCAATATTTCAGTCTATATGTGTTTGTAACTGGATGGGCTCCCCCAATTTCGCAAATTACATGCATTGTGTTTTAGGAGAGCAAAGAGCACATGTATAGTCAGGAAATTATGGAGCCCTACTTGTTGATATTTGAATAAAAAAGTCCTGACCTCTTCTGATTGTTATTAACTTCTAAACTATGGTATTGTTCTGGCAAGAATAAGAAATCTGGTAAACACCATGCCCGGGGGGATAGACTGCACTTTCTCCGAAAGAAGACATTTTTAGAATTGTGTGTGTTTAGTTTTCTTCATCATCACTCTTGATACTGGACAGCTAAGACTTTGGTTAAATGCAGGATATACCTGAATATAGCTGTATATAGAAAGAAGCTCATCTTCTGTATATGTTTCCAGACGTAAATATTTCAAATTAGAATATCCGCATAATAATGATCTTTATTTTTAAATTTCATTTCTTAAAATTACATGAAATTTCAAAGTAGCAGGTGTCTCTACCAGGCATTGTACTTCTGAAAAAGGGAACATATGATTATCCTACTACAGGGGTAGGCAACCTTTGGTACTCTCTTCAAGAATCTCCCATGAATAGGCTGACTCAGCACAGATATTATTCCCTGAACATCCCTGATTCAGTCATCTTGGTAATGTCTATAATTTAGTTATAATCGTGGCTGGAATATATATTTTTTTCAGAATTCCTTGAGCGTGATTTCCACTCATTGTATTTTTCCAATGAGTTCATAAAGCTTTCCAACATCACTGTCGAACAGGCACAATAGCATAAATTATTGATGATAAAAAAAATATATATGTCAGGTCTAGACATGAAGATGAAGTGTTCCTTTACAGAAATGCTTTTAATCAGCAAAATCATTCTTCTGATTATTATAAAACCAATCATTCTGCTGGAAAGAAAGGAAAAAGAGATTCAGACAGGTATTGTCAGGTAGACTCTACCACACCTTTAAATGTTTCATTTTTGTTTTTCTTCAAACAGACATCTCCAGGCTGTGTTTTTCTGACTGTTCTATGCAAACTCACACATTTAAATGACTGGCAACAGATGAAGACATTAATATTCAGAATGGTTTTCTGGCTCGGTCACCCGTATACTAGAATGGTGCATGTGAGAGGCAGGTGGACCGGACACAGCCAGTCCTGCTTCAGATTAGAGCTGCAATTATATAATTAAAGAGAAAGCAAACGCAGAGAGAGAAGGGAAGGAAGCGAGTCATGTGTTCAAACTGAGGCAGTCCTAGCAGCAGCAGCAGCATCAAGTCATTAAGTCAGACTACACCATTTTTATCCTCACACTGCGTTGAGGTGCATGTAGAATTTCAAAGAGCTTATCCTCCCCCACTGGTTTCCAAAAGGTGGCCTCTTCCTGGCTGGAGGACGCAGGCTGTATCGAAAGGTCCCAGAAGACCTTTCTGGTTTGGTGAGGAGTTAAAGGATGAATTGTCAGCTGGTCTGAAGCTTGCATTTATTTACAATCAATGCAAATCTGGAATGATGCCTGTGTGAAAAATTAGCTTTTACTATCTATCTATTTTTTTTTTTTTTAAACTAAATCTTCTGCATGTCATCAGCTTATAGTTAAAACAGTGGTGCCAATGGTGTGTTGGCATTACGATGCAGCATTGTATGATGGGTTTTGCAGCATATGGACCAAAGCTCTAATTTAGCAGTGGATTGCAGGATTACAGTGGAAAGTTCGTGCTGGCAGCTGCAGACTTGGCGGATAATAAATAAATTGGGATTTTCCTTTGATAAGACCTGACTCTTTGGAGCTGGTGTTTGCCTTCTCAAAATGGCTCATGCAGCTGCATCAATAAAAAAAGTACGGGAGTTGGAACTACCCAACATTGAGGAGAAGGAGAAGGAAAGGGAAAGGGAAAGGAAAAGGCGTAAGATCCCTAGGGAGCGTTTAGATCGGAAACGTAAGGTATGGAAAACCTGTACTCTTTCCATTCATCCATCCTACCTCCCATTGACTCATATGTATTTCCAATTATCACTACCGAATCATAATCACTCAGAGTAGATTTCTATTCTAGAACCTCTTTGACATTGATATTTTGTCTTCAGGAATCTACCTATATGCAGATTAAATACACTGGATCAGTCCTGCATTTCCCATGGTATTTGAATGCCTCAGCATCATAGGAAAGGTGGTCCATAGCAGCTAGAATGCCAAATATTGGCAGTCACTGTAATAGATACATATAATTATAGTGCCCACACCTGTGAATATAAAAGAAAATCCCTCCAGTGTACCTGCCCAGGTTCACCGTGCTTGCATACGGAAATGAAAACATCTGTGCAAATGAGTACTTCAATCCATCACTTACATAATAATAAATATGATTATATTTCCCCTGTACTTCTTGTTTAGAAAAATGAAGAGTGTTTAATGGCTCACTGAACACAGACCCCACCTTCCTCATGCCACATCAAGTCAGCTGGTCAACATGCTGTGAGGAATAGCTAGGGGCATACTCCAATATGCATTATTACATAGCTTGCAGATATAGGAGTGCCTCGCTTGTCACATCTGTATTGTCTTAAAAATACCCTTGCATCTCTCCTCCCCAGCATTAAGTCTGTATTTTCAAGATTCTGACCCCCTCCTAAAATAGGCTGCTCTTGCTATTTAAAGAGGCTTACTGATTGCAGTACTCTGCATTAGTGTTTAACAGGGACACAGGCAAGTCTACAGGGTGTGCTAGAGAAACAAGGAATCCTAGATTTGGCCAGGGATAGAATCTAATGACTAACTATATTGGCCAATTGTAACACCTTAATATCACGGAGGTTTTGGATCTCCTACGAGAGGATGGAACAGCATGTTTTTTGGGTTGGTTCTTGGTACAGATGTTTGTACATTATGCACAAACGATGGGATATTTGTGTATGAATGATATAGAGATAAATAATTGATTAATTGATGCTGTTTTTTTCAGAAACATGCAACTGGTTTCTTTTTTTTATATATATATATATATATATATTTTATTTTATTTTTTTTATCCGCAAAAAAATATTTTTTTTTGCCATTTTCAGTTTTAACTTTTCAGTTGATGGTGTATAAGATACATAATGTTACGCCATTTTCTGCTCTTTTCTGTAATGCTGCACCAGAACACCTGCTATTTGAAGCTAGCATAACGAGCCAGGGTAATGCAGCATGCTGAGAATGTGTTTGATTTATTTCCAATATTTCCTGCTGTTAGTCATTTTTACTTTAGGCAATGCAATTTGAAATTCATATAGATCTTCCCACCTATGAATATTCTGTCTTTGCCTTCTACACATTAATACATGCATATATCAGTGTTGTTTGTTCATATTTTTATCATTAACTTAAACTGTCCAGTCTGTCACTGTACAGCCCATGTAAATTATATCCTGCTAGGTAAGTTTTTTTGTAAAAATCACTTACTACTTATAAAATGTCTAATACTGTTTAAAAAAAAAAAGAAGTAAAATAGGGAGGATTTAATTAAATAGTGATGAGTGCAGGTGATTCCCCTGCATACGTATGGATTTTTTTTGTAAACCTTCTAGTACAGTCATCCACCTTTAAACTTGGGGGTTACATTTCCAAATTTGTAGCCCTTCACACTAATCATCCCCAAGCAATATGTCTGCTTTTTTAAATCTTAAAAGAACATATTAATGTTTAAATGCATACTGTAACTTTAAGAATGCTGTTTATATATATATACTGCTACCAGATGTATAATATTCCTTTATGCTTGCTTGTATACCAGACTCGCATGTCTATGGGTTCTACTCAAATTGCACTAGCTGTGCAACTGACGTGCACTATATTGGTTGACAGCACAAATATGGAGGTACATGTTCTTTAGAGGCAAGCTATTTAAATTATGTATTTTGCAGTCTAGTTATGCATCTATTGGGTAGGGCTAGAATGATAGTTTACTTGCTATTGCAAGTATAGAATGTAAATTATTCATCAAGTCCAATTGTATAGGCATCCTGAACTTTTATTCTATTAGAGCCAGCTAAGGATTTCAAGTTGGATAAAATACCTAGTCACGTGAAAACCAGCAATGCAATGTTCTCCCACCAATGCAAAGTTGCGGAATATCTCAAGGATCATTCCTGTAGCCCATCTTGTTCAACACATGCCTCAAACCAATTGCAACTCAAATTGGACTGAGAGGCCTGCACTTCACTTACAAGGAGACGGTGTAAAAGATGCCTGAGTAGATACAAGTCCCAAACTTTTTAGCATTCAAATAAAGCTTGACCACTAACCTTCTCTAACTCATCCTCATGGGGGCTACATTCTCCTTGCTCACTTTCTATCCGCAATGTAATGATGAATATAAGCACTGGAAAAGAATACGCAAAAAAAAAGGAAAGAACAGGGTGAGTATCTCCATCACACAATACTACCACAGATCCCTAACCACGAAACATCAAAACTATCAGGAAATATGACAGAATTGATCTATGATGTTTAATGACGTTCCACCTTAGGGCCAACTTACTGTAAGTTCTTGCTCTTAGTACTAATGAACAAGGTAAATTGTTGAGCAATACAATGTGTTGTTGATCGTAGATATCAGATGGACCAGTGAATTAGTGATGACTAGTCTCTAATGTGTTGCAAGGATTATGACAACACTTATAACCTATACTGTGTATGAGTTGGGAAGATGTTAACACAAAGGACATACCTCTTTATTGTTCTGCTCTACTCTTGGAATCCTTTGGCATACCAGCTACATTTTTCATGATATTTGGATGCATGAACATCATTGAAAGTGTAGTCCATGACAGCTAGAATGCCAAACGTCAGCCTAGCTAAGAGATTCTTGGCCTAACTGCCTCATCTACAATCCAAAATAAAACATATATCCATAGGATGATTGGTAAGACTTAATGAGCCACTTGCAGGGAGGGGTGGCACCCAAATCAAGAACTCTATTTAGTATATGTGGAAGTCAGCATAGCCCTTAATGTTCTTATGAATATACCATCCTTCTTTACAGGAATTACACTGATATCCCTGTCTTACAACCACCTGATTATTTAAGTTTCCAAACCTTTAGTGCATGTCAGCAATACTCCCGTCACACAGAGTGTACTTGAACTCCTGTTGCTTTAGACAGTGGATTGATGGTGCCAAGATAAGTATTTTAATTCTTTGGGATTAACATATCCATAGAAAATACTTTGATCCATAAAAAAAAAAAAACATGTTTGGTACTCCGTTTCTTATTAAAAACTGTATTCATTAAATGGTTAATTGCAGTGGTTCCCAAACAGGTCCTCCTCTCCCACCAACAATCCAGGATTTATGTATTACCCTGTTTTATTCAAATGGAGATACTGACAAAACCCAGACTGTTGGTGGATCTTGAGGACTGGTTTGGGAAACACTGGCTAATTATACTCCCTAGGAATTTACAGATCATTTTTACATTTCAGAGCAAAAGTCCTGCCCTGCTGGTATTTAAATTTGTTAAATATTTTTGGATAGGATTTTCAAATTCTCTGATATTTTTGGTTATACTTTTAAAATGATTTAAAAATTTTTTTATAAGTGTATTTTTATATTTGAATTTTTTTGAAAAACAAATATTTTTAAAAAAAGTTATCCAAAAATATTAAATCATTTGAAAAGCTTATCCATAAATATTAAATTGAGTCCATTATCTGCGCTAACACAGCAAGACAACCCATTCTCTAGCCCATCCTCTCCTCCCTGTAATTACTAGTGCTGCTCCCTTGATGAGGAAACTCATGTTGTTCTCAGACCATTTTTATGTAATAACATCTGACTTGCTTATTGAACATGTAGGGTGGAGTTTGATCGATGTCTTTCCCTGAAGCATTCTATTATGTTTTATGTGCCTGTTTGTAGTGAATGTTAAGTGGAACACGATTATCATAGATATAAAATATAATGTTGAACTCGTTTTTCTTTTATTACTGGACCTTTAACGCATCCTGTATTTAATTTCAGTATTCTTTAATATGTCTGAATATATGTCACATACCATGTTTCCAGTGGTGGGTTGACCACTTGGGTACTTTAGTCATGGGCAAAAAGACCAGAGCCAGTCAGAGGCATGTTGGCTGGTGGAGGGGTAGATAGTGAAACACACAGTAAGAGTGGGATAGGAGAGACAAAAGGGGGGCATAGGACAGAGACAAGTGGAGATGGAGTACAAGTGGACATATGAGTGGGGACATAAAGGAAGACCCAATGAGAGGGAGACATAAAGAGGGGATAGCAAAGGGGGAGAGGCAGCAGTGGGTGGAATATCAAGGTAGTTATACATACATGGGTGGATTAGAAGGCAAGACACAAATGGAAGGTGGATAAAAGGGAGAGATCACAAAGGGTTGGTATGAAGGGATAGAAAGAACTAGGAAAGGACACATGGAGAAAAACAATTAAGAGGTGGTATGAAGGTAGAAACAGGAGGTAGACAAGTGGGGTTTTGATTGTGTTTCTTTTTGCCTGAGGTGGATGGGGTCATAAAAGTGGTGGTATAGGCAGACGAGTTGAGAAAAAAAGCACAGTGACCTCTTTTTAAATTCTATAAAGATTTGTACACTGACATACTCCACACTAATATACCACTATTTATATCCACACACACACACACACACACACACACACACTGCAATTGCACCAATTAAACACAATATATATATATATTTTGTATTATTTTTTTTGTCGTCAGAAACATATTAGTAATATACGTAAATCGTGTTAATGCAGAGTTAAATTGGGGTGTGCTGAAACCAATGTACGGGTAGGCCTCTGATAAAAGAGGGCCCAGCAATGAGTAAAGGTATTAATAAAGGTTTTAATAAATAAAGTATATGGGGGTGAGGTGGGAGGGGTGACCTGAACGAGAATGGCCCAGATATATATATATATATAATTATATTTTTTGTCTTTCCACACTCGGATTATCAAAAGAGTATGATCGAGTAAAACACAGCAACCTTTGGTTCTATCAAAGCTCAGATTGACTGCTGTTCAGGGCAAACAATAACAGCAAGCTTACTGGTGGCCAGAAAAAAAGTCCTCCAGGTTCTTCAGGGAAAATAGGAAAAAATTAAAGATTGTTTCCTGGAATGCAAGGGTATAATGTCATTTCTATAGCTCCATCTGTGCTGTATCCCTCTGTCTTTTTTGAGGCCATTAAAAATATTTCCTGCTGCACTATAACGTTTGAAATGATATGTTTCTAAAGATGGGAAATACAGGCTATTATGTTGCATTACATGTGAGGTGCGAGCCATCCTTAGGATTGCCATTTTGTTGGCCACTGTTGCTATCTGAGCTATTATATAATTTGGAGCACCTAATCGGTTCAAGACTGCTCTATAGACCTTGTATTTCCTCTTCACTTTTTGGGAGTGCAACCTCTTTTATTGCCACAAACATGTAAAACGACATCCGTATATGCCAGTAGCTGTTAGGTCGCAAACCATTTGGTTATGCCTCTCAAGAGAACATTGCAAAATATTTTCTGCACAAGGAGGGATTTATTAAAGGACCACTATAGTGCCAGGAAAACATACTCATTTTCCTGGCACTATAGTGCCCTGAGGGTGCCCCCACCCTCAGGGTCCCCCTCCTGCCCGGCTCTGGAAGGGGGAAAGGGGTTTAAACTTACCTTTTTCCAGCGCTGGGCGGAGAGCTCTCCTCCTTCTCGATCCTCCTCCGTTACGCCCCGCCGGCTGAATGCGCACGCGCGGCAAGAGCTGCGCGCGCATTCAGCCCGTCGCATAGGAAAGCATGCTATGGACGCTTGCGTGCTCTCACTGTGAAAATCACAGTGAGAAGCACGCAAGCGCCTCTAGTGGCCGTCAATGAGACAGCCACTAGAGGATTAGGGGGAAGGCTTAACCCATTAATAAACATAGCAGTTTCTCTGAAACTGCTATGTTTATTAAAAAAAAGGGTTAACCCTAGCTGGACCTGGCACCCAGACCACTTCATTAAGCTGAAGTGGTCTGGGTGCCTAGAGTGGTCCTTTAAAGCAGTAAAAGTGCTTGAATGTTTAATGTCTTTCTCAAACTACATTTAGCCCAAACCCCCTGACATTAAAATCCCAAAACAGAGATTGATGGTTCCTTTTGTGGAGGGCATAGTGTCATCCCAAGATTTCAGAGTTTGCTGTTGGAGGAGTGAGGTGAAAGGCATTCTGTGTCATCCTGCAAGCTCTCCAATGAAGCTGAAGTAATAGTTGGAAGGTTCAGTCTGTGGTCTTTGAACTAAATATGGTTCCAGATCGGATTATTTGTTTGTAAATCTTTATTTTTGGTTGTGCATGGAGAGCTGAGGGAGTTTGGCAACTGACTGAGTGCAGAGGCGGTAAGTGGACTGCCATCTCCCTGCTCTCTCTTAGTGGATTAAAAGATAAAAAAAAGTAGTAGACCCCAGTAGGCAATATAAAAAAAAAATAGATTTTTGGAACAAACAAGAAATAAGTCAATACGATAGTCCTCATAAATAAGTCTCTTGATAGTAGACGTTTTAGTCTTTAGTATAGCAAGGACTTTTCTTTGGGTAGAGCAGCTGTCTTTATTTTCTTCTTCTTCTTCTTAATATTATTATTTTATTATTTATATAGCGCCATCAGATTTGGTAGCGCTGTACAATGGGTGGACTAACAGACATGTAATTGTAACCAGACAACTGGATGTACAGGAACAGAGAGGTGGAGGGCCCTGCTCAATGAGTTTACATTCTAGAGGGAGTGGGTTATAGGTAAAAGTAGGAGTACGAAGTAGGTTGTTAGAAAAGTATTCACTGAGGGCTTAGTAGGTAATTTTTGACAGTTGCAGGAGAGGAGTCATGGGGGTGGGGGATAAAATCTTTCATTTATATGCTTTCTTGAAGAGCGTTTTCAATGATTTTTTTTGTGAGTAAGTGGAGACTGGGTGAAATTCTTACGGAGAAGGGAAGGGAGTTGATGTATATAGAAAGACAAAAGCAGAAAGGGCGCAAATAGTGTACTAGGTCAAATCTAGTTATGCAATAAAAAAAATGACAGTATCACACTCACATTGTATAGATAGACAAAAATGGGTATATAGGTCGCGCTGAAGGGACAGAGAGGTGATATGAATTGAATGAATAAATATAATAAAAAGTCCCAAGTAGTAGATAAACCTGTATATTTCTTGGGTGGATATAAAGTCCAAATGAATGTCTGAAGCTTCTTATGTTGGAGGTGTCTTGATTCGCATGTCGATATGTGGGTACATAAAAGACATAAGAAGAACTTCAATAGTGTAGGATGTCGACAAATTTTCAGATATAAGTCTGTGAGTAGGTAAAAAACTCACCTTAGCATGAGCAAAAAAACTTGCTCAAGTGTTCTTAGCGTTCAGTGGGGTCAATCCCCCACTGGTCGGATATGGGTGATGAAGTCCTGAGTAATTCCTCGATATGTGGAGAGATGGGAGACGTATATAGTGCGTTTCACCACACAGGGCTTTATAAAGTAAACGCATTTCACCACACAGGGCTTTATAAAAGCCAATAGTTCTTTATTAAAATATAATATATCAGTATATAAAACAAACTAATAACAGCCAAAACGCGTTTCACCACACAGGGCTTTATAAAGCCCTGTGTGGTGAAACGCGTTTTGGCTGTTATTAGTTTGTAAAGCCCTGTGTGATGAAACGCGTTTTGGCTGTTATTAGTTTGTAAAGCCCTGTGTGGTGAAACGCGTTTTGGCTGTTATTAGTTTGTTTTATATACTGATATATTATATTTTAATAAAGAAATATTGGCTTTTATTTTTGCCTATATATACTTTTAATTCTTTTTTTAATTTGAATTACCTGGTCACCGATTTGGATTGAAGTACGCTACTTTCCAAGAATCCAAGGTGGGGAGTGTACCACCTGTGCCACTATATTGAGCAGTAGTTCCTGCTCATATAAATGTGAGTATTTTACCATTTTATTTGTTTTTTTAAATAATTCAGTGAGCACTATATACGTCTCCCATCTCTCCACATATCGAGGAATTACTCAGGACTTCATCACCCATATCCGACCAGTGGGGGATTGACGCCACTGAACGCTAAGAACACTTGAGCAAGTTTTTTTTGCTCATGCTAAGGTGAGTTTTTTACCTACTCACAGACTTATATCTGAAAATTTGTCGACATCCTACACGATTGGAGTTCTTCTTATCTCTTTTATGTACCCACATATCGACAAGCGAATCAAGACACCTCCAACATAAGAAGCTTCAGACATTCATTTGGACTTTATATCCACCCAAGAAATATACAGGTTTATCTACTACTTGGGACTTTTTATTATATTTATTCATTCAATTCATATCACCTCTCTGTCCCTTCAGCGCGACCTATATACCCATTTTTGTCTATCTTATTCCTTGTGAGGCTTGTCGAGGGACCTCATTTCTATAGGTTGCTGCTTTTATACTTATTTTAGTTTCTTTTAGATTATTTAGCGCTGAACCGTTATCCATTTGTCACATTGTATAGAGCCTTAGCCAGCTTTAGTGTATATAGTGTGCGGTGGTAGAATCCCAACTTATAAGATGTATTGGAGGTGTCCGTTTGGTTCACGATGACAGGAACCCAGGGAGAAATAGATAAGGTGACAGTAGTAGTGCTCTCAAAAAAACAAGTGATGTCTATGATAAAATAGTTAAAATATACTCACTTATATATAGCAGACTAGCTGGCATATAAAACAGGAAATATAAGAGGGACTAGAATTGTTCATTGCTTTATAGGTATGGGTTAGCACTTTCAATTGACTCCTATAGGATACAGGAAGCCAATGTCAGGACTGACAGAAGGGTGACGTGTGAGAGAACCGACTAGAGAGGAAAATCAGCCTGGCGGCAGCATTCATTGCAGACTGTAGCGGGGCAATATGGCTTTTGGGAAGACCAATTAGGAGAGGGTTACAATAATCCATGAGGGAAATTACTAGAGCATGGACAAGCTCCTTGGTAGCATCTTGCGTAAGAAAGGGGAAGATGCAGGCTATGTTTTTAAGATGGAATCAACAGGATTTGGAAACATACTGGATGTGGGGCTAAAAGATGAGGACATCATAACTTGAAGGGAGAGCGAAAGAGGAGGATCAGTATTAGGAAGAGGAAAGACAAGGAGCTCAGTTTTAGAGAGATTGAGTTTCAGAAAGCGGGAAGACATCCAGTCAGAGGTCCGGGGAGGAGAGCTATATCTGGGTGTTATCAGCGTACAGGTGGTAGTGGAATCCAAATGAGGTAATAAGTTTGCCAAGAGAGGCAGTATAAAGAGAAAATAGAAGGGGACTAAGGACAGAGCCTTGGAAGACTCCAACCAAGACAGGACAAGGGTATGAGGAGACACCGAATGAGCGTTGGGAGAGATAAGAGGAAAACCATGAGAGGACAGAGTCACAGAGACAGAGTGAAGAGTTTGAAGAAGGAGAGCATGATCAACGGTGTCGAAAGCAGCAGAGAGGTCAAGAAGAATTAGTATGGAGTAATGCCTTTGGATTTAGCTGCTATTAGGTCATTGGTAGCTTTGATAAGAGCAGTCTCCGTAGAGTGGAGAGGGTGGAAGCCAGATTGAAGAGGATCAAGGAGAGAGTTGGTATTGAGGAAGTGAGACGTATGGGTAAAGACTAGTCTTTCCAGAAGCTATGAGGAAAAAGGGAGCAGGGATATGGGATGATAGAGGGGGAGAACGGGTCTAGAGATGTTTTTTTCAGGATAGGTACTACAGTGGCATGTTTAAGGTCAGCAGTGACAATGCCAGAAGAGAGAGAGCAGTTGAAGATGTGTAGGAAAGCACAAGACAGGGGGAGAGAGATCTGATAAAGTGAGATGGGAGAGGATCGAGTGGGCAAGTGGTGGTGCGAGAGGAAAAGAGAAGTGCAGCCACCTCTTGTTCAGTAGCCAGGGAGAAAGTCTGAAGGGCAGGAAAGGCACGATCTACGTGTGGTTGAGAAAGAGAACGGAATTCTTTCCTTAGCTGTTCAATCTTGTCAGTAAAGTAACATACAAAGCTATCGGCTGTAAGGTTAGTTTGTGGGGTTGCCACAGAAGGGCGAAGAAGAGAGTTAAAGGTGTCAAAGAGATGTCGGGGATTGCGGGAGAATGAACTAATGAGAGAGGAAAAGTATGGCTGTTTGGCGAGGGCAAGGGCTGTGCTGCATGAACACAATATGAATCTATAATGGAGATAGTCTGCCTGGATGCGAGACTTCCTCCAGGAGAGTTCAGCACAATGTGTTCATCTTTGCAGGTAGCATGTTGATTTAGTATGCCACGGTTGGGAGCGTGTCCACCTCGAAATGCATGTTTGCAGCAGGGCTGCAGTGTTCAGGGCAGAGGTGAGGGTAGTGTTATATGTGGAGATGGCTAGTGATTTTTTTTGAAGGAGTGGAGACTGGGTGAACATCTAACGGAGGAGGGAAGTGAGTTCAACAGGAACGATGCAGCCCTCGAGAAATCTTGAAGGCGAGCATCAGAGGTGGGAGTACGGACAGAAGATAGACGTAAGTCTTCAGCAGAGCGTAAGGGCCTAGACGGGACATACTTGTGTATTAGGGAGGATAGATAGGTGGGAGCAGCATTATGTAGAGATTTGAAAGCAAGAACCAGAATTTTAAATTAAAGGCACACTTTGCAATAATCATGCTCCCTAATCAGCATCTTGATATGCCACATCGAAGAAAAAGGTGAAGGGGGAGGCGGCGCCACAGGTGAACAAAAACCCTGATTATAAGCTATACAAGCACAAATACAAGACAAAAGAAAAACAGTTACCTGCACTCTTTTCACATCCCTATGTTTTTTTAAACAAATGGAGGTTTTCAGTTACCTCCAGTGGCCATGAGAGGATATGCCCACCTGCCACGTCAAGGCAGACCTCTTAGGTGGGTCCTAACTCTAACCATTCACCTTGCTTCCTTGAGCTTCTGGCAAAAATATCTCTAATGAGACAGAAAGGGGTATTTTTTTATATACATCCCTACATGCTTATTAACCCTAAATAGGGAACACATGGGATGGGCAGCAGCATTGCAACCTAGCTGTGTGATACAAAAGTGAATACAAATACAAAGAAACTAGCCCTGCGCTCAAACTCCCATCACTCCTGGGCGGCAGCAAGGACCATAGTACACATCAGCCAAGACACATATACAAGACACTATATAAGAGAAAATACATACAAGATAAAAAAACAAAAAAAGTTTGAAATATGGTTAATGAATAATACAAATTTTATCCACTTGAGAAAGCACTAAGGGGAGAAATGCCTTGTGGTATTTTAATTGCTGTATTTTATTAAACATATTTTGGCCACTTTCAACTTGTGAATCAGCTATTTTACTCTTTTATTTATTTTTACTTGGCACCAGAGTTTTTATTATTCCAGTGAGATTTTTACTCCAAAGAATCCTTGGTGGGAATTATACCACTCAAGTGGTACTTATCCCATAAATGGGGATTGTACCACTGTATGCCATCCACACTAGAGCTAGTCTTATAGCTCTGGAAAATGTGAGTAGGACCATATAGACCTCTTACAAAATAATACTTAGTACTTTTTGGGATATAATGCACCATTCTTTGCTGTCTTTATTTTTTCATACGGATCTCACGAATATCCCATGCTCATACTTCCCCTAACAAGATTGTGATTGACTTCTTATACAAGGTTTTATTTTGACTTTTTGCTGTATTTATTAGACATAGACTCTTTTGGACTTACTTTTTGGACTCTTGATTATTATTCATTATCCATATATCAAGCTCTTTTTGTTTTTTTATCTTGTATGTATTTTCTCTTATATAGTGTCTTGTTTATGTGCTTGTATAGTTTATACAGAGTTTTTTTTTCACCTGTGGCACCTCCTTCCCCTTCTTTTGTTTTGTCTACTCTATAGGAACTGTGAGGGAGCCCTGTTTTTTTAGGTGTGCTGCTTTATATATATCTCTGTAAGATCTAGAATATTAGTGCTGATCCTTTGTAAGTATTTTTCTTGATATGCCTGTATGGAGGATGGGTTATCTTGGCAAAGGATCTTTGAGTTCAGCTCATGAAAATTGTACTGGAGTCTTAGTATCTAATGAAAACCGTATATACTGTATATGTGTGTGTATGTATAAATATATATAAACACTTCATCCCATAATTACAATTCCTAAAGAAAAGAGTATTGCCAGAATCCAAGCTTTTCTAAGTATGGGAACATAAGGCATTGTCTCAGCCACAACCCATGAGGCCCCCACCATGCCTAAAGACATATTAACTATTGTTGAATGGGAATTCTTTCATCGTCATGAAATTAGACCTGATTGTGTTAAATAAAAAGGCCATTGAGCCATCAGATCTTCTGCCTATTACTGCATCATGGCAATGTAATTACATGACCCACCATTGTGACATGTTAAAAAGAGCTAAACTGGCTATCGCTAGAATCCAGATGCACCCTTTATCTTTCCAGCCTTGTGTTTAAGAGCTTTTCTGGGAAACTCCCACCCTACCTGAGCAAAATGCTCTCCCTAGCTGTTCCCACCTCATATTGCCTCTGATCCAGTACCAGCACTTTATTTAGTCTACCTCAATACAAAAAGAAAATAGCCCGATCCTCCTTTTCCTACAGAGCACAGCAATTGTGGAACTACCTCCCGCACACTCTCAAATCTTCCCCAAGCCCAAAGTCCTTCAAGAAATCCCTCTCTACATTCCCACTCTACATATCTCATATAAATTTCTTACCTGTTCTATGCTATATTTTGTATATATGTTGTGTATTAATATTGGTTTTGTATTTTATTGTACCCTATTGTAACCTATTGTAATGATACAATGTTTTGTGGACCCGAGACATACTTGAAAACGAGAGAAATCTCAATTCTTCCTGGTAAAATATTTTTTTATAAATAAATATGCCATATACTATAAGGAGGGAGTGTCATATTTCTTGGACATATGTGTATTTATGACTAGTGTCAACGTTAGTGTTCTTTTATATTCTCTTCATTTCTTATCCTTCTTAGTTCTATGAAAACATTTCCTAACCTATACTATGTGTGGTGGTAGTTGATCGTCATGTTCCATTTCCAGGAAGAATTAACACTCTAGATCAAGCATGTCAAACTTGCGACCCGCGGGCCGCATGCAACCCACAATGGATATATTTGGGGCCCACCTGCCCTGGGGCCACTTTGTGTTGTGGCTGCAACCAGCAGCAAGAAATAAAGATATTTCCTGTGTGATGCTTGTCTTCCCTCCCACGGCCGATCGCATGCTCCCGCAGACGAGCCATTCGTGCTCGCAGTGCCAGAGAACCGTCTGGCCTGCTTGAGCAAAAAAGAGCAGGGCTGGAACTGGAGAACGGGCAGCTCATCTTAAGGTAGTGGAAGAAGGGTTTGGGGGACCTTCCTGTGTAGTATGTTAAATTGGGGAGTGGGCAGTGTATTCATTTTATGGGGAAGGGGACACTGTATTAATTTGGGGGATTCAGGGGACCAGTGTATTAAATTGGGGAGAGCGAGCAGTGTATTAATTTGAGGGAGGGAGGGGAACAGTATATTAATTTGGGGGAGGGAGGGTGGCAGTGTATTCAACTGGGGGAGGGCATGTGGCAGTGTATTAGAGTGGTGGGAGAGGGGTAGTGTATTCAGTTAGAGTGGAGAAAGATAGGGAGGGTATTAGATTAAGGGGCAGTGTATTAGAGTAGAGGAAGAGGAGCATTGTATTGGATTTAGGGGCAGTGTATTGGAGTGGGGTGAGAAGGCAGTGTATTGTATTTGGAAGCACTGTATTAGATTTGTGGGCAGTGTATTAGAATGGGGGGAGGGGGCAGTGTATTAGACTGGGTCTGCATGGAGGCGCTGAACATGGAGATACTGATTAGCTGCACAGCTTGTTGCCAGAGATGCACATTAGCCTCCCAATGCTTTACTATCGGAAAGCATTGGATTGGCTGAGATCATCAAGTTTGATGACCTCAGCCAAAGTGAAGAACACAGTCATATGACTTCAAAATCAACAAGATAACATAATTAGTTTTTTCACAGCTGTGCAACAGCATACATTCACAATTTCAGTCCCATTACCAAGCTTATCTTAATATGTTAAGGTAGTTGGACTGAAACATTGGTTATATGCAAATGCATGTGTCCTTAAAATAAATCCACTCTTTTGTTTACTTTGAAGCCCTATGAGCGTGAGGACGTCCAGTGTCAGTTAGGCAACTTTTGTTATACTGTACTCTTCTAAATAAACCTCCATTTCTATGAAAACTGAGGTTTTTCTTTTTTTGAGGCCTTGTTTATTTGGCCCATGTTAGCCTTTGAGCTTGACATGCTTGCTCTAGTCCTTTTTCTGCAATGCACCCACTTCACAATACAGCCCTGACAACAAGGTATTACAGAATATATCTTCCCTCTGTCATTACCACATGGCATTTTTATATTAATAATGCCAGTTTATTAGCAGTGGAAACGTAATATTAAATTTATATCATACTTTATTGATCTTTATCATTTTGTGAATAGGATCAATGATGTTGATAAGTATACACAGGTGCTGTTTTACTACCATTGATTGCCACACAAACTGCAAAACAAAAAGAGTATAAAGCAACAAAGTATGTATAACATTACACCAGACAGGAATAAAATCAACATGGCAGAATATACAAATTTACTAAACGTGCATAGGAGAGCAGGGTGTTTATGCACAAGGCGTGAATGTAATATGCTTCCCAACATTCTGCGGTATGAACATAGGGAAGGGGTGGATTGGTTCACAAGGTATTTTTGGACTGCCCATGTTCAGAGTACTATTAAAGCATTCTTGTAATAGCTAAGCATACTGTGAGAAGCATTGAGGAAACATGTGACCGTTACTGTGATGTAGCCAGTCAAATACTTAGCTATGAGAAGTAATGAATATAGTGATATTCATAGAGAAGCAGTAGACGCATGCAGCATCGTGCGTTGTGATACTCTGTGATGCCTGTTTTCAAATAGATTTAATAATTCTATATTAGTCCAAAGCCCTGCATGGAAATAGTGCAAAATAAACAGTGCAGTTTTTTAGGAACCGCATTGTTTACAGCAAGGCTGCAGGAGCAGAGTCTGTGCTGTCTGCATGGTCCTAATCCCCACCGCACAGCATGAGCATGTTTAATGATGCGCTCACACTGTGCCAGCTGGGGACAGTTGCTTGGTGTCCTTGAATGAGAGACACAAGGGATCAAAATCAGGACAATAGGACAGGATCCCTAAATAGGGACTAGCCTGCCACAAGTTGGAGAGTTGGAAGGCCTGATATTAACTCATTCCCTGCCTACTTGTAGGACTTCTCCAAAAAAATATTATTTATCTAATGCCTAAGCAATATTATGATTATAGGCAGGTCCCAAACATTGTGAAACTGTCACTTGTCTGGTAGTGAGAGTTATTTGTTCCCTCATCCCAATGAAACATATTAAGTAAAAACACACTTATCTAAATTCTATTTCTGCCTTGTGGGTGCCTTTGCTGTCCCATAAGGCCTCACATTCAGAATTCTACAGATGCCCACAATGAAGCCTTGCAGAGAACATCAATTTAACCCCTTAAGGACCAAACTTCTGGAATAAAGGGGAAATAATGACATGTCACATGTGTCCTTAAGGGGTTAAAGAAAAAATACACGTGAAATTTTAAGCAAAATTAAAAGCACAACCAATTGTTAACTTATAGTTACCTGTTAAGTTGTCCAAAATCTAACTTTTGACATTTCTACTTCACTGCTGTGAGATTGTATCCTTCTATCAAGAACTTTTTATAAAGAAGTAGAGCATTAGAAAATACATAATACATTATTTTGTAGCCAGGCAAAGTGGGTCACATTCTTGTAACAAGCAACCTGCTGTTGTAAACTGGTTGAGTTTTAGCATTTGAGCAAGTGCACTCTTAAATATGTGTCAGATGACCAAAAACATCAGTTAACATCTTGTGTCTTCATTACTGGCTCCAGTTCTGTCATTTGGGAAGAATGTAATACATCAGTGACATTCATTACATAAGAAGAAAGACAGCGAGGAGTAAAAAAAAAAAAAAAAATCAAAACATGGCACAGAGAGAGTAATTCAATAGGGCTCACATGCACAGCAGAGGCATTTCACACTGCAAGGCTTCTGCTCCATCATGTGCTGTGATCACTGGCTGTGTATTGGAAAGCACCCCCTCCCAACTCCATTTACATGCATAACTGGCCTAGTAGGTGTAAAAATAGATGGGCAGAGCCTGAATTGGAAATGGTCACTGAATGATGTCTCTGCAGTTGCTACAAACTAATAGTGAGAGTGAGAGCAGCCAGCAGAGAGCTTAGGGCATGTGTGAGACAGTCTGCAGGACAAGACAAGAGTAACAGTCGCTCTCGTAAGGGACCAAAGGAGGCTTGTTGATGCTGCTTGCAAGAGAGCACAGTTATGGGGAATGCACCACTCTGCCAGACTTGCCACACAGACAAAGGCATAGGCCCATATGAAAATATCCCAGACTTGGACAAAATATCAGACTACTATGGATTCATGAGTGAAGGTGACATACAGCATGAATTTGTGGTGAGTGTGTTAATATTCAGGATGGTAATATGGTATTGACTCTCATGCTTGATGGACTCCGCAAACAGGGTGGTATACCTGTCCTATCTTTAACTGACGTGTGGTTGGTAATGAGCGTGCCTGCCTAAATGTGGGAAGTTGCTATGTAGCAAAAATCCACGGCCTGACGAATATATTATTATTCATCGCTCCATGCCTGTGATCCTTCCAAAGTGCAGATTTGTACCCTGCTGTTTGTTCTACCTGACAAATCCTTCAGAAAAGTATGAAACTGTCTTGTTTGCTGTCTAGGTTTGTGCTTATTCCAGGCATTGCATGTAGAAAAGCTTTAAAGCAATGATGCTCCTTTGGGACCCAGACACAGAGGATTACACTTGTGCACGGGGGAAATTTTTGGTTGGCCAATCCCACATAAGG
>OW240917.1:114881989-115019489 GCA_933207985.1 Pelobates cultripes | reverse complement strand
TTTTCGGCACCGTGGGAAGCACTTCCTGGTTCTTGGTGCTTCGTGTGGTCACGTGATAGCGTGACGACATCGTACGAGGATGTGATGACGCGTTTCGCCTGGGCGGCTTCCTCAGATCACGTCCTGAGCCTGCTGGTCCTGTCTTTTAAGGCTGGTGCCGTGGGCGTGGGAAATTGTAATTTATTCAAATGTCTCTCTGAGTTTAAGTCCATAAAGAAAAAAGGGTGTTTGTCTCCTAAATGTCCGTTTCAAAAACTGGCCATATTGCACATACACATAAAGGAGGA
Source organism: Pelobates cultripes (assembly GCA_933207985.1). Taxonomy (NCBI): domain Eukaryota; kingdom Metazoa; phylum Chordata; class Amphibia; order Anura; family Pelobatidae; genus Pelobates; species Pelobates cultripes. The sequence goes on along the minus strand of OW240917.1, from coordinate 115,019,202 downwards.
TGCCAGAAGGGAGATATAAAATGCCTATTTCTTACCCTTAAGAAATTACTATATATATAAATGAATAACCATATTGCATTCATTGATATTTGTGACAAATACACATCTAAATAATAAACATATAGATAACAAAATACATATTTAAAAGAATACATGTCATTTTAAAAGAACAGTGCCTTATATAACCAATCATTTAATATCAATTGATAAAAAAGCTCTACTATTAAAAAGAAAAAAAAAAGAAAAAAGTTAGTATTATATTTACATAAAGTAAAAACTCAGAGGAAATAAAATGAATCAGAAAAAAATTGTACAGATCAAATTCAATATTCAAGCCCTTAGGCTCAAGAGTTTCTAATGTGTAAACCCATTTCATTTCTTCTTTTCCTAAGTGCTGAATAAAATTTCCTCCCCGCAAAGATTTCTTTAACTACTTGTATACCTAAAAACGTGCGGCCACTGGGGTCCTTATTATGATATTTAAAGGTGTAGCGCACCTTTTTCCAGTGTTTAATATTATAATGCCTGTTAACCATGCATAATCAAAGTAAAACTGTAACTTTTTTCCTATTTATTGATCCTAATGCCTGAATTGAACATTCATAGGCCTTGCTGGAAAATGTATGTAATGCCTTCTAATCATTAGTTATAGTATTGATTAGTTTCAGTCTCTTGTAGTTATGCATTGAGAATAAAACTGCTGAAATTCTGTATTGTTTTTGTTTTCATGCATAGTGTTTATTTAGACACATTTACAGATTAGGTACAGGGTTAAAGTGAACCTGTCATGCGTTTATAAACTTAATATAAATCGCTCCAAAACTACCTTGAATGCATGATAAATCACAGAGATATATGATGTAATCAATGTAAAAATTGTATATATACTGCGCTTACCTTTGAACAAGTAGCGCCATGCCCTCTGCTTTGTGGGTGTTACTCTTCTGTATCACCCACCTCTGGTCCACCCTCCTGCAGTCTTCTTGCATTTGCCCTGCTTGTAGATACTTTGCCAAGCAGGGCAAGCCTCCTATGTAACGCCAACACACTATCTTTGTTGCCAGCATTCTGGCGTTACTTTGTTCTTATACTCTGCACTAGCAGTCTTGTAAAGGGAACTACCATAGCAACTACAGAACAAACAACTGCCGAACATGCGCTGTGTTTGCTATGTGTGGAGGGTAGAAGGACAACCTGTGGGAGATCTTTTCTGCTTTCCCTTGTCAGTCAGTTATTCGACATAGTTGTTTTATCTAATTTGTATAAGGATCAAGCACGTCTTCATAACTGTATACTTTATTCAGAATGTACACGCACAATGCAAGAGCCACTTTCTGACTGTACCATTGTGCACATAACCACAGGTTAGATATGGTTCATACCAATTGATAATCTCAATATCACACAATAGTGTCTATGCAGAGGAAATGAGTGACAGGTGGGAGAAAGACCTATTTTTGAAACTTACATTGCCATAATACAAACCAGGACCGCCGGGCTCATTACAAGCCTGGCAGTCCTGTTGGGGGCTGGCAGCGAGCTGTTACTTACCTTTCCTGTAGCTCCTGTCAGCTCCCTTCTCTCTCCTCCCTGCCGGTCAGCTCCCTTCTCCTCCGCTGTAAATCTCGTGAGAGCCGCGGGGTCAGAGCGTGGCAACGCTCTGGGCGGAACTCAGACCGCAAGACTTACAGTGGAGCTGACTGGACCGGAGGAGAAGGGAGCTGACAGGAGCTGCAGGAATGGTAAGTAACAGCTCGCTGCCAGCCCCCCTCCTACACAGACCATGCCACTGGACCACCAGGGAGTGAGAGCCCTCCTCCCTGACCATGTATCAAGCAGGGAGGGTGGACAAAAAAAAAAAAAAAAATTAATTAAAAAAAAATAATAAAAATGCCCACCCCCCCACCAAGGCTCTGCATCACATACACAAACACAGGCTGCAACACACACACACACAAACTGTATTCATATACACACACACACACACTGCATTCATACACACACACACACTGCATTCATTATATACACACACAGTAAATAAATATTCAATTAATATAATTTTTGGGAGATATAATTTTATTTAGAAATTTACCAGTAGCTGCTGCATTTCCCACCCTAGTCTTATACTTGAGTCAATACGTTTTCCCAGTTTTTTGGGATAAAATTAAGGGTCTCGACTTATATTCGAGTCGACTTATACTCGAGTATATACGGTAGCTATGATCTGCCTTGCCACTTCACTGTAATATTAATTCAAAATTTACATTTATACAATTGTGAATATAAGAAAATCATACTTATCCAACGCTTCTTCACCACTCAACTAATATATTTACACCGATATTGCAGTTTTAAACATTATTGCAAAAATGGGTTATTGATTTATTCTCATTTCCAAATTGTAAATCTTCCTGCAGCCTTAATCTTTTATGTAGTTTGTTGAAATATGCCGATATATATTTAAAAGTTTTTTTACATAAGGTTAAAGAGAATCTATACCATTGCTGTTCCTTTCTTTTCACCTTTTTCATTGCAATAAAGTCATTCGTCAATCTGCAGTCAGACAACATCTAACAAGGGCAAGCCTGCCTAGTGTAGCCAAGTCTGCTACAGTTATGTTATGGACCTTTTTATTTGATCAGGGTGTGCGTTTGTCCGGTATTGTAACTATCAATCCCAGGTTTCGGTAAGGTTTGTGTCAATATGTCACAGCTTGACATAAGGACTTTATTCTGTGTTTCCTCTTCCAGGATTTCCATAATTAACAAAAGCATATCAGTTGTTTTTTTTTCTCACTAAATTGTACATTTTAAAAGGACAACTTGAAAATGGACAGTAAACCTGAACTAGAGAAAACAAAATGTGAACTCTATCTGCCAATTATTTTATTTAATGCATCTAGCTCGGCTACTGCAATACAAAAATTAGAAGTCCGTTTATTGTTCCCTAGAACTTACTCTTTAGTGACCAGATCTGTATAGTGACGCAGTGCTAGAGCTTCTGATAATATAGGGAATTAAATTATAGCATAGGAGAAGGCAACTTCAGCACTCCAAATCGTGTGGACTACATCTCTCATAATGCACTTATAGCTAATGGTGACAAAGCATCAGGGGAGATGTAGTCCTCTAGCATTGTGCAGCCTTCCTCTGTTCTAGCACATGGTGTGAAAATTACAGGATTCTGAGAAAAAGTTAAGGTCACAAAATACCACCACCAAGGTCCGAGGATTAGTGAGCAGGTTATCATCCCCAGAAAGGCTACTGTCTGTCTACTCACTTAACAATATACAGATTGAAGTATCAACTACTCCTTTAATACTCGTTCAATTCGGAGATATAATCTTATATTTATATTCCTCTTAGTTTAGAAACCATTCATTATAATCGATAAAGAGGTGACTAAATAGTGTTTGGGTATGCTAGAGGGAAAATTGAAAAGCAAATAACTGAGTAGAAAATATTAATTAATGATTGCAAGCTATTTGCTAAAGGGAATTTGGAAGCTACATAAATCACCGAAAAGGCTTGCAATCCCACATCACAGCAATACTAATAAGATTTGTGAACATTTATTCCAAATCACTTCTAATCACGTACAGATTTTGTTAGATTGCTGATTATTTCTGTCTTTTCAGTCTCCTCTCCATCGCCACGAGTGGTAGTTTGACAGGAGAGTGGGATTAGCATATCTGTAGTCATAGTAACACTCAAAGCTTCCCAAACGTTACTTTTTTGTGATATGATGGCAGTTACATTGTGATTCATATTAACTTATTATAGACTTAATTTATAATATTCACTGGAATTTAACCATTTCCTTATTTGTTATCATAGCACAATTGTATATGTTAAAGTGGTGCACCTGGAATTAGGGATTTAATTCCAGGGTTGACTTCATTTCCAAGTGGTCTATCAAGGTGTGCTGACCGTTTTTCTCTCGTCATGCTCACCATCAACAACTCACTATGTATGACATCCAATCTCAACATTATTGCCTTGTTTAGAGTTGACAGTAAATAGTAGATTAGATCTGAGTCAGCTGTGGCACAAATGTCATGCATCCCCTACTAAAGCTATTGAAACTATTGAATACAAGGGCCTTCTGGGGGGGTAGGGGGCATAATTGTAATGACATCCATGCTTGGCCCCTTTTTAACAGTGTCATGAAGGGGAGGAGCATAGTCATTATCACATAAAGCCAGGGTGAATATTGTTTTCACAACTATGGTGTCAGGAATACGTTTGTATTCCTGACACTATAGTGTTCCTTTAAGCAAATTAAAGGAACATTCTGGTCACCATAACAACTTCATCTAAATGAAAATGCTGTGATGCCAGGAGGCCCCTGGGTGCTCTCTTTCCTTTAAGGGGTTAAACCGCTCTCAAATGGTTTAACCCCAAAGGCTTCCTCCAGCTCCAGATCTCCAGTTCGCTCACTGGTATTCGGCTTCTGAAACCGAGTGTCAGGAAGTGCAGATTGACTTCAGGCATGGGTGCCGCTGATTGGCTAGAGTGGTCAGCTGATGCTCCAAGTCAATCGCTAGTTCCCGATTCATAAATTTTTAAAAGTTTTTATGAATTGGGAGCTATTGATTGGCTTAGAGTGCCAGCTGACTGTTGTAGCCAATCAGCGGCACCCCTACCTAGCAGCCCTCTGGGTTTCCTGACACTCAGTAAATCAAAGTGAACATATTAACACTGATCTGTTTTTTACCTGGGGAGATGAGAAGGTCCAAAGTTTCCTGCCAGACCTAGGTACCAAAGCCTTATGATGTGGTGTCCAGAATGAAGTGGAGGGATCACTTCACTTGTCCTTCCTGCTCCAATCTAATTTTCTTCTCCATTTGACACAGTCTTCTTTTTCTTCTGACACTGTCTTCTCTCCTCCTTGGCTCCTTCTGCTCCTTTACCTTTCTGCTACTTTCTGCTTATTTTGCGCCCTTCTGCTCCTTTCTCTTTCTGATCCCTTTCTGCTCCTTGCAGATGCTTCCTTCTCATTGCAGACCCCTCCTGCTCCTTGCTGCCTCCTCCTTCTCCTTGCTGACCCCTCCTGCGCCTTGCTGACCCCTCCTGCTTCTTGCTGACCCTTCCACTCTTCCTATTCCTTGCTGATCCCTCCTGCCCCTTGCATAACCTTTCTGCTCCTTCTACTTTATCTTCCTGTAGGCTGCACCTCCCCCCCCCATCCCTCACTTACCTGATCTGTCGGTTACACTCTGTGCTGCTCCCCTGCGGATGCAGTCAGGAAAAAGAAGCAGGGATAAGCTGTAGCTGCCTATATATGTGATGCTCTCTGAAAAACCATATCATTCTTGCATATTAAATTGTTTTGTTGGTTATGTGGGGTGTCTCATAGAAAATATGGCCAAACAAGGATCAGCTGAAACTTGCAGCAGCCGAAGGGAATCCTGGGGGGTGTTACAGTATTTGTATAGTGTTTTTTTAACCCTATCCCTTGCTGTGTGAATTAATATTATTCTACACATAGTTTTATCTCTAGCCCCAGTATGGGAAACAAGAAACATTATACCCAATTACAAAGGGTTAATGAAATTCTCAGGTTAAAGGAACACTGTGGTGTTAGGAAAACAACCTCCATGAATCTATTTTGCTGTGTAAACTTGTACCTTTTCTTCAGCACGGAGACTTCCTGATGCTGCTACCTGCTCTTTCTCCCGCAGCGTTATACTCCTCTCTAGCCAACGGCCAATCCAATGCTCTGCATTAATGAGCATTGAAGAGTAATGCACATGAGTGGGGAGTGTTGCGTGCATACAAACGCTTCTCTGAGGAACGCATTGAATTCAGTGAGCTTTCCTATGAGCAGCAGCAAGAGCCATCGCCTCTAGTGGCTCTCTGGAAGATTTCTACAGAACTGTGAAGTTTTACATTGAAGTGTTAAAATTACGGAACCACGGCACCAAGACCACTTCATTGAGATTGAGTGGTATGGGTGACTTTAGTGTCCCTTTAGCTTGTTCTGCATGCTTTTTGAGAGAGAAGGATTTGCAATGGAGTTTTGTTTTTCGCTACATCTTGTGTGCCAAGGATAGTGCATATGTACTGCAGTATTTATAGTGACTGCAGCAAACACTGAGCTATGCTCAATCATACACAGCTGGGTGAGCTGCACAGGGGAACGTGACGCATCAATGCAGATTACTGGTTTGCTTTTAGATGATGTGTAAAAAAGCATTGCTGATTGCCCATGACCTTTACTTAACCTGCTCACACGAAGTTCACATTTACAGTGGTACATTAAAACATGAACCTATTGACTGCAGACACTGATGTGAGGTTTTACGATAGGGTGTTAAGGCAGAGTGTCCTCTTGTAAAGAGTTGTAAAGAGGTGTTAAAACTTAGCAACTTCCGATAAATGCAGATCTGCTATGTATATGCAGTGCCATATACAACCTCACTTGTCATCTTAGCATGTAAATAGGAAGCAGGTCATTCAAGGTGACAGCCTTTTGATAACATTATTATCAATTCTATATTCTCTGTGCATAGTGTAGGAACTGAGTTCAGTTATGTAACAGAAATGTTTAATTAATGCACAGAACCAAACGGTGCTAGTATAAAAGTGAGAGATCTAAAACAATGTACTTGCTACAAAGTATTTAGTCAATGTTTCATTTACAGGAATACTTTTCACTTTTGTATTAGATATACCCACTAAGAAAACATGCATATATTTTCCTTCTGCTTGTTTTTAGGGGTGAGTGGTGGGGATGTGAAAAAATAACAGCAGCTTGAAAAAGGATTTTCTGTTAACCCTTAACGCCTAATGTTTTTTATTATATCCAATGAGCAAGATTGGAAATAAAATTTTTATATATTTATCTGGTGCATATTTTTTACTTTACATTGCACATGTACAGAAGAAACTTGAAGTATATTTAACACTATAATTTTGAACAAGATGCCTAACAAGAAAACATTAAAGGATCACTATAGTGTCAGGAAAACAAAGCGGTTTTCCTGACACTCTAGTGCCCTGTGGGTGCCTCCACCCTCAGGGTCTCCCTCCCCTGGCCCCTTCAGCAGCTTACCTTATTCCAGCGATTATTCCGGCGCTGGTGACGTCTGACGTTAGCGGAGCCGAATGCGCATGCGCGGCAAGTGCCGTGCGTGCATTCAAAGTGTCCATAGGAAAGCATTTCTTAATGCTTTCCTATGGACGCTCTGCGCGATGGAGGCATAATATGGAAGACAGCCACTAGAGGCTGGCTTAACCCCAAATGTAAACATAGCAGTTTCTTTGAAACTGCTATGTTTGCATCTGAAGGGTTAAAACCTGAGGGACCTGGCACCCAGACCACTTCATTGAGCTGAAGTGGTCTAGGTGACTATAGTGTCCCTTTAACCCCTTAAGGACACATGCCATGTGTGACATGTCATGATTCCCTTTTATTCCAGAAGTTTGGTCCTTAAGGGGTTAAACTAAATATCTGAGGTAAAGCTAAACACAGATGTATTTGCTACCCTTTAAGCCTTCGGCCCTCCACATGTTTTGGACTAGATTCCATGGATGCTTTGCCAGTATTATGGCTGTAAGAGCATTATGAGAGATGTAGTCTAAAACATCTGGAGGGCCGAAGGTTCCCCACCCCTGCTTTAAGAGGTTGCTGCAAGCACCATGACCACTTTATTGGTTTAAAGTGGTCATGGCATCTGTATTTGCAACACTTTGCTTTGAAATACTGCACATACAGCGATTAACCCCTCTGACAGAGACATTAGCCAGACTGGCCTGGCTAATGCCAGTTTCGTTTAAAAATTGGTGTCTGATGCCAGCACATACAGCAATGTTCACTCTTGTGCATAACCACTAACATGTAGATATACTGCAGGTAACTGTTTTGTAAGCCTAATGCAATCCTAATCCATTGAATGCCTGTGGGCTAAAAATGATTTGCAGTTTTTCTGTAACTGCTGCATTTTATACACCGTGACAAACTCTGTGTTAATCATCACACAATTCTTGGCCCTGTTCGTTGCACTTATTTACAAAGATGTCAAAAGTCTCTGATGATTTTCACTGCAAGTCTACATAATTTTTTTTAATTAGATTATTGGTGATATAAATGGGGTTTTTTTGTTTTGTTTTTAGAAATGTTTAATATTTTTTTTTTTAATTTAACACTGTTAAATATATTTTGCTTATTATATCATGATATATATTATTGTAGATCCATTTAACAAACTCAACATGATATAATAAGCAAAATACAAATAACATAACTATCCTAACAGGCACCTTGCCTAACATGCAAATGCCTAATATTTTCAACTCAGTCATAGATTTACCTGCTCAAACAAACCGCATTTTACTGACTGAAAAGTACAATATAACCTATTGGAGAACGAAGGTTCCCTGCCTTTTATAGATTTGGCTTTAAGATTATAATTGTCACATTTTATTGCGGCCTTACTTGAGTATGCATATTTCATGCTAAATTTACATACATGTTCTAACTATTAGTCTGATGGTAATCAGATTTTTAAATAATAAAAAATAATATAAAATATATAAAACCATATATACTAAGGACTTAATTTAGCCTTTTACAGCACTAAAGTCATTGTGGCAATTTTGAGGTGTGCCACATTATACAGGTTGATAACCACTGATCGAGATTGTATATATAAATTTAAATAAAATAATTTACTTAGTCTGCCATGTCACATCTACTAAGATAACCAATGACACTATTTTGTTCTTTTACAGTCGGAAAGCAATGCGAGTTTCCTGAAAGCTGCTCGAGCTGGTAATGTGGATAAAGTAGTGGAATACCTGAAAGGAGGAATAGACATCAACACTTGTAACCAGGTACAATCAAGTATTTGTTGTTTGTGTTTACAAACTGAGGGCCTTTAGGAATACTGTTTTCAATGTGTGGTTTACTTATCATATGTAGAATGGTTAATCTGCCACATCTCTCTACTGGTAGCTAGTTTCTTATGATGTTAGCATTCAATAGAATATCGATCACATCATCAGTATTCTAACACCTATAAAACTACAGAAACATAAAAACATATCAATCAAATGACAAATTGCCTCAAATTTATTAAAGGAACCTTCTAGCCTTAGAAATACAAACATATATTCCTAACACTAGAGTGTTATAATAGCTATTCAGATTATTGGCCCCCCAATTTAATTCCTTTGGCACACTGGTCATGCCCAGGTTACACCTGCCTACACTGGCTGTGATCACACTAGCCTCCCAATGCTTCCCAATGCATACATGTAAACCGCCACAATGCATCAATGAGCAACTACTCATAGAGATACATTGACTCAATGCATTTCTATGGGGAGTGTTTGTAAACTCTTTGCAAAGCTTAGAAATGCTGAATGTCGGTTCTGCAATTTTTGAAGCTCCACATCCAGAAACTCCTTCTACTGCTTGTCCAAGTGACAGCCACTTGTCACGACAGTGACTCCTTCACACAGAGTGAAACCCAGAGGGAGACGTTTACTGGACCTTAGAGTAGCCGGACTTGCGTCTGAGAGTAGTCAAAGGAACAGCCAGAGGTCAAGGGAGTACAGAAGACGGGCACACGATAATCCAAGCCAAAATAATGGGAAACCAGAGAACAGAATAGTAAGAAGGGAAGCTAAGAGTCAGATACCAAAAAATCAATCAGAATATAAAGCGCACTAGAGGACTGAAACAAGAACCACACTAGGGCGCCTAACAAATGCCATGGTTGCCTTTTTATAGTGTGGGATCTTTTGCTTTAAAACCACACCCCCAAAAGGTCTGGGAGCGTGGCCACGTTTGAATTTTGGCAGCACTATTTTGCTGATGTTGACACGCGTGCGCTGCGTCATAAAAGTGGGCGTGTTGCGAGCGCCCGGTGTCAGAAGCACTGAGCCGCCTCCTGGAAGTGTTAGAAGAGGACGCCGCACTGCGCGGGCCCGGCAGGGAAAGGTAAGGTATCGTTACAGTACCCCTCCCCTTCGAGAACCGCCCACAGGGCGGGTAGAACCAGACCCGTGAGAATGACGCCTCTCAAACAAAAAAAAAACAGGCGAGGGGCGTGAACATCAGAGGCATCCACCCATGAACGTTCCTCATGACCGTAACCTTTCCAATCTATGAGATATTTAAGTTTTCCCCTAGAAATATGGGATCTAATATAGACTTTACTTCGTATTAATTTTGGTCCTCTATGAGTGCAATTCAAGGTTTTTTGAGTATAACGATTACATATTAAAGGTTTGAGGAGGGAAACATGAAAAGAGTTAGGTATCTTCATGGCATTCGGCAAGCGCACGCTATAACAGACTGGGCTAATGCGTTTGAATATTTGGAAAGGACCTATGAAACGTGGAGCAAATTTCATTGAGGGAACTTTTTTTTTTTTATGTTACGAGTACTCAACTATACTCTGTCACCTGCTACGAATGTAGGAGCAGCCCTGCGACGTCTATCCGCATTATTTTGAATCTGGGCCTTCTGAGTCAAAATATGTTTAACCCCTAACCAAGTCTCTCTCATATCGTTGATAGTGCTGTCAACACTTGGCACTCCGGTAGATGAAAAAGAACTCTGAAGAGTTGTAGGGTTAAAACCATAATTATTAAAAAAGGGACTGTGTTGAGTAGATTCGTGCACCAGATTATTATGGGCAAATTCAGCCCATGGAAGTAGCTCCACCCAATCGTCTTGATGATCAGAAGTGAAACAGTGGATATATTGTTCAAGGCATTGATTCATCCTTTCCGTAACCCCGTTTGATTGGGGATGGTAAGAAGAGGAAAGGTTGAGATTGATACCTAATTGGTCACAAAATGCCCTCCAGAACCGTGAAACGAATTGTGGACCGGAAGTAATATTTGAAGTATTCCATGTAAACATACCACCTCCTTTATAAACAAAGAGGCCAGTTCGGAAGAAGATGGTAATTTGATTAACGGGACCAGATGGGTCATTTTAGAGAATCTGTCGATAATAGTCAATATGACACTATGATTTTTGGAAGGAGGCAGATCACTACAAAATCCATGGCGATACTCGACCAGGGTTTATCTGGAAAAGGTAATGGCAAGAGAAGACCAAAAGGACCACCTTTAGGTGATTTAGTAGAGGAACAGATACTACATGCAAGAACGAACTCACGAACATCTTTCTTGTATGAAGGCCACAGAATTGTTTTTCGAGTAAAGATTCAGTTTTGTGAATACCAGGATGCCCAATTTGGAGTCGTGTACAAGGGATAAGACTTTTTTCCTATAAGCCAAGGGTACATATAATTGTCCCCAGGGAACGGTTAATGAGGCACGATCCTGGAATTTGGATAGTTCCTCCATCAACCCAGAAGAGATATTGGCATTACCAGTGGCAATTATGAGGTCGGCTGGGATTATGGAGGAAAAGTGGGTTTCGGGAGGTGATAAATGTTCATGTTGATGGGATAAGGCATCAGCCTTAGTGTTCTTTGACCCAGGTCTATAAGTTACAATGTAATTAAACCGTGTTAAAAATAAAGACCATCGAATCTGCCTGTCTGACATTCTTTTGGCCTCTCCAAAATAATAAAGGTTTTTATGATCCATAAGGATTGTAATTGGAATAGATGACCCTTCTAATAAATGACGCCACTCTTTAAGAGCTGAGATAATAGCCAACAATTCCCTATCTCCAAAATCATGTCTTTTTTCTGTTTCCGTTAATTTCTTAGAAAAAAATCCACAGGGATGCAGCGGTTGATCATCAGAAGGTTTTTGAGTTAACACAGCCCCAATACCAGTTTCTGATGCATCTACCTCTAATAGAAAGGGACGTGAAGGATCGGGATGTCTCAATACTGGCGCTGAGGAAAAATACTGTTTTCTCAAAAGCTTCCTTAGCCTCGAGAATCCATTCCATGTGATTCCTTCCTTTTTTTTTTTTGTAAATATAATTTTTTATTTGTTTCTCTTGCAGCCATGTACAATGTGGCTTGCAGGCCGCAGTTTTGTATTCATTTGACTTAGGGTTGCAATATGTTAAGTTTATGCATGGATATGTTCGGGCTCGCAGGCCCACATGTTTGTTGGACACGCAGGTCCCTTACATTCTGTTTTCAGGATTGTAAACCCTTGTATCACGGCCTTTGGTGATTCCTTCCTTTTTCAGTCATGGCAGTGATGGGAGCAGTGATAAAGGGAAAACCCCTTAATAAATTTCCTGTCATAATTAGCAAATCCCAGGAAACGTTGAATGACTGAGTCCAACGGGTAAGGTCTAGTGTAGGATAGCTTCTAGCTTTTTTTTTTTCCATTTGAAAGCCAGACCCTGAAATAATATAACCCAGAAAATGTACTTCATCTTTGTCAAACAGACATTTCTCTAACTTACAGTAAAGTCCGTTTTCTAATAGTTTAGAAAGAACCATCCTGACATGTTTATAGTGGTCCTTAATATTGTTGGAGTAGATCAAGATATCGTCTAGATAGACCATTACAAACATCTGTAAATATTCTCTTAAAACATCATTAATGAAGTCTTGAAAGACTGCTGGGGCGTTACATAACCCGAAGGGCATGACCCGATACTCGTAGTGACCATAGCGAGTATTAAAAGCAGTCTTCTATTCATGCCCTTTCTTAATTCTGACTAAATTGTATGCTCCTCGCAGTTCCAATTTAGTGAATATTGTTGCCCCTTTCAATCTGGCGAAAAGTTCTGTTATTAATGGAATAGGATAAGCGTTCCGTATAGTTATTTTATTTAAACCCGATAGTCAATACAGGGTCTTAAATCCCCCTCTTTTTTGAAAACAAAGAAAAAAACAGTGCCAGCTGGGGAGGAAGATTTAGTAATAAATCCTTTTCTTAAGTTCTCTGTGATGTACTCTTCTAGTACTTTATTCTCGGCCATAGAGAGAGGATAGACGGTGCCTCTAGGGGGCATAGTGCCGGGTAACAAGTCAATGGGGCAGTCGTATGCCCGATGCGGAGGTAACTTTTCTGCTTCCGTGGTTCAAAGACTGCTTTAAGATCCAAATATTGTTTGGGTACCTTAGTGGTTAACGGTTCCATAGTAGGCACATTAAGTAAACCTATGTGTTCTATTGGAGTAATACACTTTCTAAGACAAGTATCACTCCATTTTAAAGTCTCTTTTGTCTCCCAGTCTATAGAAGGATTACGTTTAGAGAGCCAAGGAAAGCCGAGTATAACAGGAAAGATGGGAGAGGTGATTTGTTGCAGGGTTATAACCTCCCCATGCAGGGAACCTACGGACAATACCACTGGATTAGTTTCTTGTGTGATAAAAGGAATTGACAGTGGTCTACCATCTATGGCCTCAACGTCCAAGGGTGTTGATCTATTTTGAAATGGGAGAGCATGTTTCTGACCGAATTTGCGATCAACAAAATTCTCGGCCGCCTCAATCTAGGCAATGGTTGGTACCTTCTTTCCTTCCCATTCAATAACCACTGGTAGAAGACACATTACACCCAAGGCCTGTCCTCCTTTAGGGCATAGGTGCTGGAGTTTTCCGGCTGGCTAGGACAGGTTAAGTGAGAATGTCCTTTTCTACCACAATATAGGCATAGTCCCTCCCTACGACGGTATTGTCTTTCAGTCTTAGACAAACGCGTAACTCCCAATTGCATAGGTTCTGGGGGAGTGACTGCTGTTGTCTCAGATGAAGGGAAGGTCAATGCCAGGCGTTCCGGCACCCGTCTAGATCTATCTCTAGTGTTTTGTCTATGCCGGAGACGCTCATCAATGTGGGCAAGATATGTGATTAATTCCTCCAGCACATTCGGTAAGTCCCTAGTAGCTACCTCATCTAAGAGCTTATCCGAAAGTCCGTTTATGAATACGTCTACAAACGCTTGTTCATTCCATCTAACTTCGGCAGCATGCTTAGTCAACAAAAGAATGAGACCCCTGTCTCATACGTAACAAGGTCTTGGCAGCATTAGTCCTTCTCCCTGGGGGATCAAAAGTCCTCCTAAAAGCTGCAACAAATTCCGCATAGTTAAATACTATCAGGTTGCCGTTTTCCCATAAGGGATTAGCCCAAACTAATGCCCTATCTATTAACAAGGTGATTATGTCTGCCCTATCAGTAGGATATGCTCTCAGATGAAGTTCAAAATAAATACTGACTTGGTTTAAGAAGCCCCAACATCCCTTAGGATTACCCCCATAACGAAGAGGGAATGTTGCGTGATTGGAAGTACCTACAGCAGCCATTTCCATAGGTTGTTCCTGAGGTCTATGGGCAGGGATTTGCTCCTCCGGATGGAGATGAGCAGTACAAGCTAGAAAGGTCTGTACAACAATAGTGAACTGGTCCATGCGATGGTCCAGTTCTTCAAACCGGTTATCAGGTACCGGCCCAAGAGGGTTAACACCTGCAGGGTCCATGGCCCTAGTGTAATGTCACAACAGTGACCCGTTCACACAGAGTGAAACCCAGAGGAAGATGTTTACCGGACCTTAGAGTGGCCGGACTTGCGTCTGAGAGTAGTCAAAGGAATAGCCAGAGTTCAAGGGAGTACAGGGAGTACATAGTACAGTACAGATACCAAAAAATCAATCAGAATATAAAGCGCGCTAGAGGACTCAAACAAGAACCACACTAGGGAGCCTAACAAATGTCATGGTTGCCTTTTTATAGTGTGGGGCATAAAAGTGGGCGTGGTGCGAGCGGCCGGCGTCAGAAAGACTGAGCCGCTTCCCGGAAGTATTAGAAGAGGACGCCGCGCTGCGCGGGTCCGGTGGGGAAAGGTAAGGTATCGTTACACCTCTAGAGGTAGCATTGAGAAGCAAAGTAAACACTGCCTTTTCTTGGGAGTGGCCTTTTACCCCAAGACCACTATATTAAGGTTTGGATGAAGATCTTAGAAACATCTCCTTAGTCTTATGGCTTGAAGTGTTCATTCATTGAAATCCTTTGTGGTCTGAAGCATTTCAGAAAGCTGCGGTCTGGTGGGTTTCACACATTATAAGTGCCAAGTCTGCAAATATAGTTCACTCATGAGCAATGGAAGCGTGTTTTTTGTAAGCAAACCATTCACTAGAAATGTTTGGTCTGAATGTCAAACCTAATAACCTAAATATTAGGCAAACCTAATAATAAAGTAATAGTTACTTTACCCATCCAGAAGTAAGGAGGTTTAAGTTCAACCCATGACTTCATTAAACAACTGTCAACTCAATGATTTCAAGCACCAAAATGTTTCTTCCTAAAACATTCATTAGGGAAAAATGAAAAAAAAAACACAGATATGTATAATATTACATTGTATTTCTCAGTTTTTGAAATATGTATTCCATTTAACTTATTGATTTTCATTTAATTTTTTACTTTTTTTTTTATATGGGTGAGATGACCATTGGGTCTGACTTTACTGTTAACTGACCATTTGCTGCTCAATTGATATCCTGTCACTAGTGAGCTAATTTCAACAAAGTAGCAGAAGTGTTAAAAACCAGGTCTTGCATGCCCGATGAGGTTAAAGAAACAATCTAGGCACTTTAACAACTTAATCTTATTGAAGTTGTTATAGTGCAGTCTTTTTGTTTGTACTAGAAGAAGGAAACAAGGGGTGGAACTAAGGTGCAATATATATTTTTTCATGCAAATAATTGTTGCTCTCTCATGTGCTTTTCATGATAATTATAAGCCTATAACATAAATTATAATGTTACCTTGAAGGAGTAAAAATAAATAAGTCGTATTGACTTCAAATACAGTTTTTTTCATCAGTAATGAAATTGTTCTATCCTTGTGATCCAAC
Organism: Pelobates cultripes; assembly: GCA_933207985.1. Lineage (NCBI taxonomy): Eukaryota > Metazoa > Chordata > Amphibia > Anura > Pelobatidae > Pelobates > Pelobates cultripes. The sequence continues at coordinate 115,003,439 of OW240917.1, read as the reverse complement.
TTGATCCAACATTCAACATTTTTAAAGGAACACTCCAAGCACGAAACTCCCCAGTGGATCCCAAGAAGTCAGAAGTCAAACCATTGCTAAGTGTAGTGGTTATGATGTTTAGAATGTTCCTTTAAGGAATGGAATCCCTGAATTTTTTGCTGTTCTTATTATACTTTATACTTTATTATACTATATTATTTCTTTTCCAATAGTTTTTTCCCCCACGGTTTACAACTATTGAATCTGCCACTCTCTTCCCTTCCTAACAATATATGATGCCAAGTAATGTGAGGTACAAGTGTACTATAGCAGAATTCAAGGAATGTCTTGTTAGGGTTTGCAGTTTGCTTTTCACAGCTGTAATACAAGGTGAGGTTCTCTAATGTTCTCTTTGAGGCTGCCAAAGGAATTCATGAACATTTCCTCAGGGACAGAGGGGAACTATTGTTTTTGCGACCCATTTTAGTTCACAGTAACAGCCAGGGGAGGGCTGGCAACCTTTTGTTTGCAGACAGAACTCGCATATCTCAAATCCCAGGACATATCCCAGTGGACCAGTTCTAGTCGGGAAAGCTTTGAGTTTATGGGCCACCAGCCCAAGCAAACTCATACAGTGCTGGTTTAGCAAAGCCCTTTGCAGTTCTTGCCTGCTGCCTTCCTCCTGTAGTATTCTGCCAGCAGACATCCAAACATTTTGATTGACAGAAAAATGGCGTGAAGCTGCAGCCCAAATCACCCGTATGTTATTTATACCACTGTACATGATGTGCTGTGGTTTTTGTGTTTTATATTCATATATATATATATTAGTGTAGATTGGATTAGCCGTATTAGGCCAGTAGACAAGATGCCAAAATACCAGAGTATTGCAGTATGCAATGATACCTTTTTTATTGGACTAACATATTTCAAAGACAAGCTTTCGAGAGTTTTCCTCTTTGACCTGAAGAAGAGAGGAAAATTCTTGAAATCTTGCCTTTGAAATATTATGGTATTTTGGCATCTTTTATTTATTTATTTATATATATATATATATATATATAATATGTGTATGTGAATAGGAAATGTGAATCTCTAAATAAATACACAGGCTTAGGAACAGGCTAGGCACCATAAATACTACAGCCCACTGTAGTAGTTATGGTGACTGGGGTGCCTTGGTGCTCTCCCAGTGCAAGTTGTCAAACTGCTTGAGAACAGTCTGACGACTTACATGTCTGTGCTTCCCTTGTGTGGAAGGTCCAGCAAATAGACAATGATCAGTGCTCTGCACAATTTGGACTCGGGAGTCTCCAGCAATAGAGGAGGTGGTGGTGGGTGCCTGGTGGAACCCAGGTAAGTAGTCACTCAGTTGTCACCATTAAGCGTTGGCAAGTGTTATGAATGTCACAAGCACTGTCTCATCTTTCCCTCCAGTCGCTTGTAAAGACCTCCAGGTTCATCCTACATACTAATCATAATATGGTAGCTTGGACAGCCCCCAGATAGTGCACAAATCTGGACAAGTAGGCTTTGACAGGGGTCAAGTCCTGGGGAAAAAAGTGTGGGAACTCACCCAAGATCCAGCCCCCCCACCAAAAAAATACACTTGTATGCATATATAAACGCATGCACACAAACACTCAGACATACACACATGCACACACATACTCAGACACTCACACCCTTGACTCTGAAGGGGTTAATATCCTATGGGTATTTAGCAGATGCTGGATGTCCTCATGCACAGCGTGAGGACGTCCAGCATCAGTTAGGTGACTTTTGGTCACCTAACCACCCAAAAGTCCCTCTAGTGGCTGTCTGGTAGACAGCCACTAGAGGTAGAGTTACCCCTCAAGTTAATTATTGCAGTTTCTGAGAAACTGCAATAATTACACTTGCAGGTTTAAGGGGACTGGGACACTGCACCCAGACCACTTCAATGAGCTGAAGTTGTCTGGGTGCCTATAGTATCCCTTTAAGCACACACTCTGACAGGCACACATTCACTGACACACCCTGGCAGAACAGACATACATACAAATTATTAATATTATTATAATTAACATTTCCCACCCTCCCCGTCTCCCTACCTTTTGGGAAAGCTGGCATGGCTGGGTTCCTGGGGGTCCAGTGGGGCTGCAGTGAGGCAGGCAGCTGTTCTAATCAGATGCAGCGAGGGAGCTATGTTCTCCAAGCTCTGCTCCCACACGGGCTGTCTACTGATGCCGGGAGCCGGAATATGACATCATATTCCAGCTCCCGGCATCAGCAATACGGCGTGCGAGGGAGCAGAGCTGGGAGAACATAGCTCCCTGATACTTAGACAGGCGGCCGCCGGGAGGTCCATCAGGTGGCCCCCCCATGATTGGGAGAACACGGGGGGGGGGGGCATTTTGCCACCCCTTGGTTAGTGCCTGCAGGGGGAACTGCGTTCCTGGTGTGAAAAAAGTGCAGGAAGGCCATTCCCACGCGTTCCTGCAGGACTCGAGCCCTGTGCTTTGAGTATCCCTTTAATAGTATTGCAGCTGTAATTTCTTCATATTTTGTATACAAAAAAAACAAACATAAAAAAACCCCACAAAAAGAGCAGTGTTGTTAGTTATGGTTATATGGTGTAAGTAAAGCTTTAGAATTTTCATTTAAGACAAATACTTTTAACTAGTTTTCAAAGTTTGGAAACAATTTTTTTGTTTTTTAAGCTGATCCCCTTGTGTATAGTTTGTGTAAATTTATGTTATTACAGCAGCACTGCTTTTCAGACCTCGCACATTCTGATTTACTTTTATACATGTATTTTTTTGACATTATTGTACACTTATTATTCAAAATTACAGTGGATAATTACTCAGAGGATCAAAATGAATTCCTCTCTGCAATTAGACCACAGAAGAACATGAAAGCTCTCCATGGCAGTCAATGGAAAATATGTGACTGTCATTAGTTGGGGCCTTAAACTGGCATGTAACAGCTGGTGGGAATGTTATAGTGCAGTGAACAAATAGATCGCGGTTACATAAACAAACAATATAAACATTGTTTCTTGAATTTAAAGGAGCTAAGTTAGCTACTCAGACTATGTGACTGAAATAAAATTTCTAATTCTACAAAAATAAGCTTGCTATTCATGGGCCACAAAATATACTGCTTTTATATAATATATGAATAAAACTACTCCCACACCACACACCTTTGTCATTCATTACACTGGCTTCCAGTACCCTTCATGATCCAATTGAAACTGCTAACACTAACCTACACCTCATTAAATTTCCTCTTTACTTTTTTCATTGGGGTAGATCTAAAAACCTGTAGTTCTCTTGTCTGCAGCCTTTGCATGCCCTTTCCTTCTAACCACTCCCAGAGTTTCCGTGGCTGTCCAATCACAGGCTTCCCAATATAGCTCAATGAGAAGTCTTTCCAATGCAGGTGCTCTGGACAATGGCTGCTTCTCCACTGAGCTAACTAAACCAGGAAGTAACAGGGCGTGTTGTCTGCTTAAAAGCCAGAAAGGGAGTAATAAGGCTAATTTATAAAAGTGACAATTTCTATTGAAATCTGCACTTTTTGTAAAATAAAAAAAGAGGACACTCTCTTCACACATAAAGATAACTTTAGCTTGCTAAAAGTGTGGAGTGTTCCTTTAATTATACCCATAATGATCTTTGTATTCCACCACATGAAGCAATTAGTCTCAATTTGTTATATTGTCAACAATAACATGTCATCAGAGTCTGTCCTTATTTTATTATCTGAAACTGATTTTTATTGAATTTAGATTATATGGCCTACATTACCAGTACAAACATTTTATCTTTATTTTGCTGGGTTTTTAAACTATCACTAAACTCAAGATTCAGGCAGGATATTTGGCTGTAGAAACTATCTTCCTGCCTTTATACATGTTTTGAATTGTTTACTTAGTATTATGTTATTCAAATACCTATTCACTGGTAATCCTTAGTTAACGTCACCAAATAACCTTAGTTTAGCAAACTGGCAACCCGATACCACACTCAAAAAAAAAGAAAATGAGAGAGAACTTGAAGCACATAGACTCGTGTGACCTGTCTGGCACTTAAAGGGATACTCCAGTTCCAGGAAAACAATCAGTTTTCCTGGCACTGCAGGTCCCCTCTACCTCCCACCACCCATCCCCCGGTAGCTGAAGGGGTGAAAACCCCTTCAGTGACTTACCTGAGACCCCGCCGATGTCCCTCGGCGGTGGTTTCTGCTCGCCAGCCCTCCTCCCAAATGAACTGTTCTGAATATGTCTTCTCTCATTCATACCTTGGAATCTTTGAAGTCTTGCAACGTTTCCATTTGCCTCAGTTTTCCCTTTTACAATCTTATTTTGTTTCCTAGTTGAGACCATTCTTGTTTCCACCCACTGGTGGGTAGAGGCCACTTTAGAAGCATCAGGAATCAGTTAATCAAATTAATCTAGAGTAGACAGAAGCTGTAGGACGGTCCATAGGACTTCCATTGTTGCTGTATGTTATGTGCACTTCTGATGAAGAAGTGTTGAAGAAGGGAACGGTGCTTGTTATCGAGAAATAATTTTAAAACATTTCAGGTACTTTTACTAGAGGGTTTGGTTGCTAGGTATAAGTATTTTTTTTTTTTGTGCAGTCACATAGTTTATTGATCACTGGCACTGTTTTCAGTCATTACATGTATCTTGAAGCTGAATGCTACATAATTCACAATTACATTTTAACATTTCCTTTTTGGTATTTTTTATTACGGATTTTCTCAAATTTTTTTTGGTTAGTCCTGTTTCTAACATTAGTAGTACCTAGGGAGGCCAACATATTTGATATGGGGGCAGAAACTAACCAATACCTTTTTTAGTGAATAAAATAAAATGAACAGCATGGTGGAAAAAATAGGTAGATCTCTGCCTACCCATGATTCCATTGACACCAATAACATTAGGCATGTGTTATAAATGTCATGAGCGCAGTATCATTTTACCATACAGTCACTTAAAAAACCTCCAGGTTTATCATACATTTCTATTATAGTCTGGCTGTCAGTCCAGCCCCCAGATACTGCAGTCCGTTGGGAAATATCCCACTGTGCTTCTCCAGGTTTAGGGAATATTGAGATTAGCAAATGTAACTGCATCACTTCATCTCTTACCAGCCTTATTCTTTGTTAGCCCTTGTAGGGAATGTAACTTCATCTCTTACCAGCCTTATTCTATGTTAGCCCTTGCAGCGAATGTCTAAAGCACATGTATTACTTTGTTTGCTAATGTTATTTATATTCAAATATAATTATTATTATTTTTTTTAGTGAAGATGCTATAATTTTCTTAAAAGTAGTGAATTGAAAACGAATTAAACATTTAAGAGAAAATAGCTGATCTTAATTAAATATTATTTTTTACTGCAAATTGCTGTTTAGTGAATAACTTCCTGTGGTTGCAATTTTTATGGTATTATTCCATATTACAGATATGATTGCTTTGAGTAGAAGTTTAATTAATAAGATTTATAACTTTTCTCAACCGTTGAAAGGAGCTGTGTAAACGAAATGTAGAGCATCTGTTAATATCGTTCATTCATTAAGTTCTATTTTGAGCCTGTGGGGGCAGACAGAGGCACTCTGAGTAATGACGTTAATGGTACCTTCAGTGACTTAAAAATATGCTTATTTCCTTTAGTTACGTGTTATTGGCTGTTTTTTTGTTTTGTTTTGTTTTTTTAAATCAAATTAATAGTTTATGTTCAGCACAGTCTTCACAGAATGAAATTCTTAAGTGCCAACAAATTAGTAAATCTTTTACATTGTTATGGCCCAATTATAGTAATCTTGTAAAATAAATCTGTCCATAAGAAATCATATGTGAAGTAATGGTTTAATTTTAGCGTTTTAGACACACTCCTTTAGCTATTAAATAGTGTTTTAGAGATAAACAAGTAAATTACGATCTACTGTCAATGTTCTTCTGACTATAACATGGTTATTTACCAAAGTTAGAATTGAAAGTAAATGTCAAATTTAAGGCCAGAATAGCTGAGCTGAAAGCATAGCTGATTTGCAGAATGTTTCCTGCTTAGCTATTTTGGCCTTAAATAAAAAAAGTCACTTCGCATCACATGGAATTCTCACTTTAGCGAATTTACCTGTAAGTGTTTACAAGATCGCAGTTACAATTTGAGGTGAAGATATTATTTGAAGTGGCTTTGCCACCCACCTCCCAAAAACAAATCAGCAATTCATAAATATAAAATCTTTATGATATGCTCATAAACACTGTGTTGAAATTGCCCTGAAATTCCACCCCAGTCAAAAGATAGAAAAAGTAGGGACCACTTTGTCTTATGTATTTTTCCTATGCTTAAGAAAAGGCAGAGCTTTTTAATGGAACCATAAGACACATTTATACTGTGATATCAACACCAAAAACCAGCTTAAAAAGACAATGAAAACACTTTTTTAACCATTAATCAAAACTGCAAAATAAGTGTACACCACAGCACCTCCCCAGACTTGATAATGTATATAAGCAATGTTAACCATTCCTAATTAATTACACCAATTATAGGACAAATAAGAACTTTAAAAACAAAATAGCAGAAAACAATTGATGACACAACACATATATATTTATGGCCCGAATGTCTGATTTGAACATGTTTAGAGAACCAAACATGGATATCATTCTCTGTTTGGAACACAACAAATTAATAACATATGTTAAAGCAACTGTCACCTTCTGGAGTCTTTGCATATTTTGCAAAGACCCTAGATGGTGACTGCTCCATTCAGATTGCGGTGGCCCCAGGGTGTAGGGGTGATAGTTTTTACTTATGCTAATCTCTCCATCGATGATGCCACCATCTTCTTCCGCTCAATCTGCCAGGAGCCAAAGTCAGTGGTGTACTCTCACACATACGCAAGAGTACAATACTGACATCTATGTAGGATTCCCCAAGGATCCTCCATAGAAAGAGACTTGACAAAGCTTAAAGGATCACTAAAGTGTCAGAAAAACAAACTTGTTTTCCTGACACTATATACTCCTTAGTACCCCCCTACCCTCTCACCCTTCAGCTACTTACTTTAATCCAGCGCCGGGCCCCTCAGCGCTGGTGACCTCTCCTCTTCCACCAACGTCAGCTCCCGAGTGGAGCGGAATGCACATGTGCGGCAAGAGCTGTGTGTGCATTCAAACAGTCCATAGGAAAGCATTTCTCAATGCTTTCCTATGGACGTTCTGCACGCTGGATGAGAATTTCGCATCCAGCGTTGCAGAAGCGCCTCTAGCGGCTGTCAGGAAGACAGCCACTAGAGGCTGGATTAACCCCAAATGTAAACATAGCAGTTTCTCTGAAACTGCAGTGTTAAAACCTGGTGGACCTGGCACCCAGACCACTTCATTGAGCTGAAGTGGTCTGGGTGACTTTAGTGTCCGTTTAACCATTTTATGTGCCAACTCGTATATTTTTGTTCTACCCAGGGACATCATAGAGAGTTGGCATTGATATTTCACCATTGTCCTTACCGTAACGCTTAGTAATCGTTACCAGAAGCTACACACACTACAGCCTAACATGAATCATCATACGTACCCAACATGCTTCCTAGTTATGCTTAATCATTTTTACTAATCAGCCCAGCATGTACTAAATCATATACATTTGTTCACACCCCTCGTATAGTCAGTCAGTATAACCAGATTCTTATCTTATGCCTCTTTGTCTCTCCGCTGACTACTTTTCCTACTCATACAATTAAAAAAGCGCAGTTTAGCTACTATACTCTTAACATAAAATACCATGCTGTTTAGTCGTTTAGCAGTGCTATCGCTAACTGTTTCTGATGTCATGCTCACTGTTTCATTGTGTATTTAATGAACACCTGCATTTGCTGTTGTGGTATTGCGGGTTGCATTGTATTCTCATGCACGACCAAAAATAAAGATTTACAAAAAAAAAAAAGATTCTGCTTACCATGATACAATATAAGTTCTTTTTTTAAACATATTGCATACATATTCCGCAGAGCTATAGAACAGGTTTATTGTTTGAAAATGTGTATAGGGCCATATAATCCTCCTTGTGGGTCACCTGTATAATTAATTTGCCGACATTTGGGATATTGAGATGGTTCTTGCCTAACCAAAAATCTAATGAAAAATAAAATATTAAATTCAGAAGAAAGACCTTTTAGAGAGACCAGTTTATAAATGTCCTATGCTATTATTAAACATTTGTGCTGTTGTCCTATCAGCACACTGATGCTTGTGTTTATTTTTTAATTTCACAGACATGAATGACCATAATTACCCCGTCCAATGTAATTAGATTGCAGTGTTTAGTGCAGGTGCAACAGACGCTCCATTTCCTTGTGTGCAGATTAGAGAGATGGGGGCACAATTGATTGTTTTATTGAACACTGTCAGTTTACAGAAGGCTGGAAACTGAGAATACTTTGGATTTTATGTTGCCTGGTAACCATGGAAAATTCTATTAATGTGCTTTACTGTGAAATTACCATTAACCTCTGTGTAATTACCAAGAAACTGGAACAGGAAACCTAGCCTTTCATCTGCATTAGGATATTTGTTTATGGTGCCACTAAGACGTTATTATCAACAAGTACTCCAACATCACATCGTACAGAAAAGACATTCAGCATATTGCGTGGGGTGGGGTGGCAATGCATTTAAACTCAAAATATTGATAACCTGCTGCATACCAACTGTAGATGGTCCATACCCAAATGTCTCTATGCAGTGCCCAAATCAGTCTTTTACATCCTAATTTCCCTATTGTCTTGGAGCTCCATATTGTTATTGCAGAGCTCCACAGCAATAATACAGTAATGTGTCTTTAAACTGCAGTAAATGTGTTTAGAAATCAGTGTGTGCTTTAAGTAGTATACAGTGTTCATGTGCTAAATTGCATCTTTTAATTATTAGTAAGTCACTTACGTTTTCTCTGGACATCCCCACCCCTGGCCACACACTTAATTACACCCCTAAAGTGTCTCTCTGTGTCCATTTGAAATATTGGGAGGTGTGGTTGATTTGAAACTTCCATGAGACTCAGCTAGCAAATGCAGGTTCCAAACACATTCGTATATGATCAAGTTTTGAGCAACAAATCTAAAAATATTAAACCTCTGAGAAAAAAAAATGCTGTCTTAAAAAAAAAAATTACAATAACCATATTTGCATATACTTTTTATTGATAGTTATTGATAGTTTGACATACATATCTAACATGACTATTACACACACAATTAAATATATAGTATTTGTATGCACATTCGATTTCCCTCAGGCAAAGAGATAACGTGCCTGGGGTGATGTCTTAATATTGAAGTGGTTTAGATTAGAATTTTGTGAGCCTCAGGCAGACTAGAATGTAACAATTGGAGATGTGCTGCAGCTGGAAGAGGCTCAATGCAAGATTTCTTAATTCTAGTTGGGCCATTGGGTAAGGGGGAGCAGTCTGGGGCAGCTCTGCTATTAACAAGTAGATGGTCAGTGATAGATTGTTCTCCACATACCTGTATATTGATAAGGGACAACTGCCGACCAATACCTTTTATAATACTCACAACATATCCAATTGCAAAGGAATTATTTGTAGATATTTTTTCCCCATCACTTTTTTATCTTCGGTCTATCAATCAATCTAATAATCTGGATGTTTGTATCTGTCTGTTTATTTGCACTGTCTGTAATAACATATATATCCATCGGTTTACCTGTCTATGTGTATGTCTATTTATCTAAAGAAAAAAAGTGTTACCTTGCCCAAATCCTTATGTATATTTTAATAAATGGAGGTTATTTAGTAACTCCAATAGCCATTAGGTGCAAGCCATTAATAGGTATGTAGGGGTTTAGAAAAATACCACTCTCTGTATCATTAGATTTTTCTTTGCCTGAAGCTGAAGGAAGCAAGGTGAATTGTTAGTGTAGGACCCACCTAAGAGGTTTGCCTTGACATGGCAGGTGGGCTTGCATCTAATGGCCATGGAGTTACTAAATAACTTACATTTATTTAAATATGCATAGGGATTTGGGCTAGTGTGCAGGTAACTCTTTTTTTCTTTGTTTTTTATTGTATGTGTTGGGGTTGATGTGTGCTAAGGTCGTTTCTGCCGCCCAGGGAGTTTGGGCGCAGGACTTATTTTTGTGTATTTGTATGTACTCTAGGCGGTAGACAGGAGTCATCATGGGCACTCTGACCATTCTGGGGCTACACAGTCCCATATGCAGCAAACTGTGATGCACTGTGGGTTCAGACACCTTTCAATTATGGCCAGCATTACATTTTTCAGCAAGATAAGATCGGACCAGACAGGCTAGCCTTCACATCCACGTGCCTCAATGTGCATTGGGTACCCATGACGCCTGTTCGTCGGTTGTCCTTCCTTGCACCACTTTATAGTAGGTACTAACTACTGCATATCGGGAACACCCCACAAGACTTGCTGTTTTAGAGATGCTCTGACCCAGTCATCTAGCCATTGCTATTTAGCCCTTGTCAAAGTCACTCAGATATTTTGCCTGCTTATTTTCTTGCTACCAACACAATAAATTAAATAAATACTTTTCACTTCACCTGTCAGTGGTTTTAATGCTGTGGCTGATCAGTCCTACAGGGCTTGACAAATTTGTTTGAAATCTAGGAACTATATGTCTGTCTATCTGATGTTTACGTACACCAAGCATGTCAAACTCGCGGCCCACAAGGACCATCTTTGCGGCCCGGCGAGCCGAGAGTACATGCTGGTGTTATAGCAGAGTAGGCACCTGCTTTCCCCACATTGCAGGTGCCTACTCTGCTAAAACTTACCCGGCCGGAGGAGGAGGGCCAGCGAGGGAGCTCAGTGTTCCTGCTTCTCACTGCCCGCGCTGTCTTTAGTGAAGCTGAGCGCCGGAATATGACGTCATATTCCGGCACCACTAAACCGCGCGGGAGCAGTGAGGAGCAGATAGAAGGACCCCAGGGAGATGCCCCACACCAGCTCCAAAAGGTAGGGAGCAATAAAGAAAAGTATGTGTCAGTGTGTGTGTCTGTCTTTCTGTCAGTGAGTGTGTGTGTCTGTCAGTAAGTGTGTGTGTCAGTTTGTTTGTATGTATGTGTGTGTATCAGCGGGAGGATCAGATTTGGCACAGGGTGGTAGAGGGGGGTGCTGTGGTTTAGTAAAGGCGGGAGGAGGACTGGCATTTAGTAGAGGGGGGGTGCTGTGGTTTAGTAGATGGGGATACTGTGGTTTTTTATTTTTAGACTGTACCTTTTCAAAATAAGTCTACGTTTCTATGAAAATTAAAGGTATATTTTTTTTTTGCGGCCCACATAAACTTAAACCTTGTTTATGTGGCTCGTGCCAGACTTTGAGTTTGACATGCTTGAGTTACACTGTCTAGAAGTACATATATATTCATTTGTTTATATGTGTATTTATCCATCAATCTAATGCCATACGCATTTTTCATTTGTTTATATAATTATTTCTTCAAATAAATGGCTCTGTAAGTTAAGTCGCCATGGCAATGATTGGCACTTGGAAGGCCCATTGTTTTATTTGTAGATTTATAATTTAATCAGCTCTTTTTACACAGATTAGTATACAGCTAACAGGAGGCTCATAGCTGAGACTCACTGAGATGTATTAAAGGCATACTACAGGCATTAAAACAACTTTGAAGCAATGTTGGTGTATAAACAATGCCACTGCAGTCTCACTGCTCATTTCTCTACCATTTAGTCGTTGAATCACTTTTGTTTCTATCTGTGCAGTCCTAGCCATACCTCCCCTGGATGTGACTCACACAGCCTTCATAAAATAATTTTTAAATTTTCAAGTCAGATTTTAACTTACCGTATATTAGAAGATTTTATATCCTGCTCTGCAAATGTAACTATAATCACATTTAAACAGACTGTGAAATAAGACAAAAGATCTCTCTTTACATGAAGCGTTTAGTAAGGCTTTTCAATTCACTTGCAAGAAGGTACGACTAGGGCTGTATAATCAACGTTATTTAACTCCTAAATGACATATAATTGAGCAGTGATCTGTACACCAAAACTGCTTTATTACGATACATTTTTTTGGTTACTACAGGGCTTGACAAATTTGTTTGAAATCTAGGAACCAGCTAAAATATGTAGGAGCCAGTTTTTTTTTTTGTTTTTTTTAAGGGACACCATAGTCCCTAGAACCACTACAGATGAATGCAGTTGTTCTGGTGCCTATAGCCTGTCTCTGTAGCCTTTTCAATGTAAATTCTGCCTTTTCAGAAAAAGGCAACGTTTACATTGCTGCCTACTAAGACCTCTAGTGACAGTCACTCAGATGGCCACTAGAGTCATGTGTCAGTGCTCTATACGGAGGCGCTGAATGCTACCTATAGAGAACATGTGTTCTATCCTTCCAATGCTTCCCTATGGAAAAGCATTTTCTTAGCTGAGATCATTTAGATCTCAGTTATGGAGGCGGGACAAGCAGCAGCGAAACCAGCACGGCGTGGGGGAAAAGGGTAAGTAAAAACACCAATCATGTGATCATAGGGGGGGCAGGTACCTAAACAGACACACACATTGAGAGACATACAGAGACACACACACACTTTCTCTAACACTCACACATTTATATTTTTAATTCCAATCCACCCAGCCTCCTTACCTTTGGGAGAGCTGAGTGGACTTTCCATGGGGTCCAGTGGGGCTAATATTCCTGCGTGCGAGGGAGCAGTCTTCCTGCAACTCCTCTCTGCTCCCTCACACTGTCTGTGATGCCAGGGCTGGAATTATGTCATATTCCGGCTCCCAGCATCATTCTACAGCACAAGGGAGCAGAGAGGAGCTGCAGGAAGACTGCTCCCTAACACGCTGCCCCAACCTGCGCCTCAATACCTCCCGCGGCAGCTACAAAGCTCCCTGGGCTGGTTGCCTCTATGCTCCCGTGGGCGGTGGGCTACTAAGCTCCCTGAGCTGGCTGCGTCCATGCTCCCGCAGGAGACTGGCTACAAAGCTGGCCGTCTCCATGCTACCATGGGTGGCCGGCAACACAGCTTCCTGAGCCGGCCGCCTCCATATCTCCCAGGGCAGCCGGCTACAATGCTCACTAAGCAGGCGGGCAGCCGTCTGGCTCCATTGTTTGCCCAGCAAGCCATTTTAGGTAAAAGGGCAAAATTTCTAGTCACCGTGGTGACCTGGTGCCTGGGATTTGTCGAGCCCTGGGTTACTATAGTGTCCCTTTAAGGTGAAATCTTTCTAAAAGTGCCCATGCCTCTGTTTTATCAGCTTGATAAATTTACCTGTCCAAAACAATTTGAGAATATGTCTATATTGAGCCATGTCTTTTTATCTACAAATACATAGACCTTCTACCAATAACAGTAGACTAGATGTATATTAATGTTGTCAGGACTAGTGAAATGCACACCGACTTCTAAGGAATTGTAAATACACAGAACAGATGTGTTTAGTCCATTCTAATGGCATATTAATAGCATGACCTTCAAGTGTCCTTTTATATATAGAAGTATGTGGAAAGGCTCATTGGTATAATGAATGAACGCATTAACTTAGAAGTAAAGGCTGTACTTTATTTAATGATGCCTAAAGGCATCTGTAGTTAAAGTTAAAAAGCAAATACAGTTTAGTGCATGTATCTCCTAAACCGGATGCAATGACATTGAAGGTTGTCTTGTTATATATCTGTGGTTGTATTTAAGCATATTAAATTCCTACATTTTACTGGGGTCGCCTGAGCTGCACTTGAGCTATTTAAGTATTTTTTATTTTTGTTTTGCTTTTTGGCCCCTTTTAATTTAGAAAGGCAACACTCTACTAGTAAGCTAACCTCTGTAAACAGTCCCTTACTCCAGACACAATAAGTTTGTGAGAAGAACTAAAATCCTCAATAATATATTCCATCCTGGCACTAAAAGGAAGGGGAGTGGGTCCCATTATGTTTTATTGGGGGGGAGGAGGGTGCATTAATGTATCTTTTTTTCCAGGACCACCTTTTTCTAATTAAGAATATTGAATCAAGAAACATAAGTTTCTGCCTGGCTAAATGTCAGGTGTGTATGATGGGGTATATTCACGTAGGTCACTATTTTACTTATCCCGATATATGGTGGGGTTCTGGAAACAGAATGAATAGTTTGGCAAAATGGAAGGTCTTGATGAACCTATGCAGATGTCAAGGGTGGTTATGGCTGTAGTTATGTAGATTTCAAAAGTGCATGAATAAGAAAATGAGTGTCAGGGATTCTTTCAAGGGAGAGGTAGGATCTATAGAATGTCTATTCATTTATTTGACCTGCAACTAATTTGAAACAATGGCATGATAGGTAGCGCAGTGCCTATAATGAGGTGCTTACAATTTAACCTAAAATACTTGCATCATCTTGGTGGCAGGAATCCACCTATAGTATTTTTATAGTATTACCTTTTTATAGTATTCCATGACTTAAACATTTCCATCTTCTCAGTCCATAACCAATGCCATAGTCTTCAACTGTGCCTGCCAGCCGAGTCCTCCAGGCAACTGAAGTCCAGGATTTAATTATTTGCCAATGTTTTGAAGGCATGATTAGGAACAACATGGAAGTTTAGTTAGCTATGATTCATTTAACAATAATGCTGCAGATTTCTTGAGGGTGTCTCATATATCCCGACAACTCTTGATGTCTCTGCCTGCATGGTGATTTTGATTTTGGATTTTCCAAAGCAATGAAATCCATATATCAATAATATTATAGATATCATATGACAACAATGTTGTTGTGTACAAATCTCCTGCAGTTGATGAACATATGGGATGAGGCATGGAGTTAACATTAACACACACATTTTGCTGTTGTAGAAATTACCGGCTGTAACAAAGCTGTTCTTTTTAACCCCTTAAGGACCAAACTTCTGGAATAAAAGGGAATCATGACATGTCACACATGTCGTGTGTACTTAAGGGGTTAAATGAACCATAACTGCTTCATCACATTAAAGTAGTTATAGTGTTTGGAGTCTTCTGGCACTGTCCTTCCAATCAGTATTAAACCATTTTTAGCGTTTTAGAGTCCATAGCAACCCATCCCCTCTGCACTGCTGGGCTAATGACGAAGTAGTAGCTTGTGCAGCAATGGGTGGCTATGATGATCACTTTTATCTGAACTCTGTGCCATTGCAGGTATGAATCAGTATTGCCACAAGAAAGTGTGTAATATCTGCCTTAGCCACAAGAGCCTTTGGTGGGGCTATGGGAAGCCAGAGACTCTTAAAGGGACACTATAGTCACCCAGACCACTTCAGCTCAATGAAGTGGTCTGGGTGTCAGGTCCCTCTAGGGTTAACCCTGCCTGATGTAAACATAGCAGTTTCTGAGAAACTGCTATGTTTACATCTGAGGTTAAGCCAGCCTCTAGTGGCTGTCTTCCGGACAGCCACTAGAGGCGCATCGGCAATGTTTGAGGCATATTATGCCACAATCACGCAGAGTGTCCATAGGAAAGCATTGAAAAATGCTTTCCTACGGACACTTTGAATGCGAGTAGGGTGAGTAGCTGAAGCTAAAAAAAAAAGACTGGACATACCCCATTTGCAATACCTTGGGTTATCTACTATTGTAAATGGTATGCCATTATGGGTGTAAATTTCATTCCTGGGCTACCATACAGTCTCAAAGGCAATGTAACGAATCTGTCGAATTTCAATTACAAATGTAATGTGCTATATTTGACCCTGTAACTTCCCAAAACACCATAAAACCTGTACATAAGGGGACACTGTTTTACACGTGAGACTTTGCTGAATACAAATATGTGTATTTTATTGCAGTAAAAGCAAACAGTATTATGACATTGACAGTCAAAATGTAATGTAGAACTAAAAAAAAAAAAATACGTTTCTTATTTTCTCCCATTTTTTTCTTATTAAATTATGTTTCATAGCTAAATATTTGATATTAAATGAAAGCCCTGTTTCCCCTGAATAAAATTATATATAATAAGGGTGGGTGCATTTATATGAAAGAGATGAATTACGGTTGGACAGACTTGTAGCGCAAATGCCAGGTTTTGTTTACGTTTTGTTTTGTTCTCAACATGTACATTTGGCTCAGTCCTTAAGGGGTTAAAGCAAAAAGTCATGTTTTTTTTTTTGTTTTTTTCTCATTGAATGGTCTGGTTGCAGTGTTCCAGTCTCACTTAGTCCTGCAATGTAAATCATAATACTGCCTTTTTTGGCTGTCTATCAAGTGGCTTCAGGTCCCCAGCATTAGAGGCTTCTCTGGAGGTGACCAGAGGAATGTATATATTGGAGGAAGTTTTGGATAGTAATGTCACTTTTAGTATAATTTTCATAGAGCAGATATATGATCTGTATTGTGGGTATACATCTCAAAGCACTATTAATTTAATTGTTTAGTTTTGACACTGAATGTATTTGAATTGTGTTTATCACATTAATTTTGAATTATATATATTCACAATGCTCTTATAACAGATTATTTAGGTACACTTTAGCTTATTTAGCACTATTTAATTTGTCTCCCACGTTGGAATTAGTGACCCACCAATAAGTGGTGGGCTTAACACAGTATTGCCATATGGTGGACCTGAATCCCCATTTTTGTTTGCTGAGGTAAGTGATCTATCTCAGCAAACAAATGTATTCTTATGTGTGCGCTGCTCCTTAATCTGTATTCGTATGAATTCTTGTCTCTACTGCAGCACCATTCCTGCAATATACATGCTCCTGGTGTCCCCCTATTCCTATTTGTCTCTCCTTTGCAATGATGTCTGCTGTTTGCTCTGCTGTTGGATTGATTGTACTGGTGGATAATGGGTCAATATGATATTATATGGCAACTGAAACAGAGCCTTGCTTTAAGCTCTGCCTATTGTCTAGTTTTGTCAACTTGACTGTTGACAAATGTAGTTAATTTAATGTTTTCTAATGTAGTTAATGAAATATAGGGCTCTCAGGAAAAAAAAAAAAAGAAGAAGAAATTGTGATAGAGGGAGAAATATAGAAAGAGATTAGATAAAGTGTATATTTGGTGACAGAGCCCTTATAAGTGTAATATAAATAATATATTATAACGTACAGCCATAAGATGTTTTCAAAGAGTGTTTGAGGTTGTATCGTCTTTAATTTCAGTTCTCACTTCTTCCTTTCAGAATGGACTCAACGCTTTGCACCTTGCAGCTAAAGAGGGACATATGGACCTTGTACATGAATTGCTGGAAAGAGGATCCACAGTGGACTCCGCAACCAAGGTATTTACACCACACATTGTTATCTAAAGGCAATGTATACTAAAGTAAATATAGAGAAACCGCAACAGTACAGGTAATACAACAGGAACATCGGTTAATTAATCAGTTTCAGAAAGCACCTCTTGCCCCCCCCCCCCAGTTTGCTGCTTATACTTGAAAACCTAATGCCACTTCAACACACCATGTAGTTTGTATGATATGTCATACCTGTACAACCGGCAGTAATTATGAGGGCTGCCATGATAGTTTGATGTACTTATAGTCTACATAGATTTTTTTTTACTAATAAAAGTGCACTTTTTCACATTTTTGGTTTTCTCTGTGACTTATTTGAGGATTACCCATGTCTGTGCGGACTATTGTTTATCTTTTGGAACATCAGTTAATGGTTAAGGGACACTCCATGCACCCAAACAAGTATAGCTTAATGAAGCTGTTTAGCTGTATCCCTCACACCCCTTTATTCTCACTGCTAAATTCTCTTTCTTTTAGGAGTAACTTTGTTTTTGCAGCTCTTGTAACACCTCCTCTGGCTATAGAGTAAATGGATGTTGTGAGGTTTATTAAACTCTTCATAAACCGTATATAATTGAGCATTGAGAGTGCCAAGGGCATGGTCTATACACCTCTTCATTAAGCTAATTTTGTTTTGGTGCATTAGTATACAATAAAGACGTCATATACAAGGGTTTACATTGTTATACACATGAGCCCTGTATTAAATAGTAATTATAACTTCACAACATTTTCAATACTGTTTTTAATGTTTACATATCCCCTACATTCCTACTATTAGCAATTATATGGTGCCAGCATATTCTGCAGCTCTTTGCAATTATAGATAGATGATATGTAGAGATGAAGAAGACCCTGCTCAAACAAGCTTCCAATCTCTGAGGATTTGAGGTAGGTATCTTGCCCAAGGACACTTAATGGTGAGGTGGTCTGACTGGGAATCAAACCTGGCTTTCCCAGTTGTAAGGTTCTAGCCAGCCGGTATATCATTCATTAATCTATATAATTGATGTCTGAAAAGTAAAATTAAATGTCTAAATTTGCACTCCTGTATTTAGCTCTATTGTGGAATGAAGTGCATACATCTTGAATCCAAATCAGTCATTAATACGCTTTGCCCTTTTCTGTCATTAAACATATTATATGGAAATAAGGATTGAGATCCTCTTTGATGCTTTCATTTATACCTAGTGTCCTGAGGTGCGTGATGACCAGCTAGCCATTGATAAAGGACACAGAGATTGTGTACATTTTGCCACAAAAGACTTATTACTCAAGAAAATAAGGGATACCCCCCCTAAAGTACCACACTATGGGGCCTTACACTTTTCCAAGATCTCTGTTTAGTAGTGACATCTCACTAAATGAGAAGAGAAGTCTCTAATGGATATGCTGTGTGTCCACAACCTCACATATGCCTGGTGCTTCATCTTAACGTTAGTGGTATTGGACTAAGGCCAGGTTCTTGATTGCTCCCCTCTCCAGAGCTTAAAAAATGCCTCTAGTTGGGTGTTGTTATCTAGGTTTATCTTTTCGTGGCCACACTGGGACTATGGGATGACACTCTCCTCCTGTTTTCTCCTCCTGTTTTCTCTGAATATTTATTGCTTAGAGAACTGTGGGACATTTTGCTTTTTGGAGAGTTTAGATACAGTTACCAGCTTAAATTATTTTCTTGAGAATAATCTGCTGTTTCCTGGTCTTGTTCTTCGTGGGATGTCTTGTCCTCGTCCTGAGTATTTTAAAATGGCTTTATTACTCCAATGGAAACTTTATGAATAGTGTATTTGTTTGTTTGGCAGAAAGGAAACACAGCTCTACACATTGCATCGCTTGCTGGTCAGAATGACGTGGTGAAAATTCTGGTTAAGGAAGGAGCCAATATTAATGCCCAGTCTCAAGTAAGTCTGTGTTTTTTTTTTTGGTTTGTTTTTTTAAACTAGAGTTACAGTTTTATGCTGTATTGCTTCCAGGATGGTCATAACATAATATAGCTTATTATTCAGTAGTAGGAATTCAAGGAGCAATTAAGTTGCTATAAAACATATTGCAATCATCTTGAATTTTCTCAAGGTTGTATATTTATGCCACTGAATGTTTTTCTAGATTTCCAAACAGAGATCCCAACATTAAATTAAAGATGCCTGGGAATCAAAGAGCTCACTAGTTCCCTACCTAATACAGCAGAAATGTATTTAGCATCTAATAAAATGTGCAAAACAGGAAATGCCACCTTAAACTCAAATCTTGGCTAAACCATTTTTAAGAGAAACTCCTGCAGTGAGATATTTCTGTAATTATTGATGCAAGAAATGTGGTGTACTCCATCACACACCTTTTTTGGTTCCTGCTTTTGAAAAGCCATTGTAAAATATTCTTTTAACCTTTATCCATTCAGATCAACGCGTGCTTGAGTGTTTCGGATCATATTTTTGCTGCATGGCCAAGCTTCACTTTAGTTTCAGCTTACGGCAGGTGGCCTCACATTTCCCTGTATAATTCTCTGATTCCAGATTTCATGGTTCCTTTAATGAAGGCAAATTGCCAGATCCTAATATAGAAAAGAAAGCAGATGTAGACGGCACAACTCCCCAGCTTTCTCACCAAAAATATCTTCAGAACAATAGCTTGTGAGGTTTATTGTTGTGTTTCATTTTATTATTTGTGTTTAAATACATAGTATTAGAGAGGATAGTGGAGACACTATTAAAAGCTTTGTCACAGCCTACCATTACAGTCAATAAGGTGAAAATCTATCTGTGTTATTGGTTTCCCAATGTGCAGCAACCAGATCAATAAACTAATTATTACATGTGTATGATAGAGTACATACACTGCACAATTACTCACATACTGACACTACTTCATTACCAATCTTACTGGACTGTTTCTTTATGTTTCCCTGTGTTTTTTTATATTTCCGTAGTTTTTTTTTAACGATGTGTAAGTGGAAAACTTTATATTAAATGGCCTTTTGTGAAATGGAGCTAATAGAGTAGGAGTAGAGTATGATAACTCTTACTGAGATGACATATAAGCAGCAGACAGAAATTGCCTTCAGCAGGCGTTTTGTGTTTTCTTACGGTTTTTAAAAAGCATACACTAAATGGCATGTTTACTCTGTTGGAAAGGTGTATAAGTTCCATCCTCCCTGCAGTCAGAAAGCATGAATTCAGCTAGCATACATGAGCCCCTAATAATAACAAAACAAGTGAGTTGTCAAAGTGAACACATCTCTAGTATACTGGCCTACCGATCCTTATATTCAGTCTGATATATTTCATTGTTTAAAAAGACAAGCTCGGGTGGGTCTATATTTTAATAGTTCTTCATGTAAAAGGAGCCATAATAGCTCAAGCAATGTATTCCCACCACCCTCCCCGTGCTGTCACCTTATGGTCATAACTTTCCAGACCCCACCCCAACCTTGTGTGTTTCCCCATCTCCCATTCCCCACTTTGTATATCAGTTTGCACCTTCTGTATCCCAATCTCAAACCTCTGAACTTGTCTCTCCATCTCATATCTCTTCACTTTGTATGTTCTCCCTTATGTCTCACCATCTTCCACTCATTTACCTTATGTCTCCCCACCCTCAGCCTTGTGTCTTCCCCCATTGTGTTTTTCCACATCCCTCATTATACACCATGCTCTACAGATTGTGCTTTTTAGCATGTTAGCATGTTTTCTACTTTAATCCATGGGTTCTACATGGGACTTTTCCCAGTGTGCGTGTAAAGGGGGTTGCAATCTATAGGAGTACCGTATTGATTTGCAATCCTTAGATGGGGGACCAAATATCAATAAACAAGTAAATGCTTAACTTCATCTTTGCCCACAGGTCAGGACCGGATTAACATAGGGGCTGATGGAGCTGCAGCTCCAGGCCCAGGCCCATGGAATAGGCCCATTGATTTTTTATTTTTTTAACTTTTTTTATTTATTTTTTAACATTTTTTTTTTTTCTTCACACACTACTCTTAGGGATTCCACCTGGCTTTTATTGTATTGGCACAGCCAGTATTTGAGGCTGCATGTGGAGACAGGCAGGAATAGGAAGTTCCAGCATATCCCTCCCTGCCTATCTATACTCACTGATCTGCAGGGGTGCAGCTACAGAGAGTCCAGACAGCAACTCCCACCCTGCAGAGACAGCCTACAGCTCAGGGAAGTAAGGGATGGGGGAAAGGCTGCAAGGAGACATACACTGAGATACTAAGGGATATTGTGAGACATTATGGCAGCCACTGAGACACTAAGGGACATTGGGAGACATTATGGCACAGACACATGGAGACACAGTGTCCCCATGTCTCCCAGCCAGTGTCCCTGGTGTCTCAGTGCCCCCTAGTCTCCCAGTGACCCCTAGTCTCCCAGTGCCCTCAGTCTGCCAGTGTCTCACTGTTCCCATGTCTCCTAGTGCCTCCATGTCTCTCAGTGCCTCAAGTGTCACAATGTCACCAAGCTAGTGTCCCTAGTGTCTGTGGACCTGGTGTCTCAGTGTCCCCATGTCTCCCAGTGCCCCCATGTCTCAATGTCCCCATGTCCCCCAGCCAGTGTCTCTAGTATCTTTGTCCCTGGTGTCTGTGTCCCCATGTCCTCAAGTGTCCCCTATTTTCCCATTCTCCCCATGTGTCCCAGCCAGAGTCCCCTAGTCTCCCAGTGTCACTGGTGTCTCCGTGTCCCTAGGTCTCCCCATCTTCCTAGTGTCCTAGTGACATGGAGACCCTGGGATACATGGGGACACGACACTAAGGGACACTGGGAGACATGGGGCACTGAGACACTGATACATAGGAACACTGAGACCTGGAGTAATTGACACATGGGGGCACTGAGTCATGAGGGCACTGGGAGACATGGGGGCACTGGGAGGAATCCATTTATACAGCAGATTTAAACTAAGTAGTTTTTTGGTGATTTTACAGCATTTTCTCTTATGTCACTCCTTGTGATTTACATCATGTGATGTCACCCACACATATTTAATTATGCAAATTAGTAAGGCTGGTATGTTTTTCCAAGAAAGGTGGCAACCCTAACTACTTTTCACATACTCTTACTTAAGTATGGAAACTTAAGAGGGATGTATGGGAACAAAACGTGTGTGGACTGGCTGACAATGAATATAGTTAAAGGGACACTATAGTCACCAGAACAACTACAGCTTATTGAATTTGTTCTGGTGAGTAGAATCATTACCATCAGGCTTTTTGCTGTAAGCACGGTCTTTTCGAAGAAAATGCTGTGTTTACATTACATCCTAGTGATAACTTAACTGGCCACTCCTTAGATGACTGTTAGAGATCCTTCCTGGGTCATGGCTGCCTAAAATGCATCCAAACATTCAGTGTCTCCTCCCTCTGCATGCAGACACTGAACTTTCCTCATAGAGATTCATTAATTAAATTCATCTATATAAGGAGATGCTGATTGGCCAGGGCTGTGTTTGAATCATGCTGGCTCTGACCCTGATCTGTCTCTTTGTCAGTCTCAGCCAATCCTATGGGGAAGCACTGTGATTGGATCAGGCCACCACTTCTAATGATGTCAGCAGACTGCTTGTTTTTATGAGTCTAACAGCATGCCGAGTTACAGCTTCAGGCTTGAATATAGTAGGATTTTGCTATATTTATGGAGGCATGAGGGGCCCAGGGGGTCTAGATGGTGGTGTTAACACTATAGGGTCATGAATTCATGTTTGTGTTCCTGACCCTATAGTGATCCTTTAAGGTAATGCCGACTTTGGTCTCTCTAACACTGTGGCATGTTCCCTTTCTTCTACACTCACTACATACAGCTTTTCTCTGTCCCAGACCATATACCAGGAGCTTCTGCCTGTTTGTAAGAAAGTAAGGAGACAAGTGGCCAGCGAGTGCTAGGGGACAGTCCTTAGAAAGCGTTGAGTGACCGCATCATTAGATGCATTTATGCCAAGCTCAGGGTGCTGTCTGCATAATATGCCCTTAGTTGGCCAGCTGCATGATTGGCAGGCAGCCTGACATGCATTCATGCCAGGCTGGCCTTCTAATTCTTTGAGCAGACATGTCCTCTTTTTGGGCATGTTCGCCCCTTTTGGCAGGTTACGTGATTTGTGTCAGTGGCACACCCTTTTACCATGCCCATTGACTTCCTGCTTGACTGGACACTGCTGTTAGGGGTTATGGATTTACTTGAAAGATGAAAACATAAATTAGAGAGAGGTTAGCCTAGGGTATGTGTTTTCTTATAGCTGCTGCTTTCTCTCCAGCACCATCTCCATCAGATACATGATGCTTGAGAGTGTTTTACTGTTTTTGGTCGATATGATTCTGTAATTAGGCCCGTCATAATTGGTAGTACCAGGCCCACTGGGCTCTTAATCTGGCCCTGCCACAGGTTCTATATTTTATTGCTAGAATATTAACTTTGATTTTGGCACTGCTTCAATAATGGCTCACTGAATGACAGCAGGAACGGTATAAGTGCAAGCATGGTGAGGTGCTTAGTAAAAATATAACAAAAAACATATGGTGAAATAGCTCAGTGTGAAGGCTGCAGTATATCATAGTCACAGGTTTAATATTATTTGGAGAGGTTTACTCAACCTTCTGAATGCTGATTAAATTAGTTCCATTAAGTTGGGTAAAAGTAACATCTAGACCCCATAAGTGTGCTGCTTCTGATCTGTGCCTAGAAACACATGCATTATAGACTATGTAGGAAATGAATAATGCTGTTAATCTGAATATTTGATCTATTACTCGTGTTTTGTTTTGTTTTTTTCACCTTGAAAAGTTTTATTGATTAAACACAAATACCGATTTACAATAAAAACAAGCCAGCATATAGTTGTACAAATGAGTGTATAGTGAGTGTGTCCACATTATGCAATGTTGCTAAGAAATGTGATTAACATAGGTAGTATCAAAGTTTGAATGCATTACTCTGCGGTCTGTAGCCAACTCAAATTGAACATAAAGGTAGATAATAACTAATAAAGAAGATTATCAGTAGGCTGCTGCTGCACTTTACTATAAGGGTTGGGGTTCACTAAAGTAAGTTTTTTTTTATCAGAGGGGACCATAAATAAGGATGTAGTCTTAAATTAGAGGGGTAAAGGTTTGAAAATAATATCAAGAAGTATTACTTTACTGAGGTCACCACAGAGATCTGAGGTTAACACAAGTCACTAAGGTTAACACAGTAAAGGAGTTTAAGCATGCGTGGAATAGGCATAAGACTATCCTAACTATAAGATAAGGCTAGGGACTAATGAAAGTATTTAGAAAATTGGTCAGACTAGATGGGCCAAGCGGTTCTCATCTAACATCACATTCTATATTTCTATTTTTTATGTTGTGAAATAGCACTAAACTGGGCGAGTGTGGCTTGTAAGTTGGTGAGGGGAGTGAGAGGTTGCATCAGAGAGAGCATAATGTCATCAGCAAACATTTCCATTTTGCATTCTGTTTGGGGGCGGGAAGGGATATCCTTGTATATATTCGGGTTACTTCTTATGGCAGTAGCCAAAGGTTCAAGTGCTAGGTCATGTAGTAGGGGAGACAAGGGAAACTCTTATCTGGATCCATTGGCTATACAAAATTTGGGGGGAAGCAAACCCGAGTGCAGTACAGAAGCAGGAGGATTGGTGTATTGAATTTGGCTGGCTGCTATATAAACAGAGGGTAGGCCATAATGTTTTAAAGTCATGAACATGTATTGCCATTGTACCATATTAAATGCTTTTTTAGGAAGATTAGTGTACTTGGAGTGTTGGTGGTCTGGGAATGATGTAGTACAGGGAGTGCAGAATTATTAGGCAAGTTGTATTTTTGAGGATTAATTTTGTTATTGAACAACAACCATGTTCTCAATGAACCCAAAAAACTCATTAATATCAAAGCTGAATATTTTTGGAAGTAGTTTTTAGTTTGTTTTTAGTTATAGCTATATTAGGGGGATATCTGTGTGTGCAGGTGACTATTACTGTGCATAATTATTAGGCAACTTAACAAAAAACAAATATATACCCATTTCAATTATTTATTATTACCAGTGAAACCAATATAACATCTCAACATTCACAAATATACATTTCTGACATTCAAAAACAAAACAAAAACAAATCAGTGACCAATATAGCCACCTTTCTTTGCAAGGACACTCAAAGGCCTGCCATCCATGGATTCTGTCAGTGTTTTGATCTGTTCACCATCAACATTGCGTGCAGCAGCAACCACAGCCTCCCAGACACTGTTCAGAGAGGTGTACTGTTTTCCCTCCTTGTAAATCTCACATTTGATGATGGACCACAGGTTCTCAATGGGGTTCAGATCAGGTGAACAAGGAGGCCATGTCATTAGATTTTCTTCTTTTATACCCTTTCTTGCCAGCCACGCTGTGGAGTACTTGGACGCGTGTGATGGAGCATTGTCCTGCATGAAAATCATGTTTTTCTTGAAGGATGCAGACTTCTTCCTGTACCACTGCTTGAAGAAGGTGTCTTCCAGGAACTGGCAGTAGGACTGGGAGTTGAGCTTGACTCCATCCTCAACCCGAAAAGGCCCACAAGCTCATCTTTGATGATACCAGCCCAAACCAGTACTCCACCTCCACCTTGCTGGCGTCTGAGTCGGACTGGAGCTCTCTGCCCTTTACCAATCCAGCCACGGGCCCATCCATCTGGCCCATCAAGACTCACTCTCATTTCATCAGTCCATAAAACCTTAGAAAAATCAGTCTTGAGATATTTCTTAGCCCAGTCTTGACGTTTCAGCTTGTGTGTCTTGTTCAGTGGTGGTCGTCTTTCAGCCTTTCTTACCTTGGCCATGTCTCTGAGTATTGCACACCTTGTGCTTTTGGGCACTCCAGTGATGTTGCAGCTCTGAAATATGGCCAAACTGGTGGCAAGTGGCATCGTGGCAGCTGCACGCTTGACTTTTCTCAGTTCATGGGCAGTTATTTTGCGCCTTGGTTTTTCCACACGCTTCTTGCGACCCTGTTGACTATTTTGAATGAAACGCTTGATTGTTCGATGATCACGCTTCAGAAGCTTTGCAATTTTAAGAGTGCTGCATCCCTCTGCAAGATATCTCACTATTTTTGACTTTTCTGAGCCTGTCAAGTCCTTCTTTTGACCCATTTTGCCAAAGGAAAGGAAGTTGCCTAATAATTATGCACACCTGATATAGGGTGGTGATGTCATTAGACCACACCCCTTCTCATTACAGAGATGCACATCACCTAATATGCTTAATTGGTAGTAGGCTTTCGAGCCTATACAGCTTGGAGTAAGACAACATGCATAAAGAGGATGATGTGGTCAAAATACTCATTTGCCTAATAATTCTGCACTCCCTGTATATTAAAAACAATGTTGGCAAGCAGTTGGTTTCTTCCGTGGTTTTGGTAATGTTACTATGTGGGCATGCCTGAATTTATCTGGGACCAAGGCGGAGGAGTGAATGTGATTACAACAATGAGTGAAGTATGCAGAAGAGTTTGCATAAAGGTGAAGTGATATAAGTTTGAGTACCTATCTGGGCTAGGGCTGTTGTTTTTTAGGGAGGCAGGACATTTTTCGTCTGGCTGAAGATGCCAGAAATGGGAAGTAGCCCATTCCTGGTATCGCTCTGTTGCTCTCATAGCCCTGAGTTTCCTGGCCTGCCACGTCCCTGCTTTGTTAGATTGAGATTAATATCTTTGTTTGAGTACTGCTCTGTTGATTTGAGCTGTAGTTCAGCAATCGTTTGTTTAATTTTCTAAAGCCTTGCTGCAGATGTCTTAGAGGGGGAGAATTTGTGAATAGTGTTCTCCTTTAAGCCTTTTGTTTTTTATGCTGGAATGCTAATTGTATCAATTTGGCTCTGATCACTGCTGTATTAGGTAACCATAATGTTGTGGGTGTTCCTGAAGTGAGTTTTCTGTGAAATAGTTAGTATGTCCTCAGATTTCAGTGCACATCTCAGCATCTGCAAGAAGATACTCATTCAGTTTCCAATCCCCTTTCTCCTGGATTTGTGTGCCTCAGAGAGCATTTGGTGATCGGGATACGTGAACTATAATACATGAGCTGTAAGCGTGGACCTATCAACTACAAAATAGTCAATTCTCAAGTAGCTAATGCAGAGAGGGAAACAAATGTGATCCCCTGCTGAGTTTGAACGTTTGCCCACTGACAAAGAAATGATGTCTATAATTTTAATGGTAGGTGTATTTTAACAGTGAGAGACAGAATAAAAAAAAAAAAAAACAGAAAAACACACATCAAACAAGTTATAAATTGATTTGCATGTCAATGAGTGAAATAAGTATTTGACCGCTTCGACTTAGTACTTGCTGGCAAAACCCTTGTTGGCAATCACAGAGGTCAGACGTGACCTTATTAAGCAAACGTGAGGATCAGATATCATTCTCGCCCATCTGAAAAAACTTAAAATAAGGGCGAATGCAATGCTCTTATGAATTAGTATTAAAACCCCTCTTTTTTCCAGAGGGTCATAGAATGGTATCTGATAGGATCCTCAACGGTTTGTAACATGGGGTGCTTTAGCTTTACTACGTCTCCTGTATATAAATGATGTGTGCCTTTTTATATGTGTGTGTGTGTGTGTGTGTGTGTGTGTGTGTATATATATATATATATATATATATATATTTTCGTGGAGAAAGTAAGGTGATAGCGCAACAGGTATTAAAGGTAAATCACAATTGCATCAATAAAGATTGTCCCAACGATGTAATTCTCCAAAATTGAAGTTTCAGGAACTAGTAAATAAGTAAAAATATACTTTATTTTAACATATAAAACACAACAAACATAGGGGTAAAATAGAAAGGGCTGGTACAGGATCTGCAAAAAAGCACACCTGATTCCAGTCCTATTACCCTATGTGATGACTAAATAGAGGTGATCGGCGTCCAGTGCCTAAAGTACATAAGCATAACAGTTCTGAGAATAAAATAGGATAAAAAAAAAAAAAACTTTAATTTCCCTGGGAAATTGGGTAAATGGGTAGACACATCTAAGCGTACCAAAACACCAAAAAAGTGAAAAATAATAAAGTGTAAAAATATAAAGATAAAATAGGACCAACAGCTGAAGCTAATGAATACAAGTACTTGCTTGTTACAAAATAGCCAACTAATGGAACTGATCTAAGTAGAAACTAGAAACAGTATCCATGGGGGAATATGCAACAAATATGATAAGTAGAAAAGGTGACTACGTTGTTGATAATGGCAAAGGGATGTAAATATATTTCCAAGTAATATGTAGTCAAAATTAAATATTGTCTGTCAAGGTATTTGATAGATACATAAGTGGATAGAGCGTCAGAGTATTTGGGAAGTCTACAGCAGACGCCAGACATGATAAACTACATTCGGGGAAACAACTGACGGTGGATAGAGTAAAAGAGTGGAGTCTAGCTCAACGCGTTTCGGCGCTAGAATGCGCCTTTGTCAAGAGTTCTGTTAGACTGAAAGTGCCGACTCTTAGAGCTGGATATATATACACCCCTTAGTTTGATGGCATCAATAGTAATTGACCAATCGTGTCTTAGGGGGCGTAATCATTCGTGTTGATTACGTATGTGGTTGGATATGGGGGGGGGTAGGAGATGAGGATTTAACTCCTTAACCCCTAGAGTGTTTATTTAATAGAGCCCTATTTTAGGGTAATTGTAAATTTATTTAAATATACAAATTGCTATGCTTATATTTCGATAGAGATATACTATATATGTGTTCAATAGAGTTGGAATATGTTGATACCTAGGTAGAAAAACTTTATTACTGGACTGCTATAAACAGATGAGTTATCAAGTTAGGATCATTGCTTAACTGAAACAATTTATTAATTTTGTGCATACACATATAGGTAAAGATCTATAGTATATTACACTGTTAGTATAATAGCATAGTTAATTATCAGGGATGAGATCTCAAAGAGAGTATTATTATGTTACTAACTTAGTAAAGTATGATGAGGGCTGATAGTAATTCTATTCGCTAGGGTGGTAAAATAGTAATTAAATGAATATATATTGAAACATCTGAGTAGCAGAGGTATATATTGATATAATTGATATTTTATAGTAGATTCACCTCAAGGGTGTAAATATTGTTTTACAGTAAGTTCACCTTAGAGACATCTACTCATGTGTGATATTTAACTGATCCAATTTATACATAACAGTGTTTATTCAACACACTGATATGTACAATATTTTAGAGAGACTTCTATAATTCACATAATGTGTAGAAAACATTTATATGAAGGGTGCAAAAGAGAAGCCATCCTTTTGTCGCGTTTAACAAGTTCAAGTCCACAGAAGCTGAGACCTTTTGAGTCACCTGAGTAGTGTTCTTTAAGATGGTGAGCAATTGGGTCTCAATAGTAAGTTTAGGGCATCGTACGTGTTCTTTTATTCATTCTTTAAAGGGGCAGAAAGTTTTGCCCACATATTTTTGATTGCACTCGCAAGTAAGGAGGTAGACAAGCAAGTCCAGTAGTGTTGCAGTTAAAAAATGAAGTATCTGTGAAGGTTTGCTTTTCTTCGCTGTCAGTGACTTGTTTTGAGTCTCGTTTAATAAATTTGCACGCCACGCAGCGTCCACATTTAAAGGAGCCCGTGATGGGAGTATTTAGCCAGGTATGTATATTGGTACATTGAGATTGGAAATGACTGGGGACGAGGAGATCCCTCAGGTTTCTACCCTTCGTGCAGTCGTTTCAACTTAGGGGTAAAATAATTGGCACAGGGCTTTTTTGGGCCAGGAACAGCCTTCCTCAGGTGCATGTCTCTACTGAGTTCCAATCCTCTGTTATGTACCAAACTTAATTTACACAAATTAAGGCAGGTGTGATAATTGGAATACCAAATAAGGTATTTCCAGGTTGTTCTATTACTAAGCAAAGGTCAGGTGATCTTCCATATCCAATCTCCAACCTCCCAATACAGAAAAGACCCACCCACAACATAAACAGTCTTGCCCCACTTCCTCCGTCTGAAAGTTATGTCCGTCCGGATACTTCAAGATGGCGTTCCGTCTATTTCCGGTTTTGCGTGCTGACATGATGACATCATGCATCCAAAAACTGCCACCCGGAACCGGGGCTCTCTGTTCCAGTTAGTCCTGAATCGCCATATATATTGTGGGTGAAAGTATGGGCGATAGTAAGGGGAAACTGTGATATAGATATATCGTCTCAGAGAGGGAAAAGTAAGGGGAGTAAAAATAGAAATAAGGAGATAGAATATGTAAATACATTTATGATCCAATATTCTAAATACTAAAATACAACAATAAAACTCTTTAGTACAATAGATGTGACCAGAGGATAAATAAAGGTAATAAATAATATAACAAAGTGCCAATGTCAAAGTCTATATTGAGACCTTTTGGGGACAGTGTCTGCAGTTCAAAAATCCATCTCAGCTCTTGTCTATCCAGACTGCAGGCACTGCCCCCCCTCTCCAGTGATTAGTTACCCTATCGATCCCTAAAAACGCTAATCTGCTCGGATCAGATTGATGGTGGTCCAGAAAGTGCTTAGACACGCTATGGTTAATAAAACCCTTTTTAATGTTCCTGACATGTTAATTTATGTGTACTTTTAACGGTCCACATGTCCTGCCAATATATTGTTGGCCACATGGGCATTTTAATAGATATGACATTTTTCGTTTCACAGGTGATAAGGGATTTAATTTAAAAAAATGTATTGGTAACCATATAGTTACAAAAGAGACTTGCATCCATCAAGTTCAGCCTTCCTCACATTTGTTTTTTGCTGTTGATCTAAAAGAAGGAAAAAAAAACCCAGTTTGAAGCACTTCCAATTTTGCAACAAGCTCGGAAAAAAATTCCTTCTTGACCCCAGAATGGCAGTCAGATTTATCCATGGATCAAGCTGTTATTACCCTACATTAAAAGATTATATCCTTGAATATTCGGTATGGACTGTGATAAAACCACTTCTTCAGGCAGAGAATTCCACATCCTTATTGTTCTTACAGTAGAAAAACCTTTCCTTTGCCTTAGACAAAATCTTCTTTTTTCCAGTCTAAACGCATGACCTTGTACCCTATGTAAAGTCCGGTTTGTGAATAGATTTCCACACAATGGTTTGTATTGGCCCCGAATATATTTGTATAATGTTATCATATCCCCTCTCAGGCGACGTTTTTCTAAACTAAAGAGGTTTAAATCTATTAACCTTTCTTCATAGCTGACATGTTCCATTCTTTTTATTAATTTTGTAGCCCGCCTCTGCACTTTTTCTAGTGCAATAATATCCTTCTTTAGAACAGGTGCCTAAAATTGCACAGCATATTCAATATGTGGTCTTACAATAGCGGTAAAATTTTATTTTTTCTTGCTTATAATCTTAGTATTCTTACATGCACTCCAGCTCCCGCAATGATAAAACTCTGTTTGAGTTTTGGACCATTTGTTTAAATTTTTTTTCTTATCTACATAACTTGAGGTTAAAACTAATTTTGGTTTTGATCCTGTAAATTCATTAAGCTCATGGTCTTGTTTTAAAATATGCCAATTGCGGTTTATAATCTTTTTTAAAATTACAACATTTGTACTATAATTAAAAATAAAAGGGATCTGTTTGGTTTGGTTATTTCCTTTTCCTTTCTTTTTGTACTTAAGGAGTTGTGATCTATCTAATTTGCTAATTTCTAAAATCTCATTTTGTAGTTTATCCCCGTTAAAATCTTTTTGTTCAAATTGTTTATTTAAAACAACCGATTGATCCATAAAATCTTTAGTAGTTGAGTAGATACGTCTTAGCCTCAAGAATTGGCCTTCAGGCACATTTTATAACTAGGGGCAGTGGTGACAACTCTCCTTCTCAATAAAACTATTGCTGTCTACCTGCTTAAAATAGTTCCTGAGGGTATTGTTAAAAACATAAATATTAAGGTCTAAAAAATAGACTTACTCTATTTTGATGGAAACTTTTTTATCTCTAAATACCTTGGCATTCACTGGTGGGCATTCTTTACCTCTCATTCTCCAACCTGTTAAAGAGATGGTAAGGCAAAAAAACTTTTGGATGCCAATATCATTGTGTAAAGGGTTCACTTAAGTGGTCAAAAAGTGTGCCCTTAAAATTAATCTCGGAGATCTTAAATCCTGCTCTTAACGCTTTAGATTTAAATCATGAAATGCAAGCCCACCTGCCACGTCAAGGCAAACCTCTTAGGTGGATCCTACACGAACACTTGATGTAGCAGGTGGCCATTGGAGTGGAACTACAAACCTCCATTTATTTGGAGGGTTTACAGGGGGTTTACTGAATGTATTGGGGCTGTTGTGTATTATGATAATTGCTGCCGCCCAGGAGTAGTGGGAGTCTGAGTGCAGGACATATTTTTGACTTGGGTTTCTATTTGACACATATATTATCTCCTATAGCTCTTTCTTTTTAGATTTGTTTATTTTAAAGATTTGCAGGAGAATATATGAGAACATTGTAAATACTCTCTGTGTGTGTTAGTGACACAGGTTTACAATGCTTTGGATTAAATGGCTGCTCATTGGAGTTTCAAAAATACAATGATACTTGCTGAGAATCTCAGCAGGCTAGAGTTTCATCTCACTGTAGCTTTACATTCAGTGGAGGATCTGGAAATCCCTTTCACTCTTCAGATCATTTACCCTTTCACAAACGTACACTGCCAGAGTTTCTGAGCTATCTGGGTTGCAGCATGAGCAGGATTAAAATTGCTGTCATTGCTGGATTTACGGTTTAAAATAAAGCTTGATCCCAGCCACCAGTTATGTAGCAATGGAGATTTTTTCATACAGTGGTGACTAACCTAGCCATAGGGGATTTTTTAAGGATTAATGTGGAACTATGCCAGTAGTGTTACAATTTTTCAAATGACTCTTACAGAGATATATATGTCACGCAATAGTCATGAGCGAAGAGAGCGATCTACATCATGTCGGTACACTGAGGGGATGCTGATTAGCGCAAAGTAACATTTTGACGTGCAGGAGCATTAGGCTACCAATCTTTCCCTGCAGGGAAGCACTGGGTTGGATGAGATCATAAAGATTGTTAGCAGAATATTATAGTGTTAGAGATACATGTTTATACTGGGGTTCGTCCAGATTTTCCAATACATCAATGAACCTATGTAAGCAACAATTGCTGAGAGTAAAACGCATTAACTAGTTTAAGACTCTTTGTCACTTTGGGGAAATGGGGCCTGACTAAATCGAGAAATGTGGAGAACAGATAATTTAATTGCTAACAGAACCCAAAAACTATTGGAATGAAAAAAATTATCTAGTTGCTATTTTCTGCTTAAATGGTTTAGAAATTACTGTTCCCCAGCAATTCTGCATCATTCTTTATTTAGCAAACATTTGAAAGATGTTATGCCTGGATTTAACACATAACCATTGTATGACACAATTGTTTGCAATGTCCATACTGTCATTGGACTTACAGGGAAAAAGTATTTGATCCCCTGCTGATTTTGAATGTTTGTCCACTGACAAAGAAATGATCGGTCTATAATTTTAATGGTAGGTGTATTTTAACAGTGAGAGACAGAGTATCAATATCAAAATCCAGAAAAACACATGTCAAAAAAGTTATAAATTGATTTGCATGTCAATGAGTGAAATAAGTATTTGATCCCCTCTCAATCAGCAAGATTTCTGGCTCCCAGCTGTTTCATACAGGTTAAATGGAGTGCTACTTATCTCAGCTTGTTACCTGTATAAAAGACACCTGTCCACAGAAGCAATCAATTAATCAGATTCCAAACTCTCCACCATGGCCAAGACCAAAGAGCTGTCCAAGGATGTCAAGGACAAGATTGTAGACCTACACAAGGCTGGAATGGGCTACAAAACTATCACCAAGCAGCTTGGTGAGAAGGTGATAACAGTTGGTGCGATTATTTGCAAATGGAAAAAACACAAAATAATTGTGAGTCTCCCTTGATCTGGTGCTCCATTCAAAATCTCACCTCGAGGAGTTTCAATGATCATGATGGTGAGGAATCACCCCCGAACTAAATGGGAAGATCTTGTTAATGATCTCAAGGCAACTGGGACCATAGTCACCAAGCAAACAATTGCTAACACACTACGCCGTGAAGGACTGAAATCCTGCAGCGCCCGCCATGGTGAAGAGTTTGGAATCTGATTAAAAAGTCTGACCTCTTGGATTGCCAACAAGTGTTTTGCCACCAATTACAAAGTCGAAGGGGTCAAATACTTATTTCACTCATTGACATGAAAATCAATTTCTATCTTTTTTTACATGCATTTTTGTGGATTATTTTGTTTTGTTATTCTGTCTCTCACTGTTAAAAGATTACTATAGTGTCAGGAAAACAAACTAATTTTCCTGATATTATAGCATCCTTAGGACCCCCCCACCCTCAGGGCCCCCCTCCTTTGGCGCTGAAGGGGTTAAAACCCCTTCAGCCACTTAACTTTATCCAGTGCCGGGATCCCTCGGTGCTTGTGACCTCTCCTCCCCCGCTGACTTCAGCTCCTGAGTGGAGCGGAATGTGCATGCGCGGCAAGAGCCGCACGTGCATTCAAACAGTCCATAGGAAAGCATTTCTGCATGCTGGATGCAAATTTCGCGCAGAAGCGTCTCTAGTGGCTGTCAGCAAGACTGCCACCAGAGGTTGGATTAACCTGGTGGACCTGGCACCCAGACCACTTCATTTAGCTGAAGTGGTCTGGGTGACTATAGTGTCCCTTTAAAATACACCTATCACCAGCAGGAAATTCTCAAAAAGTCACTCATTTCCTCTTAATCATTTGCCAAAATTGTAAAATTCTCCAACTCTTATTTTTAGACCTATAATTTTCAATATCCAGGTGCAATTCCTGACAATTTCCATTTTAGCAAACCATTTCTGATATTTTGCTTTTATCTAACTTATACACACTAACATAAAAGTAGTAAAGCCGTTAAATATACTTACTGCAAAACAAGCAGCAATTCAAAATGCATTCTCAATTCAGTTTCTTCCCATGCAAGACTAAATTTTACAGTATTATGTTTTACATTAAATATTTAATGTGTCCTCACAATATGTTCACATGACTGCTCTGTAATACTTTTTTTTATTTTCCAAATGTAATGGGTTAGGAATTGGATATTAAAATCTCATTAGAGTTCAACATGTTGAAGTTATCCGTACAAGCTGTTGAATGAAGGCTGTATCCCTTTTCGTATATTTGTTGCTAGGTGCATAGTTGGGAGTAATTCCATCTCTGCATAGCAAGACATACAGTACTCTCCAATAAATGTGAGCACAGCTGCAGAGGCTGCACATTCCTCCTGGTGGTAAACTTATTCCAAGGGAACATTCGGCTCTAAACAAATAGTATACACCATGCACAGTCTGCAGGGGATAAAAAGCACGCACTCACTGACATGACACAAAAAAAATCAATTTTCATCCTTGGTTTCTGAGCTTCTAATTCACTTCGAAACTTACAAATAAGTATTGTGCTATGAATAATTGACAAGCACAAGTGTAATAATTCCCTGTCAATATTTCTGTATCTCGGTTACTCCTCATCTTTAGACTCAACGTATAGTGGGATCAGTTAGAGTTAGTTAAGAAATTCCAATTCAAACAGGGATTTCTTTCAATTGTGATCCTGATCCTAAACTGAAATTAAACGAATATAAGTGTGCAAACACTAGACTCTTTGAAAAAATATCTGATATTTTACATTAATTTAGCAGCTACCACACAAAATAGGGACTCTCTCCCCCACAAAATTGTATAGAAAAGATGCACACAAAAGTGAAAAATATATCCCACCACTGGTGTATAAGTGGAGCGCTTATAGTTTCTGAACTTACCCCTACGGGTTAACACAATTTTTGTGCAGCTTCTAGTGTACTTACTTCCACATACAGTACAGTACAATTACACTAGAAGCTGCACCGCTTCCCCTATTTCCCTGCCCTCTTCTCTCCTTTTTTTCCTGTGCGGTACCTGTAAACCAAAAGAATCAAGGGTTTGGTGTCACCAGAGCACACATACGCCCAAGTGAGTTGAGCCTATCCCAGGAGGTTCTGTCGCATGTGAGTGAGACCATTGTGATCCGTACAACCGAAATCACTTCAAAATTCTGTATCACTACAATATTGCACTATGTTAGCTTTATTGTTACAAATTTATATATTGAAACACATTGTTTAAAAACAAAAATTGTGTTAACCCATTCAGAAACTATAAGTGCTCCACTTATACACCAGTGGTGGGATATATATATTTTTCACTTCTGTGTGCATCTTTTCTGATCCTAAACTAGTTTAATTATTTATAAAGTTATTAATCTGCGTAAATTGAGACACTCACCAATTCTCTTGCTTTCAGTGGTTGTAATGACACAGCCAAAATAATATAAGAAATATACCAGCACAGGGGAACAGGTATCCAGTATCAGAATGCAATAAAATATCACTCACTGGGTATTTTACTAAAGTAAGACTTGTTGAGGATTTAAAGTGGATTAAAAATTAATTCCACATTTGAGGATGATATAACTTAATTATTATTTTTCCAAGCCATGTATGCTTCCAGTTTGTCTATTTTGTTCTAAAATTTAAAAATTCACATTGAACGGACTATGAATTCCTGACCATTTAGTGCCACCTTCAGAAGTGTAAAAATGTGATGTGTTAATGCATATGTGCTAACAGTCCTAGATTTGCCAGGACAGTCCCAGATTTTGGGGTTATGTCACAGCAAAAATAGGTCCTGGGGACCTTCCTGTACTTGGTAATCTGCTGGGCAGATATTAAAATGCAGGAGGAGAATGGGCATCAGGACCATATACAGAGCAGTTCAGCAGCGCTCCATGCATGCTCTGCTAGAGGAAGCAGACAGTCAAACTGTATCAAATTCTATGCATCCACTGGCTCCGGACATTCCATATCTCATTTCAATATTAACGGGCTGTTTGTAATTCTTTAAAACGTGCAATGAAATGACTCTCTGATATAAAGCCTGCCCCTTTGCCAAGCAATCCCACCTCATTACCATGTGGGTCTGCTCTGTAGTGTAGTGGCGTAGTGTGGGTTACCAGCATCCGGGGGTGAACCATTCGCAGTCCCTGAGTCTCTTAATGGGCTCTTCAATAGACTCATTCCTACTTCACTACCTGCCTCATCTCTGTGATGTGTATAGCACTGAGAGTTGTGTGTTTTGTGTAATTTAAAAAAAAAAAAATCTTCTATACACATTAAAGGGACACTATAGTCACCAGAACAACTACAGCTTATTGAATTTGTTCTGGTAAGTAGAATCATTACCTTCAGGCTTTTTGCTGTAAACACTGTCTTTTCAGAGAAAATCCAGTGTTTACATTACAGCCTAGTGATAACTTCACTGGCCTCTCCTCAGATGGCTGTTACAGATCCTTCTTGGATCATGGCTGCCTAAAATGCATCCAAACATTCAGTGTCTCCTCCCTCTGCATGCAGACACTGAACTTTCCTCATAGAGATTCATTGATTCAATGCATCTCTATGAGGAGATGCTGATTGGCCAGGGCTGTGTTTGAATCATGCTGGCTCTGCCCATGATATGCCTCCTTGTCAGTCTCAGACAATCCTACGGGGAAGCATTGTAATTGGATCAGGCTACCACTTCTGATGATGTCAGTAGATAGCTTGTTTTTCTGAGGCAAACAGCATGCAGATCTACAGCTTCAGGGTTGAATACAGTAAGATTTTGCTATATTTATGGAGGCATGAGGGTCCCAGGGGGGCTAGATGGTGGTTTTAACACTATAGGGTCAGGAATACATGTTTGCGTTCCTGACCCTATAGTGATCCTTTAATTTAGGCATGATGTGGATTTGAATGATTACGCAATGCAACGATCAGTCACACACATTACAAATAAGAGGTGAGTATGGAAGGAGGAGCGATGCTAACCAGACGCCCGTTACGTGCATATCGGTGTGATACCATTTAACAGGCATTTACATAATGCCTACAGAATTATGATACCGGCTGTATCTTCAAACGGGAAATCCTGCTGTTAATATGCACTATGTAATTCACTCATAAGTATTACATGTGGACAGTATAGCTGTAATTGGCAATAAAAATTACTGTAAATGAATACGTGGCAGGTGGCAACGTTTATTTGCCCCGTCATGTTGAAAAACTGTGTAGCATATTCGAACATTAGGAGATTTTCTTGTGGGGGAGAGCGCACTTTTTATTTATAATTATTACTTTCTTAAATTTGTTTTAAAATTTTGCACCCCTAATAATTTTGTGCTCCTGGCAGCCGCCCCTGTGGCTGAGCCCACGCTAACCAACTAGGTCTACCTTCTTCCACCCTCTGCAGAGTGCAGTGGCAGCCTGCTCTCTTCCCTACCCACCTTTGTACTTGACGGTGGGCAGGGAATATTGGAAGATGTTCATATACATGTCTCAAACAACACAAGATATTGCTGTACTTACACCACAAGAGGAAGAAACATTTGTTTTAGCTACATAATCATTACACTATTTAAAGCATAGTGTGTCATGTCATTAAAATGGCAAACCCAAGTTGTAGTTAAATCAAATCTACATAATTGTGTTCAAAGCTTGCAGCTTAATGAATGCATTACAGGTAACTTCAGATGGGAATTGGAAAGAGCTCAGCTCTGAGATTACTGCCACAATAAAAATACTATGTGAAATGCCCTTAAATTTAAACGATAGAGATGAAAGAATTTGATACTGCAGAGACTGCACAAGTATTCAGAGGCTATTACATTGAAGTATGTGTGCCTACCTCGGGAAGTTCAAACTGTATCAAATTCTATGCATCCACTGGCTCCGGACATTCCATATCTCATTTCAATATTAACGGGCTGTTTGTAATTCTTTAAAACGTGCAATGAAATAAGTCTCTGATATAAAGGCTGTAATGTAAATGGAGATAAAGAGATATCCAAATGGGAATCCATCTTACTGAACAAATGCCAGTAGACCACGTTCTTGAGCTCTGCTGACTGTCCTTTCACTGGACCCCATCCAGGGGCACATTTAGGCTCTAAAGGGGCCATCTTGTCTCTAGGCCCTGCCTAGCAGTTTGTAAACAAACATGTGTTTATGTGAAAAGTAATGGTGTTTAAGCATGTAGCCCCAGTGTACAAATAAATGAAAGTTAGAGTCTTGATTTGTGTTTGTTTGAATTTGCCTATAGATATATATGATTGTGCTTGTATGTATGTATGTATGTATGTATGTATGTATGACTGTGTAGTGTATGTAAGTATAAGGGTGAGTGTGAATGCAGGTATGATTCATACCTGTATACATACACACACACACACACAGACCCTTACATTTATATACATGTATGTATGAAGTGTCACAGCAAGATTTTTTGTTTTTATGTAATACTGAATAGCATTTAGAGGAAGAATCAAATATTTCATAGAATACGTTATTGTGGACTTTACTGCTGTAGAGCTCTGTGATACTCCCAAACACACCACACTTTCTGAGCTGTAGATATAATGAACAGCAAGGTTAAAATGAGATACTGTCCCTCCTAAAGGTGATCACTTGCGAGGGAGTGCTAGCTTACATTGTTATTAATATTTTGTGTTTATAAAGGTGGAAAGCTATACTGCTCATAACCCTGGTGCTAAAGTGCATTTCCAGACCTGGTTGACATGTTACATGTGCAGCCACAATGTTGGTTTTACATACTGTTTTAACAGGGAATATTTACTAGGTGACTAACAGGGCTGCTATCAGTAATGTCAGTAATGGTCTTTGTTTTTCTTATTTACAACTCCATCGTTCACACTACACATTAATATGTCAGGCACACGTTAATAATAGGTTTTGGGCAAAGACCTGCATTGCCCACCATGTCAACCAACAGTGACAGATATTTACATTTACAGAGCTGACTTCCTATAGTCACTTAGCAGTTTTAGCATAACTGCCTAAAAGACAGTTGATGACTTAACTTGGCTTATACATACTTATTTACATGCTTGCACCGACTTGTTACACAAGATTAGATAGTTTTCATTAACTAGCGTGAATATTGCTTTCCTGTCAATTAATGTTTATATCATTGCAATACGTAATATGTCTGCTTATTGTCCAAGACAAACATATGATGTTTTAATAAAAGAAAACATACTTTAGGTAAGGGATTAACCATGGCTAACATATCTCCTCCTGCCTGCGTTATTTTAGTAATAAATGTTCTCCCAAGAAATAGCAAAGAGTAAATTCAGGTGCTTACCTTGGTTCATGTAGCGGTGTGAAAATTGGTAGTAACATTTCTTGGTTTATAAAGAGACTTCGTTTAGAATGCTTACTAAAAATGATTTACATCTACATAAAAATTACAAAACTGAAAAAATATCCACGTGTATGAATTTATAAGTTAATTATTCAGTTCTACCTAACCAGTTTCGGGGATATAGAATTTCAGGAAATAACTGAAAAAAACCCCCAATAAAATGTCATTATTATTTTAACATTTTTATTATTGTTTAATATTTAAAATTATATATTTTTTCTTTTTTTCAGAATGGCTTTACTCCATTATATATGGCTTCTCAAGAAAACCACCTGGAAGTTGTCAAATATCTACTGGAAAATGGAGCCAATCAGAGCACTGCCACAGAGGTACCAAATATTATTGTGAAACTATTCACAAATTGTTCAACCCTAAAGTTGGATATCCAGAGCCATTCCTCTCTGTCCTCATTGACATGGGGTTTCTGAATTTCAGCTAGAGTAAACACAGACTGCTGAAGTGCAGAGGCACCGCTGATTGGCTAAGAGCAGATGGCTGATGCTCTAAGCCAATCAGTAGCTCCTCATTCATAAAAAGGTACATAGACTTTGAACATGAACATTTACCAAACCCAGAATGTAAAGTAAAATTAAATAGAATTTCAAATTTAAAGCCAAAGAAGCAGAAGTAGAAGCATTGCTAAATTAGAAATATTTTTACATTTCAGCTAATTTTATCTTAAAATGGAAATTCACTTAGAATTGAGGCCTAATGGCTGATTTGGAGAAATTCTCCAACATGGCTAGAGCCACAACTTAAAGGGACACTATAGGTACCCAGACCACTTCATCTCATTGAAGTGGTATGTGTGCAGTATCCCTTTACCACTTAGTCCTGCAATGTAAATTATTGCAGTTTATGAGAA
Organism: Pelobates cultripes; assembly: GCA_933207985.1. Lineage (NCBI taxonomy): Eukaryota > Metazoa > Chordata > Amphibia > Anura > Pelobatidae > Pelobates > Pelobates cultripes. The sequence continues at coordinate 114,961,988 of OW240917.1, read as the reverse complement.
AATGCAATCATTACATTGCAGGACTAAGACGGCCTCCAGTGGCTGTCAATCAGACAGCCACTAGAGGCACTTTCTGCTTGCTCTGCAACTTTTGGTTGCCTAACTGAAGCTGGATTTCCTCACGCTCTTCATGAGGGCATCCAGAGTTTGTGAAATCCCCATAGGAAAACATTGAAGCAATGCTTTCACCATTATACACTATGGAATCTGTTCCAACAGCTTTGGTGTACTCTAGTGCTTCAAGTCAAGTGCTTCTCAGTCGGGAGGGAGGACAGAGGGAGGGAATAAGGACTTAATAAAAGCTATATAAAAGGCTATTTCAATGAAAGCAGGAAGGCAGGGAGGGTTTGAGTGAAGGAGAGATAAAGGTAGGGGAGAGCTGGGCTTCTCAATGCAGAAGTTGATTACACCTATCAACAGCACTCTGTACCCTCTGATGAAAGACTTACCTTTTGCACAGAATTAATATTAGGCAGCTAGGAACAGAGTTACAGACTCCTTCCACCATGACCACTTTTAAAAGCAGAAGTCGTCATGGTGGTTGAAGTTATCCAGTAAAGGCTCAATGTAGTTGGTACATTTCAATCTCTAATAGCAAATTTCCCCATTTGTAATTGTGAAGTTTTCTATGGGCTACAGCTTACGTACTTGGTAACCTAAATTTTAAGCTCGGTAAATATAGTTACACTAATGTCTATGTCTTGGACTATTATTCCACAAAAAGCTTTTACAGCACTGCAGTAACTAAAACACACCTGTGATTAAGACTCACGATCGGATGATGCTCAGAACATTCCATGATAGACTACCGCAAACTGCTTTTCTATTTCTGTCATTAGGACGGCTTCACTCCGCTGGCTGTGGCATTGCAGCAAGGACACAACCAAGTAGTGGCGATTCTTCTCGAGAATGATACAAAAGGGAAAGTCAGGCTTCCTGCCCTGCACATCGCAGCCAGAAAGGATGACACTAAATCTGCTGCTCTCTTGCTGCAGAACGACCATAATGCAGATGTCCAGTCAAAGGTAAGAGCTAGTCTAGCCCACTCTCTCCTCCTCAATTCCAAGGTATGAGGATACTAAGCTGTCTTGATTGCCAAAGGTCTCTATTCGCTGAACAGCAAGTTGTGGTGAAATGACAGCATTTTAACCAAGGCCTTGATTTAATATTTTTAGAAGAGCTTTACAAATGATTTAATATTTTTGGATAAACGTTTCACATGATTTCACATTTAGAAAAATATTTTAATAATTATAATTTTTTTAAAATATATTAAGATATTTTTTATATATGGTATATTTAATATATTTTTTTAAAAATATTTAAAAGATTTTATCCAAAAATCTGAAATCATTTAAAAAGTTTATGAAAAAATATTAAATCGAGGCCCAAGTTAAAAATCTCCCGAATTGTAGATGTTTCCAGTTCGGTTATTTTGGAGTGTACTTTACTGGTCAATTCACCACAGCTTCTAGTTGAGTTAATAGAACTACAGTGAACAGACTCTGCTGCGTGTTTGATTATGATAAAATATATAAATACAGCAAAGTTGCAATTGATTACAAAACAACTTACCACTTATGGAAACAAAGTTATATAAGCAAAGTAGTTAACTAAGCATTCGGTGATTTTTTTTTTTTTGCTTTCTTTCAGTAAAACCTCAAAAAGGCCATTTAGCTTTTTTTGTGTATATTTTTGAAGAAAATGCATCAAAATTTAAAGGAGAAAGTATGTTAAAGAAGTGCATTGAATTTTATGTACAGCATTGGCATGTGTTTATTTATGCAGTTTGGGGATTGTGTTTGCGTAAGACATATCTTATGTGTCTTTATGGCCTGTTTTCTGTGAACATTTTTAGTTACTTATATTTTACCAATGAAAATATCTGTGAATTGACTAAGGCAAGTGAAAGGTGTTACAGTTAATCTCTGGGTGAGATGATATACGAATATGTGAGCGAATTGTAGCTTTTTCTCCAGTCAGAAATGCCTCTCCAAACCCCATGCTGTTATTACTTGGGACAACTGGAAACAGGTGAAGTGAGACATTGCAATGGACAAGATGTCTGTTATAGCTTGTTACATAGTATTATTCTTAAAGTCTAGCACTGCTCACCGTGTAACCAAAGCCTATATATCAAGGTGAGAAGGGCATGATGTGATGTCATAAACTTATTGGAAGAGCGTTAACAATTTCCAAGAGGATTTTCTTACTGAAGTAAAATCCCTTTGGGGTTTACTTATTAAACTTGGAATTGTGTAAAATGTAGAAAGGGATTGCTAACTTAAGATCCAAATAGCCAAATATTTGCGATTCCCTTGGAAATTTTTCACAACAGCCGATTTAGGCCTCGATTTAATATGATTTCATATTTTTGGCTAAACTTTTTTAATGCTTTGTTCAACAAATTTAAATATTAATATACAGAGAGGGAACCAAGTATTTGCGGATTTTGAACCTTTGTCCACTGACAAAAGAAATGATCAGTCTATAATTTTAATGGTAGGTGTATTTTAACAGTGAGAGACAGAAAAAAAAAATCCCCCCAAAAAACGCATAAAAAGTTATAAATTGATTTGCATGTCAATTAGTGAAACAAGTTTTTGACCCCTTTGAGTTAGTACTTGGTGGCAAAAGCCTTGTGGACAATTACAGAGGTCAGACGTTTCTTGTAGTTGGCCACCAGGTTTGCACACATCTCAGGAGGGATTTTGTCCCACTCTTCTTTGCAGATTCTCTCCAAGTCATTAGGGTTTCGAGGCTGACGTTTAGCAACTCCAACCCTAAGCTCCCTCCACAGATTTTCTATGCGATTAACGTCTGGAGACTGGCTAGGCCACTCCAGGACCTTAATGTGCTTCTTCTTGAGCCACTCCTTTGTTGCCTTGGGTCATTGTCATACTAGAATACCCATTCATGACCCATTTCCAATGCCCGGGCTGAGGAAAGAAGATTCTCACCCAATATTTGACGATACATGGCCCCGTCCATCGTCCCTTTGATGCGGTGCAGTTGTCCTGTCACCTTAGCAGAAAAACACCCACCTACATGTTTGACAGTGGGGATGGTGTTCTTGGGGTCATAGGCAGCATTCCTCCTACTCCAAACACGGTGAGTTGAGATGATGCCAATTAGCTCGATTTTGGTCTCATCTGACCACAACAATTTCACCCAGTTCTCCTCTGACTCATTCAGATGTTCATTGGCAAACTTCAGACAGGCCTTTTACATGTGCAGGGGGACCTTGCAGGCAGGATTTCGGTCCTTCACGGTGTAGTGTGTTACCAATTGTTTTCATGGTGACTATGGTCCCAGCTGCCTTGAGATCATTAACAAGATCCTCATGTTTAGTTCTGGACTGATTCCTCACCGTTCTCATGATAATTGAAACTCCACGAGGTGAGATCTTGCATGGAGCACCAGACCAAGGGAGACTGACAGTTATTTTGTGTTTTTTCCATTTGCGAATAATCACACCAACTGTTATCACCTTCTCACCAAGCTGGTTGGTGATAGTTTTGTAGCCCATTCCAGCCTTCTGTAGGTCTACAATCTTGTCCATGACATCCTTGGACAGCTCTTTGGTCTTGGCAATGGTGGAGAGTTTGGAATATAAATGATTGCTTCTGTGGACAGGTGTCTTTTATACAGGTAACGAGCTGAGATTAGGAGCACTCCCTTTAAGAGAGTGCTCCTAATCTCAGTTTGTTACCTGTATAAACTCCCTTTAAGAGAGTGTCCTAATCTCAGCTCGTTACCTGTATAAACTCCCTTTAAGAGAGTGCTCCTAATCTCAGCTTGTTTCCTGTATAAACTCCCTTTAAGAGAGTGCTCCTAATCTCAGCTTGTTACCTGTATAAACTCCCTTTAAGAGAGTGCTCCTAATCTCAGGTTGTTACCTGTATAAACTCCCTTTAAGAGAGTGTTCCTAATCTCAGCTCGTTACCTGTATAAACTCCCTTTAAGAGAGTGCTCCTAATCTCAGCTTGTTACCTGTATAAACTCCCTTTAAGAGAGTGCTCCTAATCTCAGCTTGTTACCTGTATAAACTCCCTTTAAGAGAGTGCTCCTAATCTCAGCTTGTTACCTGTATAAACTCCCTTTAAGAGAGTGCTCCTAATCTCAGGTTGTTACCTGTATAAACTCCCTTTAAGAGAGTGTTCCTAATCTCAGCTCGTTACCTGTATAAACTCCCTTTAAGAGAGTGCTCCTAATCTCAGCTTGTTACCTGTATAAACTCCCTTTAAGAGAGTGTTCCTAATCTCAGCTCGTTACCTGTATAAACTCCCTTTAAGAGAGTGCTCCTAATCTCAGCTTGTAACCTGTATAAAAGACACCTGGGAACCAGAAATCAAATATTTATTTCACTTATTGACATGCAAATCAATTTATAACTTTTTTGATATGTGTTTGCTGGCTTTTTTTTTGTTTTTTTGTTATTCTATCTCTCACTGTTAAAGTACACCTACCATTAAATTTATAGACTGATCTTTCAAAATCAAATATATATATAATATATATATATAAAAATGTTTTTGATATAAAATCATTTAAAATGTTTATCCAAAAGTATTAAATAATTTAGAGAGCTTTACCAACAATATTAAGTTGAGACCTTAGTGAATAAACGTCCAAGACTTATGATACTTTTGTACACCTCATTAAGCAGTCTTTTGACTTATCACGTTTTACTAATATGTACTTTTTTTCAAATTATGCTACTTCAGATGATGGTGAATAGGACGACTGAGGTACTTCCATCCCATTTTTTTTCCCACTGCTTTGTTGCATGCATCTTTTTTTTCATATACCTCCATTTTATGTTGGAGTGTTTTTGTTTTAGCATACATATTCCATGTGACAGTTTGCCTATGTGTAAAATAAATAATTTAGTAGCATTAAAGTGGGTAGTACCAGATGGGTAAGCATTTAATTCATATTTTAACGGTGTTGCTCCCTGATCGAACACCCTTAAGGTTACACGGAATGGTTTTTCAGGTGGGAAGGAATGGATAGCAGATTTTACATAACTGTGTAATAAAATCTGAAGGTTATGTAATAATTTAATTTTGTGCCAACATTACTGTGTGTGTGGCAGACGGATGGTGGGAGCTTTGAGGGAGGAAGGAATGGGTCATTTAGAAACTGGGATGATGTAAGTAACAGGATAACAGGGAAAATTGAGATGAATAAGGAGAGACTAACAAAAAAGGAAAAAAATATGTATTTTCTGAAAAGACTTGTTATATTATATGCTAACCTGGGAGAGAGTGTTATTATATTTTCTAGATTTTGAATAGCCACTGACCAGCCTCATATGTACCTCTTTATAAATGTTTAAACCATAAGCAAAAAATTACAACAAACTGTCTGTTAAAATGAGCACTAATTAAAAACAACAAAATGTGCTTTAATTTTAAACAAAAGAAATATGCTAACATGCCTTTACCTTTGCGGAGTTAAATTCTGGGAACAAACAGCCACACATCACGGGACCAAGCAAACAGAAGATCTTAAGCTCTTCTACTTAACAAGCCATGTCATTTCTGCTTTACATGTACCAGACATGGGTTTGCATTCAGTGTTTTTGTCGAAGCTCTCTGAAACTCTCTGAGGTTGCTTTGTTGAAAACTACACAAAAATATGGTGAGCACAATATAGTAATCATTATGTGAATGAAAAATATGTGCAAATAAACACCTAATAAGGATTGAGAAGTGAAACTTATTAGAGACATTTATTCGTGAGAAAACCTTAAAATTATAAAAAGAGAGAACACCCACAGGGCAGTATTGCACAAATTATGAGAAATAACACAATGTATAGGTTCTCAGAAGTGCTGACTCTGACCATATCTGGTGTTATTAGCATTTTGTAAAGTGTAAAGTTCTGCCACACAGCACCTCAAGGTATCAGGAATCCAAATGGAGGCACACACCGGCCACACTCTAAGTCACTCCACCTCACCCTGTATAGTGCCACAGATTAAATCCATGCTGACTGCCAATCTCCAAAGAGCTACTTTGTTCTCCAAGTCCCACTAAATCACCAAGATGTCCTGTTTAATTCACAAACTTTCTCAGGACGGTATCACTTTGCTCTCCCATCCCTCATTTTATATCCAACAAACTGGATAATAGTCACCTTTGTAAAACACATCTTTCATCTGTGGCACTATACAGAATGCGGTATTGAGCCACATACATGAAATGAAAGAAACTAATATTTAACAACCCTCTTTCTATGTAAGCACTAGTTTGTTGTCACTAGCACTTACTGGGCTAAAGAAATGAAGGAATTTGTATATGACAATTCTGCATTCTAGGTATAGCATAGAACAGGGGTCAGCAACATATGACACGTGCACCATGCATTGGCACTCGGTTTGCCTTTGCACGGCACTCAAGACTGCAAGAGCCAAACAGGCTCTGGTCTACCAGGAGTCCCAGTGGGTCTTCAGATATTCGCTACTGCAACCCAAGTGGTGAGGGACAACCCTCCATTCACACATTGCATCACATAGAGGTAGTGATCACTTCCTCCCAGTACTTGTGAACGGGAATCCACACTGGAGTAGAGCAGCCTGCAGCACCTGCCGCATCTCTTGCACTTGACCTGTACCTGATCAGCCTGGTTCCCACTGACTTCCAGGGAAGACACACACACTGCTAGTTATACACAGGGCTCTACAATAAGCCTTTTTTCATGCAGATAATGCAGACAGCTCACACACAAACGCACACATTCCCCACAAATACAACACCGCCGACAATCCAGATACACGCACAAAACCCCACAAGCAGCCACCATACACATCCCACATTCAATAAGTATCATACACAAAACCACAAACTACTTATGAACATATACAATATAACATCACACATATGAACAAATACAACATTACAAAGCAACTTCAGCATCAATAAATACCACAAGCACAAAACCGCAACATGCACTCCTCCCTTTTAAAAAAAATTGTACCGGCATACCAAGGAACTTCAAGATCTTGTTTTGGCACAGTACTACTAAAAGATTGCCTACCCCTGGCATAGAACATTGGGTTTAATGTTAAGCACACAACAATATGTTCCATTGCCCTTAGTATGTGGAGAGTCTGTTATCCCTCTGTGTTTTACCGAAGTATACAATTATCCATGTAAGAGAAATCTATGTTTTACAATGTATAATATTGCATTATTTCACGTTTCTTGAACATAATTAAATTATTTTGCTGCTGTAATCCTTTGAAATGGGGAATAATTGAATTTTCGAATAATTGAAAGATGTTTAGCAATGCTCGGTATGCAGATTAAGGCTCTACCAGCTGCTTGTTCATAGTTCTGTAATGAAGACCTTGGAGTTAGATGCAGTGTAGGTTTGCTGCATTGCAGAGAAGCTGGGGGAGCAGATATCAGACGCACAACCAGCTTTTCCAAGTACCAGCCTACGCCTGCAAACAGTAGAACTGCAGATTTAAACAATGACAGAGCTGACATCAGCAGGCGAGTCTGAGGCAGTGAGAAACTGTATAGAAAAGGACACTTCCCCGTTGCTATTGTCAATACATTATCTTTTTTTCTTTTTTCCCAGTATGCTCACTGACTAAAATATTAACGAATCAGAATTTCTTGCTGTCTTGTTCCTCATGTCAAAGAATGCATAGTTACACATTTAAACAATGGCAAGAACACCTGTTGCTAAGAATCAGCCATATTGCATGTACAGCCGTGTCACTATTAACACATGTTTGCCACCTAGAATCTATTCAATAGATTTAAACTCTTTAAAGGGCATCTGGATCAATCATACTATATGTAATCCATTCCAAAAACCTCAAACTACTAGTATCTGTTTTAACTATTGCTTGGCAATATTGAATCAAGGCCAAGCTATGAATACCTAGAATACGGAATAAATAATTCTAATTTCCACCAAAGTGAGAATTCAAAGTGCATTTCAAATGGCAAGTCAAAACAGCCCAATGGAAATTTTCTCGAAATCATCTATGCATTCATTTCAGCTACTGAACCTGGAAGTCTTATTTTTGCCCCACAGTACACATGGTCCCATGCCCAAAAGGGTTCCATACACTGGACGACAAAACACCTGTACATATGGGGTACTGTTGTACTCGTGAGACATTTCTGAACACAAATATGAGCGTTTTAGAGCACTAAAACCTATAATTAAAAAAAAAAAAAAAAATATAGCCAGGGTTTGTGACTAGGTGGCTACTACAAAATACCGGACTTACCCTATTCTGAATACCCTGGGTTGTCTAGTTTTATGAATGGTATGCCATGATGGGGTAATTTTCATTCCTGGGCTGCCATATAGTCTTAAAGGCAGCATAGGCCACCTAAATCTGGCAAACAGAAATGGGAAAACCCTATGTTTGACCCTGTAACTTTCCAAAAACTTTACATGTGTGGTAATGTTTTACTTGTGAGACATTCCTGAACACAAATATGAGCAGTTAAATGTATATAATGACAATGATATCATCAATCAAAGTGCTGTTTTTGTGTGAAAAATGCAAAAAAACAAAAATGAATGCTAATTTTGGCCAGGGTTTATGACTAAGTGACTACTAAAAAAGACTAGACATACCCCATTTTGAATACCCTGGGTTGTCTACTTTTGCAAATAGTATGCCAGGATGGGGTTAATTTTCATTTTTGGGCTGCCATACGGTCTCAAAGCAGCATATGCCCAGCAAAACCAACCTGGCAAATTTCAATGTGTAAAAATGAAAAAAAAAGGGAAAGCCCTATATTTGACCCCTGTAACTTTCCAATACCCCATAACACCTGTACATGGGGGGGTACTGTTGTACTCGTAAGACATTGCGGTATACAAATATGTGTATTTTATTGCTTCAAATACGGACAGTATTATGAGATTCACAGTTAAAATGCCATGCAGAACTTGAAATATAAGAAAATGTCTTAATTTCTCAGTTCTTTAAATTGTATTCATATTAAATTATGTTTCAAGTATAAATATTTGATATGACTTGAAAGCCCAGTTTCCCCTGAACAAAATTATATATAATAAGTGTGGGTGCCCTTAAAGGACCACTATAGTGCCAGGAAAACATACTCGTTTTCCTGGCACTATAGTGCCCTGAGGGTGCACCCACCCTCAGAGACCCCCTCTCGCCCGGCTCTGGAAAGGGGAAAAGGGGTTAAACTTACCTTTTTCCAGCGCTGGGCGGGGATCTCTCCTCCTCCGATCCTCCTCCGTTCCTCCTCCTGGGCTGAATGCGCACGTGCGACAAAAGCTGCGCACGCATTCAGCCAGTCACATAGGAAAGCATTCATAATGCTTTCCTATGGACGCTTGCGTGCTCTCACTGTGAAAATCACAGTGAGAAGCACGCAAGCGCCTCTAGTGGCTGTCAATGAGACAGCCACTAGAGGAAATAGGGAAAGGCTTAACCCATTCATAAACATAGCAGTTTCTCTGAAACTGCTATGTTTATGAAAAAATGGGTTAACCCTAGCTGGACCTGGCACCCAGACCACTTCATTAAGCTGAAGTGGTCTGGGTGCCTAGAGTGGTCCTTTTATATGAATGAGGGAAATTATGGTTAAACCAACATACAGCGCAAATTCCAGGTTTTGTTTACATTTTGTTTTGATCAGAACGTGTACAATTGACTCTGTCCTTAAGGGGTTAAATTTGAAGTTCATTCTGACTTATTATTTTAGTAAATAAACCTGTATATATAACTCCAACTCCTCTCAGCAGTCAAACAAAATACAGGCTCCTAACCCACAGCAATAGAATTTCAATAACAAATTGTGAAACCAAACTACTACACAAGATAATTTAATACGTGTTCAGACCGATTTGTTACCTTTTTTCCCCTACGTCGATGACGTCCAAAGGAGGAGGAGAGTCCCCAGCGCCGAGGGAGCCCGGTGCTGGAGAAAGGTGAGTGTTTAACCCCCTTCCTCCAGGTTGTTTTCCTGGCGCTATAGTGGTCCTTTAAATGCAGAGGATATAGAGTTAGCCATCTGTATCTACAGGCAGACCACTCACCCAAACAAACTAGCAAGATATGCTTTATTGGACTCAATGTAACAAATTTGTTGTGATGTCTGCGCCCATCAGTACTTAGACTTGCTGTGAATTTGTTCTGTTCTAGTTGAATTGTCTTTTTTTTTTTTTTACATAAAAATATTTTAGATTTTTCTCTGTCTTTATATTGGTTCATATCATCAGAAGATATCACTGAGTCACTTTTTTCCACCTCCTACTGTACACTGGCTCCAGATTTGTAATTTCCTGTTAATCTAGTATGCGTATGTTTCATGGTGATTATTAATAGATTTATTAATAGAATTGCGTCATGCACATGGCCATGCAGAAAACTTGTCACAGGTACTTATGACGCTGTTTGAAACTTGAACATTTAATGCAGCTATTCTCTCATTTTCACTGATGTAATAAATGACAGATACTGGATTGCACAATATGTTTAGGTGAGAGAGGCAATGTATTATTTCCTACCAATTCTGATTTCCAAAGGGTGGGAAAAAACAACAAGGAACTTGAAGATATCGTATTAAAGGACCAATCCAAGTACCAAAACCTCTGCAGTGCACTGTGGTGGTTATGGTGCCAGAAGTGCCCTGCAATCTTAGAATTTAAGTAGTCAAACTGTTTGCTAATCTTTTGATGCTGATCCCTACCTGCTCACAGCTGGAAGCTCTTTTCATTGCTCTTAGACTGACAGTACAGGTGGCGAAGCACCACAAAAGGGGTAATACAAGCAAATCTATTGTTTTATAAAAATGATGGTTTTCGGTGGAGTAACCCTTTAACTTCTCTTCTCACTGTAATTCTTACCCTAACTTTCACCCTTTGCATTACTGCCATCCATGACATTGCTACATGACTATAAAAAACATAAACGTGTAAAGCTCACTAGTTCAATGTTAAAGGACCACTATAGTGCCAGGAAAACATAGTGCCCCCACCCTCAGGGCCCCCCTCCCGTCGGGGTGGAAGGGGTTAAATTTACCCCTTTCTCCAGCGCCGGGCTGGGGACTCTCCTCCTCCTTGGCTGAATGTGCATGCGCGGCACGAGCCGTGCGCGCATTCAGCCAGTCCATAGGAAAGCATTCACAATGCTTTCCTATGGACGCTGGCGTCTTCTCACTGGGAAAATCACAGCGAGAAGCGCGGAAGCGCCTCTAGCGGCTGTCAATGAGACAGACACTAGAGGCTGGATTAACCCTATTATAAACAGGGTTAATCTGCTACGTTTATAGAAAAAATGGGTTAAACCTAGCTGGACCTGGCACCCAGACCACTTCATTAAGCTGAAGTGGTCTGTGTGCCTATAGTGGTCCTTTAAAGGGACACTGTAGCATTAGGCATACAAATCTGTATTCCTAATGCTATAGTCTTTATGTCCCTAGTAGGTTTTAGAACCCCCTAACGTGCCCTGTAAATAATAAAAATAAATAAAAAAATTCACATAGGCAACCTTCGGCACTCTAGATGTTTTGGACTACACCTCCCATGATGCTTTGCCAGCCTTATGGGTGTAAGAGCATTATCGGAGATGTAGTCCACAACATCTGGAGTGCTGTAGATTGCCTGCCCCTGGCCTAATCCAATGCACCTCATAAAGGAGCTTTGGGGACTGTAGCAGCATGCGAGGCACTCGCTGCAATGTGACAGTGGTTCTCCTGTCCTAAAGAATCCTTGAATGCAATGATTATCTGACAAGCCATGATAGCTCTGCGCATGCGTGTGTAACATCATAGTATTCCTAGGTATGAGAGCTGTGAGATAACAGTTCCAGCTCTCCTATCAAAAGGGTTTGGCAGAGTTGCTTGGAGCTGTACTTCCAAGTCTTCTAATTATTAAACTAAAACATTTCAGGGGCACTTACAAGTTAGGATCTGCTATAGGTACTCCAATTCGATTTGAAGTTTAGCTATGCATGTTAACCAAATGGGGTACAAGCCCACCGTCGCTTTTACATCCCATTTTTGGGAGTGTAGAGTGATTCTTGACTGAACTGGGTGGGGGTTTGTGAATAAAGTTTATCAAGGAATGTGGAACCATTTAGATATGTGGTCCAGATTTAGCTCAGTGTGGGGCTATATTTGAATCATTTTAAAGTTTTATTTTATGTAAAAAATTTCCAGCTTAAATTGCCAAGAATGATTTTGGTATAATTTGTCAATGCAAGCACACATTGATCTCAATACAGTGCCTTGCAAAAGTATTCACCTGCTTGACTTTTTACCTATTTTGTTACATTACAGGCATAAGTTCAATGTTTTATTAATCTGAATTTTATGTGATGGATCAGAACACAATAGTCTAAGTTGGTGAAGAGAAATAAGAAAAATATATACATGAAACTATTTTTTTAGAAATAGAAAACAGAAAATTGGCATGTGCGTATGTATTCACCCCCTTTGTTATGAAGCCCATAAAAAGCTCTGGTGCAACCAATTACCTTCAGAAGTCACATAATTAGTTAAATGATGTCCACCTGTGTGCAATCTAAGTGTCACATGATCTGTCATTACATGTACACACCTTTTTTGAAAGGCCCCAGAGGCACCACTAACCAAACACTGCCATGAAGACCAAGGAACTCTCCAAACAAGTAAGGGACAATGTTGTTGAGACGTACAAGTCAGGGTTAGGTTATAAAAAACATATCCAAATCTTTGATGATCCCCAGGAGCACCATCAAATCTATCATAACCAAATGGAAAGAACATGGCATAACAGCAAACCTGCCAAGAGACGGCCGCCCACCAAAACTCACGGACTTGGCAAGGAGGGCATTTATCAGAGAGGTAACCCTGGAGAAGCTGCAGAGTTCCACAGCAGAGACTGGAGTATCTGTACATAGGACGACAATAAGCCGTACGCTCCATAGAGTTGGGCTTTATGGCAGAGTGGCCAGAAGAAAGCCATTACTTTCCGCAAAAAACAAATTGGCAGGTTTTGAGTTTGTGAAAAGGCTCCCAAAATGTATGGAGGAAGGTGCTCTGGTCTGATGAGACTAAAATTTTACTTTTCAGCCATCAAAGAAAACGCTATGTCTGGCACAAACCCAACACATCACATCACCCAAAGAACACAATCCCCATAGAGAAACATGGTGGTGGCAGCATCATGCTTTGGGGATGTTTTTCAGCAGCCGGGACTGGAAAACTGGTCAGAGTTGAGGGAAAGATGGATGGTGCTAAATACAGGGATATTCTTGAGCAAAACCTGTACCACTCTGTGCGTGATGTGTTAGAAAGGCCTAGTCAAAGCCCAGACCTCAATCCAATAGAAAAATCTGTGGTCAGACTTAAAGATTGCTGTTCACAAGCGCAAGTTTTGCAAGGAGGACTGGGCAAAAATCCCAGTGGTAAGATGTGGCAAGCTCATAGAGACTTATCCAAAGCGACTTGGAGCTGTAATTGCCGCAAAAGGTGGCTCTACTAAGTATTGACTTTAGGGGGTTGAATAGTTATGCACATTGACCTTTTCTGTTATTTTGTCCTATTTGTTGTTTGCTTCACAATAAAAAAAAAAAATCTTCAAAGTTGTGGGCATGTTCTGTAAATTAAATGACACAAATCCTCAAACAATCCATGTTAATTCCAGGTTTGAGGCAACAAAACACAAAAAATGCCAAGGGGGGTGAATACTTTTGCAAGGCACTGTACACCAGGGCTCAGGAACCTCTGGCATGCGTTCCATGCATGACACTCGAGGTGCCAAACAGGCTCTGGTCTATCAAGAGTCTCAGTGGGACTTCAGTTTTCTGCTAGTGCAAACCATGCAGCGATTGCAGATGGTGAGAGGCAATCCTTAATTTACACATTGCAACACTTAAAGGAAGTGATCTCAGATCACTTCCTCTCCGTGCTTGTGAACAGGAATCCGCACTGGAATAGAGCAGCCTACAGCAGGTATTGGTGCGCCTGCCCTTGACCTGTACCTTGCCAACCCGGTGCCCAGTGCACCCCAGGGAAGCTACCAACACTGCTAGATATACACAGAGCTGCAGAAGAAGACCCCCCCCCTCAAACAAATAATACAAACATCCTGAGCACAAACACACACACAATCCCCACAAACACGCCACTGACAATCCACATACACGCACACAACCCCACAAAAGCCTCTGATACAATGCCACAAGCAAACCCACAAAAAAACCACACACCGCCAAGCACACAATGTAATCTATCATCCACACACAAAATTCCATAAGCAACCCTCATACAGACCCTAAATTCATAGGTATCACACACACAATACCACAAACTACTCATGAACGTATACAATATAACGACCCACATACACACAAATACAATGTTACAAAGAAACTACAGCACCCATAAAGTACACAATCACAATACGGCAATATAAACACCTCAATTTAAAAGAATAGGGCTGGCACCGCATAGGACTTCAAGATGTTGGTTTGGCACAGTAATACTAAAAGATTGCCTACCCCTGCTATACACCATAAAAATGGAGTGAGTGACAGTCTGAGGGATGTGTTGTTTCATATATGTATATATATATATATATTTGTTTAGTAGTCAAGGTTAGGGGATGAGTGCAAATGTGGGTTTGTGGGCGGCGGGGAATTTCCAGTGTAGTTTCTACGAACGTATGTTTAAGACCGATAAGAAAAGAAAGATTGTTAGTTATCCTATTCTGTAATTTGCCAATAGAAAATTGTATGATCTCTAAGTGGGGCTGAGATTACTGTAGGCTGCCCTCCAAAATTTTCTTTGGTTCCTACATGATGAGTGTAAGGATAGCTATGCAAGAATCCTGCTTTTTATAATAATGAGCTTTTAAAAAATTATTTTACCTGTTCAAAAAAACAAAAAACTTTGCTTACGTCTCCTCAATTTTATTTGGCTGCTTAACATTTTCCAACTTTTTGTTTTATTCGTGGAACCCCGTGCTAAGCCACAGCTACTTCATCGCAAGTCTCATTGTGCTGTCTAGTGCAGTAAGGAAAATCAGTGGATTTGCACATGCTACATAAGTATCTTTCTTGTCTTCTACAGAGTGGTTTTACTCCTCTTCACATCGCTGCGCACTATGGAAATGTAAACGTTGCCACACTTTTGCTTAACAGAGGAGCTGCAGTGGACTTTACAGCCAGGGTAAATATCTTCATACTACATAGCAGTTAGAAGAGAAAAAAGAATGGTATTTTTGTAGCACCTGATTATTATATTGTAAGAATTCTAAATAAACCAACTTGGGCACACAATAACAGCACATAATGATATGCCTAAATGAAGAATACAGCATATGTCAAAGCTTGCTCTCACGTGTAAGCAATGATGGGTAATATTTACTAATGTACATTTTTTCGGAAAGTATATTGATTGATAAAATAGTTTGCAAACAATGGGCCCAATTTAATATTTTTGGGAAAGCTTTTTAAATTATTACAAAAACTTTTCTAACGATTTAACTATAATCATTAGGAAAGTTTTTGTAATAATTAAAAAAGTCAGAAATTGAAATCAGATTGTGATCATTTGAAATGCTTATCCAAAAATATTAAACCGAGGCCATTGTTATTAGAATAAACTGATGTATTTATAACTAATAATATTAGCATACAGTTTGCCTCAGCTAAACAAAATCAACTTGGCTCTTCTCAGTAGCATTAGTGAGCTAATCTTGTTAAGAAAATATTTTTTATGCACACATCTAGAGTCCTAACATGATAGAATTTGCTTCTTAACAGGTTGTAATGCATAATTAATTGGTCCTCTATAAATATAGTGGATGATTTATCAAGTGTTGGAAAAAAAAAAAGTACAAAAATGCAAACAGAAGAGTCACCAATGAAATGTACATGGCTAGTTTCTATGGTGACTGACACACTTTTAATACTTTAGACCACGTTTAGACATCAGCCTTTATTCTGCCTGTCATAAGTAAATTACTTGGACAGGGTAAAGGGATACTTAATTACATCTGAATGATTTTCATTAATTATATTTAATAAAAATATCAAGCCATTTAACCAAGTCAGATACATTCCGCTTCCGCTATTTTTCATAAATGTCCTGGTGTCTTAGAGGATATTAATACCTACTCAATATACTATTTTATCATTCTCAGAACAATAAAATGTTCACTTGATTATTCTAGAAATCTACCATGTGACCTTGAAAATATGCAGTTGTAGAATAAACCACTGAGCTATCTGACTGCTTGGAAACAGTTGCTATAATTGGCAGTTGTTAAAACTAAGACACTCTTGACTGCTGGTAATCACAGATAGCGGTAGATGATTGAATTGCTTGTCTTTAATTGTCACTGTGATGGTAGGTTAACTAAAAGGCTTTTGCTTTGTAACTTTGTATTACTGTCACAGAATGGAATCACCCCTCTGCACGTGGCGTCAAAAAGGGGAAACACTAACATGGTGAAGTTATTGCTGGATCGAGGAGGGCAAATCGATGCCAAAACCAGGGTAAGACTTCAGTATAGATACGCATGGAACATATACAGAGTGTAAAGTAAGGTGCCCTCCAAATAAAAGTAGTCAATAGATCTTGGTAATTCTCCTAGTAACATATCAACCAATCTGACTCTGCCTCCTGGTAAACGATCAGCCAATCTAACTCTGCCTCCCGGTAAATGATCAGCCAATCTAACTCTGCTTCCCGGTAGCCTATCTAACTCTGCCTCCCAGTAAATGATCAGCCAATCTAACTCTGCCTCCTGGTAAACGATCTGCTAATCTGGTTCTGCATCCCGGTAAATGATCAGCTAATCTGGTTCTGCCTCCCGGTAAATAATCAGCTAATCTGTTAGTTTTGCAGCCTGGCCATATTGCACCAGCTAGTGCTTTTTGAAGGTAGGTTTAACAAAACTGTAACTAGAGGAGTTAAAATGAAAATAAAGACTGTAGAGAGTGTTAAGAACAAAGAGAAGGAAGAATGAAAAAAGAAGAGAGCAGGAAAAAGAATGGAACAGAAGAGAAACTTTACATAGAAAGATAAAAGGTGCTATGATATACAGGACTGGGATAACAGATTGACAAGAATACAGTTCTACTAACACCCAAATCATGGCTCTTTGTCTACCACTCAGATCATTTGAAAATTGTACTTCCTATACTCAAAGCTTACAGTTGCCACCTATGATTTGTCAGTTCTGTCTAAATAATCCAGAACTTTCACATTTGTTTAGTAGTACACGTGGACCGGTTTTGGGTGCCATTGGTGTTTTGTTGTTTTTTTTTTCAGAGTAAGACAATGTTCCTTATATAACTATAACAATAAGCTTAGAATGACCCTTTAAGCAGGCCGAGATGCAGAGCAGTAGTCACATCCATAAAAAGTAAAACATTTTGCATATATTTTTTCTTAAGGTAAGATGTGATAAATTGGAGGAGATATTTATTTCCATTTAAAACTGCAATTCTCTTTAGTCTCATAGTCCAGCTGTTGAACAGAATATTTACTTGTATTCACAGGAGACCTAGTTTATCACTGCATTAATAGTTTTTATTCCAGCACATAAAAACAATTTATCCCAAATGTTTTCTTATTGCGCTGTTTTGTACATCTATAATTTAGATACAGATAAAGCTATGCTGCTTTTATCTATAGTGAACATAGAATATAAGTAGATGTTACAGTTTTGTTCACAGAATTTTCAAGCATAGTAGTAAAGACATTGTTCTCGTATCTAACATATGGTGACATAAGGTCATTTTGCAAATGGACATCTTGTGGCAACTGGCAAAGACTGTATCTTGATTATTACATGATGTGTGTTCAGTTGTATGCCCTGTTTTTCTTTATCCGTACACCATGCAGTTTCCATCCAGATTACTGCTGCTTTACACATCTGGTCCAGTTATGTCTCCAGATTAGTAAAAGCCTTGGATGACTTTTGAACGAGTGCAAATGACTTTACTCCAAGCATAATGGAGAATGAATAATCTTTTTAAAGCATGCAGTGGTTCAGAGTCATTTTAATTATTCAATGCATAATGATGATATAAATCTGTTAAGGAATTAATTATAAATGCTAAAGTAACATTCAGTCTTTTGAAAAATAGTGCATCTTTAAATAATTTAACTGAAAGTCGGAGCCTGTTTTCCACTTAAAATTTTGAAGACAAACAAAGAACATTTTTTAGCAGCGGGGAGAATTCAAATCTTAAAGTCTTTGAGATGATTTTGCAGTGCCCTCTGTTGACTAACTGGAAATGTGTCAATTTACATAATGTTGATATGCAAATTGGTGCAACCAAATAAGCAGTTACATGTATTTATTTTTGAGTCTTATGTTAGAAAGTGATATTTATATTATACATTTGATGTGTTAATCATGATTACCTTTACCACATGTTGAAGGACAAGTAACTAAAGTCTAGTCATTGTTCAAAAATACTAAAGTAATGATGTGATTTTACTTTGATGAGGCTTTTTGTCTCCGTAATCGTGAAAATATGTTATTGGTTATAGTCCCTCTAATAGTGTTTAGGGGCCTATTGGTGAATTAAGCTATATCATGTGACCAGTGAGTTACAAGCTACATTGTAAAGCTAATGCCCAGTAACATACAGGCAGAGGAAGATGGCTACAGAGAGAGGAGTCCATCCCTGCTTGGAGGAAGACTCATACCTGCTTGGAAGTAGGCATTCACAGAAGGACCTGTGCATGGAGAGCAGCTTAGCTGGGGGAGATATAGTCGCTGGTCTGACCACAGCCTCAGCAATGACCCCTCTCTGGAGTAGCAGGCATGTTACTTCCAAGTAGTTTAGCTTAGTGGAGTTAAAGGGACACTCCAGGCACCCAGACCACTTCTGCCCATTGGAGTGGTCTGGGTGCCAACTCCCACTACCCTTAACCCTGCAAGTGTAATTATTGCAGTTTTCATAAACTGCAATATTTACCTTGCAGGGTTAACTCCTCCTCTAGTAGCTGTCTACTAGACAGCCACTAGAGGGCACTTCCTGGTTTATAGCACACGAAAAGTGTGCTATAGCGTCGCCTGACGTTCTCACGCTATGTGAGGACCTCCAGCGTCGCTGAAATCCTGCATGCACATTAGGTCTCCCCCCCACGGCGGCCGCGCATGCGCAGTAGGTCTCCCCCGCCGGATGACGTCGGCGTGGGAGGGGTGTGGGCGGACCCTGAACCAGCACCGAGGTTTTAACCACTTTAGCAAATTGGGATGGGGGAAGGGATGGAGAGGGGACTTGCAGTTTTTCCTGGCACTGGAGAGTCCCTTTAAACTAAAGAAGCAGTCAATTGCCCAGGGCACCTACCCTTGCAAAGAACTCACAATGAGCTGTAATGCAACTCACTGAAAAATCTGTGATTTGACATCCACAGAAAGTATTTGCTGCTAAAGACGTTAAGGGATTCCAGTAGCTGCATCTATTAGATCTGCAGTTATTGCAAGCCAAAATTTCATATACCCCAAAGAAAACATGCAAAACAAATATTTTTGGGGGGATGGAGTGTTTCTTTAAAAGAGCCCTTTTTATGTTATATATTTCTTTCATTAAATGTAAATACGCTGACATTTTGAGGGTTAACAAGACTATCTTTATATGCACAGCATTCCGATCTGAGCATTATCTTTCAGTTTTTACCCTTAACCCATTCATGACAAATGATGTGCCAGGACTTTCATCATATAAACTACTTTGCCTAACCCACTGTCATGAAGCTGTTAAAACTCAAAGGATCTGCTGCTTGTATTAAATGTCACTGTATGTTCTCAGAATTTTGAAAAGAGAAGATTTGCTCTGAGCAGCTGGAATTACTATATATTATTTTGACGGTACAATATGAGAAATGTGGCATTGCATTTTACTGTATTGTATTCTGTTTCAGACTGAGAACAGCTGGGTAATTCTTGGCTGACATAGCTCCTTTTCATACCAGTTACAAGGAACTGGTGATTAGTATAACACGGGGATATCTTGCTCTTTGCCTTGGATAACCCAAGGAAATAGAGTATTGTTACTGCAAAGGATGCATTATTAAAAATCATTTCAGTTCTTCTTTATACTTATCATATGACAAATACAAATATTCAGCAGTGTAACTAATAATCCCAGTTCATGAGTTAGTCTGAGTGGAGCCCCCCACCCGCAACCTATTGATTGAACTTCATACTGCTTTTCCAGAGCCATTGTCTCATGGGTGCTCAGCAGGGTCATTTCCTGTGAAATGTGAAGGGACACTTGATATTTCTGAATAATGGAGGGTTTTTGGTAAGCCACATGATTGTAAGGAAGAAATTCCTGCAAATTTATATTTTCCAATCATAATTCTTGGATTTCCTTTCAGGATGGACTTACTCCGTTACATTGTGCGGCGAGAAGTGGACATGACCAAGCAGTGGAGCTGCTTCTGGAGAGGGGAGCACCACTTCTTGCAAGGACCAAGGCAAGTTTTATAGCACTCACTCTTTGTTTGTAAATAGTTAGCAAGTCATTTAAAATACATTTCTACATTCCTGTATGTGTAAGCGTATTTGAATAATATCAGAGAACATTTGATATCAGAGTATACTGAAAAGCTCAAACAAGCCTTAGACTGGCAAAGGATCTGCAAGGATAGTCAACAGGAGGTATGGATTAACATGTCTTGTGATGATATATGACAATATAATAAACATCCAGAAATCTCCAAAGGACTGATACCTAACTGATTCCCAGCTAAGCATATACAACTAGAACACAAGATTCTCTATTATGTTATATTATTGTAATTCTATAATTTAATGCTAACACTCATTGCAGCACTAGATGTACAAATAAAAACAGCTAGACTTCTAAGTGTTTTATTTGCGACATTCCAGAGAAATGGACAATTAAACCTCTAACCGCATAGAAAATTACATGCTAGGGAAATTTAAACTTTTATCCTCAAAGAATAAAAAAAATAACAAAGTTGTCTAAGTTGGACTTGAACAGTGCTCCTATATAGTACATAACTTGCACACATCAGCATAATGAATATACATGTTTGTGCATGTCGTAGGTGAAGTGCTCCTTACTGTGGCTGCCTTTAAATTGTAACATACAAATATACACTGCTCAAAAAAATAAAGGGAACACAAAAATAACACATCCTAGATCTGAATGAATTAAATATTCTTCTGAAATACTTTGTTCTTTACAACAAAATCACACAAAAATGTAAAAATGGAAATCACATTTTTCAACCCATGGAGATCTGGATTTGGAGTCACACTCAAAATTAAAGTGAAAAAACACACTACAGGCTGATGCAACTTTGATGTCCATAAAACAAGTCAAAATGAGGCTCAGTAGTGTGTGTGGCCTCCATGTGCCTGTATAACCTCCCTACAATGCCTGTGCATGCTCCTGATGAGGTGGCGGATGGTCTCCTGAGGGATCTCCTCCCAGACCTGGACTAAAGCATCTGCCAACTCCTGGACAGTCTGTGGTGCAACGTGACGTTGGTGGATGGAGCGAGACATGATGTCCCAGATGTGCTCAATTGGATTCAGGTCTGGGGAACGGGCGGGCCAGACCATAGCATCAATGCCTTCGTCTTGCAGGAACTGCTGACACACTCCAGCCGCATTGTCTTGCATTAGGAGGAACCCAGGGCCAACCGCACCAGCATATGGTCTCAGAAGGGGTCTGAGGATCTCATCTCGGTACCTAATGGCAGTCAGGCTAACTCTGGCGAGCACATGGAGGGCTGTGCGGCCCCCCCAAAGAAATGCCACCCCACACCATTACTTACCCACTGCCAAACCGTTCATGCTGGAGGATGTTGCAGGCAGCAGAACGTTCTCCATGGCGTCTCCAGACTCTGTCACGTCTGTCACATGTGCTCAGTGTGAATCTGCTTTCCTCTGTGAAGAGCACAGGGCGCCAGTGGCGAATTTGCGAATCTTGGTGTTCTCTGGCAAATGCCAAACGTCCTGTACGGTGTTGGGCTGTAAGCACAACCCCCACCTGTGGACGTCGGGCCCTCATACCACCCTCATGGAGTCTGTTTCTGACCGTTTGAGCAGACGCATGCACATTTGTTACCTGCTGGAGGTAATTTTGCAGGGCTCTGGCAGTGCTCCTCCTGTTCCTCCTTGCACAAAGGCAGAGGTAGCGGTCCTGCTTCCTGCTGCTGGGTTGTTGCCCTCCTACGGCCTCCTTCATGTCTCCTGATGTACTGGCCTGTCTCGTGGTAGCGCCTCCATGCTCTGGACACTACGCTGACAGACACAGCAAACCTTCTTGCCACAGCTCGCATTGATGTGCCATCCTGGATGAGCTGCACTACCTGAGCCACTTGTGTGGGTTGTAGACTCCATCTCATGCTACCACTAGAGTAAGAGCACCGCCAGCATTTAAAAGTGACCAAAACATCAGCCAGGAAGCATAGGAACTGAGAAGTGGTCTGTGGTCACCACCTGCAGAACCACTCCTTTATTGGGGGTGTCTTGCTAATTGCCTATAATTTCCACCTGTTGTCTATCTCATTTGCACAACAGCATGTGAAATTGATTGTCACTCAGTGTTGCTTCCTAAGTGGACAGTTTGATTTCACAGAAGTGTGATTGACTTGGAGTTACATTGTGTTGTTTAAGTGTCCCCTTTATTTTTTTGGTGCAGTGTAGGTACTGGGATGCACAAGAGTTTTAAACATGGCAGAAAAAGGTAGATTTATAGCAACACACAACCAATCTGCATTAGATTTTTTTGTAACCAGCAAAGTAAAGCAATGTGTGGTCTTGGCCACAAGAAATATACAGATGTGAGATTAACATGTGCTAATTTAATAAATTATTGAATAACACAGAGGGCTGTATGATATTATTAATTGTTTGTTTTAATTTTTTTTTTCTAAAATATATACTATGGCTCCTATTTTAAGCACATAAGCACCATATTTTGGTGGATATGGTGTCTGGATTAGATACATGTCGAGGGCATGAAAGGCTGGAATGTGTGGCTTAGATTGATGAGGGATATGGAGAAAACCAAGGACGGGAAAAGTATGAAGGATAGACACAGAATTGCAATTGCTTAAGATACAAATAAAACTGTGTGTAGGGAGACAGTGGGAAATAAAATATGATAAAGAGAGATCAATTAGGGTGTGTCTGGGTAAAAACAGCAAATAGACCAGACAATAAATGAGTGAGACATAAGGTAATTGAAGGAAGATTCTTGAATGTGAGAATATGAAATAAGGAGGGGTAGAATTGAAGGGAAAATAAGCAAAGGGGAAGAAAATAATTTCAAACACTCTAAAATTTTAACAAAGGCATATATATATATAATTAAAATATACTACAGTATATTAGAAACAACATTAAAACTGCTGCCACTTTATTTCTAATTACTCAGTTTACATCGCCATCTGCTGGATTAACAACAATCCTCAGCCTCTGCAGTGTATAAGGGAGGGGGTAGGAATAGTAGCATTTTCCTGGGTGTGGTGCTTTATCTCAGAGGCTGTCTGATAATATACCATAGGAAAACGGTAACAACGTACACATCATTGTTGCTTATATTTTTCAAATAACATTTTTCCATTTCCACGTGTAAGGATGGATTTTATTACAGACTAGAATAACCTCTGAATAGATATATATGTATGTGTATATAAATAAATATATATATTTGACGTGAAGGGATTATATTCCAGTAAAATATGTGGAGCTTATACATCAGATATGGAATAAGATTCCTTGAAATAAAACATCTAATTTTCACTGGAATTGTCACTAACGTTGGTACAGTCCTGAATGCATATAAGATCTTATTCTCTGTTCACTTTAATTCACCATCTGTTGTAAACATGGCAGTTTGTTTTTGTCATGAAAGGTAACTAGAGCAATGTTGGTCCAAGTCCGCAGACCTGGTTTTTTTTTCCAACTTAAACATTCTAGCTAAGTGTAAGGTGAATATTGAGCTCTGCTGATTATATTGTAAATAAATGTGTCAGTCTGAAGGGTTGACACTTGTCTTCTGTTGGTGCAGAATGGACTTTCTCCTCTCCACATGGCTGCCCAGGGGGATCACGTTGAATGTGTGAAACATTTGCTGCAGCACAAGGCTCCTGTTGATGATGTCACTCTGGATTACCTGACTGCCCTTCACGTTGCAGCTCATTGTGGACATTATCGAGTAACAAAACTTCTTCTAGACAAGAGGGCAAATCCTAATGCCCGAGCCCTGGTAACCTGATATAACTTTTATATAAAATGCTTCTTCTAAAGAACATGTTAAATCTCATAATCAAATATATTGAATTTTTCCCCCCCATTGTGTGATACCTTTAGACACGTGTGCTTTATTGAACTTTCTGCATTTTAGAAACTATATTACAGCTTTGTAAATGAAAGGCCCATTCATATAGTTTGCCATCACAAACAAATTATGAATCATATGATTCAAAGGATCAAGAAATGCTAGAAGTACATCATGTACTGTAAAATTCACCAAAATAGTTCAAAAGAGATCTTTGATCCTAATCTGTATAGGCATCATGCGCTAAAGATGGTGAGTTATGCCATATCCGTGTTGTGGTGCTGCAGTCATAGAAATGGTGGGATTGTTGGAATAACCATAACAAGGACCAATTATACTAAATAGAGCTCTTTTTTTTAGTTGTGGTCCGTACCAATGGCTCCATTAAAAGCTATATCTACACTTTGCTCCCCAGCCAATGAATTTAGAATATGTAAGAAGTGTTTTCCATTGAATCCTGAAGAAGATCAACATCAAACACTTTTTTTGATGCATAGTGTCTTCTATAGACACAGTCTAGTTAGTCCTGTCAGCAAGACAATTGTTACACTGCAGGTCCTGGAGCCAGGGAGGCGGTTTCCATCACTGTGTTGCCTCTCTGCATCTCAATGCAGTCACTGCAGTGTTTCCCACAGTCAGTCTCAACTTAATACAGACAAGAAAATAAATATCCAATTTCCACAGCTGCAGCCTTAAACTTACTACCTGGTATCAACCTTCCAGAAAGCTCGTATGCAAGATGAAGCAGAAAGCATTACATATTTTATGTCCATTCCAATGTAGAACACTATATCATTTGGTGTTGGATTAGGAATGTATTGTATGTTAACATTCTTTTCTACAGGGAAATGCCACTTCATGGATCTATATCTTAAATGAAATGTGTCTGTATATGTGTATATTTGTATGTGTATGTGTGTGTGTATATTTATTACATAATTGTAGATTGGATTAGCTGTACTACTTCAGACTCGAGGAAGAGAGGAACGCTCTCAAAACCTTGTCTTTTAAATATTTTGTTCGTCGAATAAAGGTATCATTTCATACCTTTGAATTCTCTGGCTATTTTGGTGTATATATACATACAGAAATAAACACATAAACACAGACACAGTTCATTTATAGGAGGTTGGCAGCATTCAATGGAAGAAGTGGTTTTCTAGCCTTTCCTATTGATCCTTGCCCATTAAGTCAGTGGCGTATAAAACCTAACTTGATATTAAGTGAGTTTCCACTAATGATCATGCCTGATGGTGAAACCTAACTTATCACTTGTCGACCAACAATCGATCACTTGCATTTCCATGCTTCAGTTTCCATTTTGTGAAATGGGCTGCTTTCTTGTGTGGTGGGCATGAACTGCTGAGCGTGTTGTGTGCATGAGTTTTGCTAACCAGTTGTTTCTCTGTACAGAATGGTTTTACTCCATTGCACATTGCCTGCAAGAAAAATCGTATCAAAGTTATGGAACTCCTAGTGAAATATGGGGCTTCAATCCAAGCTATAACAGAGGTAGAAAAAGGTTTTCTTAGCTTATACAGTGTAGTTATCTCCTGTCCTCCTCCCTTTTTTCCATTGTCTTGCCTCCTTGTCCACTTATTTGTTTGTCTTGCAATATTTACTGTCCCCTCTCTCCATCCTTTCAAACCTCTGCTGAGTTTTAGTTGTAGAAGCCCAAGTGGACATGTGCAGGGGAGTAAAATACCTGTTTCGTTTGTTTCACAGTCTGGTCTTACTCCAATACACGTGGCTGCTTTCATGGGCCACTTGAACATAGTACTTCTGCTGCTGCAAAACGGAGCCTCTCCAGATGTCACTAACATTGTGAGTATGTCTCAAATAACCTAATTCAGTGTACAATTTGGAATGTGTTTGGACATTGCCAATAGGTCGGTTTCACCCACATTCTTAAGAGTCTAACTTTTTAATGTGCATGTATTTTGTTGAAAGATTAATGTCTTGAAGACATAATAATAATATACCATTGTCCTCTTGTGTTGCGTTGTCAGTTGTTCAAAATGTATTTTATGTACTCTTTGTGCTTCTTGATAATCCATTGTAAATTGCCATACTGGAGAGGCCTGCAGTTTATAGGTTGTCAAAATGGAAACCCTAACTATATATTTTGAATAAGTGGTGTAAATGAACGTTTGTGATTGTTGTCTAAATATATAATAAAATGTAACCTTATTCTTTTTGGGTTTATGTTTACTAAGAGGTGACATTTTTAAACACTAAAAACTCCAAGTGTTACTCACTACAGTGTGAGTTATTGAGAATTCAAAGTGAGTAACAAATGTTAGACCACAATTGCTAAACTGGATTTTTGCTTATTTAGGCCTCACATTTGAAATTCACTTTAATTTCACAAAGTTGAAAAAAGACAAAAACTAATACAAAACACCGGAAAACCTAAACATGTCCAGTGCTATTTTAAAGAAACATTCCGGGCACCATAACCACTGCAGCACATTTTTGCTAGGACCCACAGGTGTCGCTGCCCGCATGACCTACTAAAGCCTACGCAGTTGCTCTCCAGATCTAAGCCCTGCAGTAATGGCCTACCTCACTGGCTGAGAGCTTCAGTGAGCTGTAGTGGTTATGGTGCCCAGAATGTTCCTTTAAAACAGTATATTAACTCTGTTGAGCAATGTAAGGGTGTTTATATTGCCTGGCCTCTGAAAACTGATTTTTAAGAACTATAGCTCACCACAGGTGCCAATGTACAAGGAAAGGTGCAGCATTCATGGTTGCTTTGTGGGAATTAATTAGCCTGACAAAGTTGACCTTGAATTTCAGGCCATGTGCCAACCACTTAAAGACAAAGAATAATTTATCTTTACTAGAAAACTACACTGAGAGGGTGGGTTAGGAAGTAGGAGAACTCCAGCAGGGTATTATTTTTACTAAAGTGTGATTTGTCAGGAATTCAAAGTAAATTCAAAACAAATTAAACATTGTGAGGCCACAGTAACCGAAAAGGAAACCGTCTTCATGATAGTTGTGGTTTCAGCTTGGGTAATTTGGCCTAAAAATTTTAATTCAGTTTGAATTCCCAACAATTCACCTTGTACATATCTGGTAAGTCTACTTTATTTGTTACATTGGCACATGCTCGTATTTTCACATGGTAACAGGGGATTCTACAACGTCTCACCTTTTAGTAAACTTACCACAATGAAATAAAACAATAAACAATAAATAAAATAAGGCTAACTATATTAAAAAAAAAAAGTTTCATTTTCCTGTTACTAAAACACTCATCATATCATCCCTGGCAGTATTGTTTTTGTGCATTTTATTTTCCTCTTGAAAGAAAGATCGAAAAGATAATCATTGTGTATTTTCCAGTAACACAGTGACAAATGGATCATGTTTAAATGTCAACTGTTTTACTGATTATTTTGGGCAAAAAGACAAAACATGTTAAGATACAGATCCTGAATCTGCCATTCACAAAATATTTTGATGACCAATGTATACAGTGGGTATACATATAATATATAATTATATAATATGTGCAGGAAAAATCTCACGCTAATCTACAATTTAAAAGATATGCTCACTTGATGATTTCTACCAACATCACAACATGGCAAAATGGACAGGACACCTACCCAGCCGTGTGTTGGTTTTTTTGTTTGTTTGTTTTTCCAATTTATGCCATATTTTGTCTTTACTTGTCTACTGATGGCAAAAAAGTAGAACCCTAATGGATTTAAAAGTATACATTAAAACTATAATAAATTTTCACTTTCTATGTAAATATGCATAGAAAGTAAAACTATAATTAATGGAATAACTTTTCATTTATATATTCTTTGTTCAAACTTTGCCCTTTAGTTCTTATAGTTTTATTTCCAAGATTTATGAAAATCAAGTTCAATAGCTATAGGACCAGTGTTGATCAAGCCCGAATTGTACCATGATGAGCATGTGTTTAGGAACTGCAATGGAAAATATCTAGATAAACATTTGTTGTATGTCAAATTGTTATTGTAAAGTGATTTGAATTTACCAATTCTTTTTTTTAAATAGCTTACGTGTTCCAGAATTTGTTGCTTTTTTTCTAAAATCAACAATTCATATTTTTTTTTAAATTCTAATTGCAAAAGTCCCAAAATGTTGGGAAGATATTCATTTTTTTTATTATGAATATTAAGTACTTAAAAATGGAAAGCTATGTGAGAGCAAAAATGATGTGATTTGCAAGAAAAGTAATATTTAAAGTGCCTTCTCCACCATACTTTCTTTAAATCTTGTAAATTCTGGGTGTTTCGGCAGAAAAGGGATAGGCCATTCAATATTGGTTATACACGGAAAGCCTCTAGCTAGAAAAAGTTCAGCATGTTCACATTGTACCAAATTAGATGTGACCATACAGTGCCTTGCAAAAGTATTCACCCCCATTGGCATTTTTTGTGTTTTGTTGCCTCACAAACTGGCATTAACATGGATTGTTTGAGGATTTGCATCATTTAATTTACAGAACATGCCCACAACTTTGAAGATTTTTTTTTATTTTTTTTTTTTTATTGTGAAGCAAACAACAAATAGGACAAAATAACAGAAAACGTCAATGTGCATAACTATTCACCCCCCTAAAGTCAATACTTTGTAGAGCCACCTTTTACGGCAATCCCAGCTCTAAGTCGCTTTGGATAAGTCTCTATGAGCTTGCCACATCTTACCACTGGGATTTTTCCTCCTTGCAAAACTGACCCAGCTCCTTCAAGTTGGATGGTTTGCGCTTGTGAACAGCAAACTTTGTCTGACCACAGAATTTCTATTGGATTGAGGTCTGGGTTTTGACTAGGCCATTCCAACACATTTACATGTTTCACCTTAAACCACTCAAGTGTTGCTTTAGCAGTGTGTTTGGGGCCATTGTCCTGCTGGTAGGCAGGGCCGGACTGGCCCACCGGGATACCGGGAAATTTCCCTGTGGGCCGTCGGCACCTGGGGCCAGGCAGGCAGCTGGCTGACGTCATATTCCAGCCCCGGTCTCATTAAGCAGTGCACTGGGTAGGGGGAGCAGAGACAGAACAGCCAGCTCCCCCTGCGGCCGCCAAAGGAGCTCCCTATGCAGCCGCCAGAAGAGCTCCCCACAGGTAGAAATTGTGTGTCTGTGTCATGGTGTGTGTGTCTGTCTGTGTCATGGTGTGTGTGTCTGTCTGTGTCATGGTGTGTGTGTCTGTGTCATGGTGTGTGTGTCTGTGTCATGGTGTGTGTGTCTGTCTGTGTCATGGTGTGTGTCTGTCTGTGTGTGTGTCTGTGTCTGGTGTGTGTCTGTCTGTGTCATGGTGTGTGTCTGTCTGTGTCATGGTGTGTGTGTGTCTGTCATGCAATGTGTGTCTGTGTCATGGTGTTTGTGTGTCTGTATGTCGTGGTGTTTGTGTCTGTCTGTGTCATGTAATGCGTGTCTGTCTGTGTAACGGTCTCTCTGTGTTATGGTGTGTGTCAAGGTGTGTGTGTCTTTTTTAAGGTGTGTGTCTGTCATGGTATGTGTGTGTCTCTGTCATGGTGTGTGCGTCTGTCTGTGTCATGGTGTGTCTGTCTGTCATGGTGTGTGTGTGTGTGTGTGTTTCTGTCTGTGTCACGGTGTGTGTGTGTCTGTGTCATGGTCTGTCTGTGTCATGGTGTGTGTCTGTCATGGTAAGTGTGTGTGTGTGTGTTTTTACTCACCTTTTTTTCCCCCAAGTCATGCTGGTCTCCCTTCTACTGACCCTGCCTCTACGGCTGAGATCATCAAGTTTGATGATCTCAGCCAATCCGCACTGACACAGGAAGCGCCTCTAGTGACCGTCTGAGTGTCTGTCGTTAGGAAGCAATGTAAACACTGCCTTTTCTCTAAAAAGTCAGTGTTTACATTGAAAAGCCTGCAGGGACAGGCTATAGACACCAGAGCCACTACATTAAGCTGTGTGTGTGTGCATGCCTGCTGGTGAGTGGGCTTGCTTGTGTGTGTGTATGCCTGCTACTGAGTGAGCTTGTGTTTTCATGTCAATGACCTTATGTATATCAGTGAGATTGTTTGTCTATGAGGCTGTGTATCAATCATCTTGTGTCAGTGAGATTGTCTGTGTATGCATGTGAGTATGCTTACTGTATAATTAAAAATTTTACTCTGAAAGGACCAATATTTTATATTGGAAAAAGAGATATATATATATATATATATATATATATATATATATATATATATATATATATATATATATATATATATATCTCAATCATCTAGGGTGGCAAGACATAGCCTTACATATTACAGATGACAATATATGGCGCAATGACTTATGGGGCTGGCATAGATTTTTTTTCCAGGGCTGCTTTGGAATCCCCAGTCCGGCCCTGCTGGAAGGTGAACCTCCATCCTAGCTTCAAATCACGCACAGTGGTACAGGTTTTGCTCAAGAATATTCCTGTATTTAGCACCATCCATCTTTCCCTCAACTCTGACCAGTTTCCCAGTCCTGGCTGCTGAAAAACATCCCCACAGCATGATGCTGCCACCACCATGTTTCACTGTGGGGATGGTGTTGTTTGGGTGATGTGATGTGTTGGGTGTGCGCCAGAGTTTTCTTTGATGGCTGAAAAGTAAAATTTTAGTCTCATCAGACCAGAGCACCTTCCTCCATACATTTTGGGAGTCTCCACATGCCTTTTTGCAAACTCAAAACGTGTCATTTTGTTTTTTGCTTAAAGTAATGGCTTTCATCTGGCCACTCTGCCATAAAGCCCAACTCTATGGAGCGTACGGCTTATTGTAGTAGTGGGATCAGATGCCCTGATCTGTGGGCAGGGTTCTCTGTGCTACCTCTCTGAGTAATGCCCTCTTTCCCGGTCCGTGAGTTTTGATGGGCGGCAGTCTCTTGGCAGGTTTGCTGTTGTGCCATGTTCTTTCCATTTGGTTATGATAGATTTGATGGTGCTCCTGGGGATCATCAAAGATTTGTATATTTTTTTATAACCTAACCCTGGCTTGTACTTCTCAACAACATTGTTCCTTA
The DNA here is from genome assembly GCA_933207985.1 of Pelobates cultripes. Taxonomy (NCBI): domain Eukaryota; kingdom Metazoa; phylum Chordata; class Amphibia; order Anura; family Pelobatidae; genus Pelobates; species Pelobates cultripes. The sequence goes on along the minus strand of OW240917.1, from coordinate 114,930,686 downwards.
CTTGTTTGGAGAGTTCCTTGGTCTTCATGGCAGTGTTTGGTTAGTGGTGCATCTTGCTTAGGTGTTGCAGCCTCTGGGGCCTTTCAAAAAAGGTGTGTATATGTAATGACAGATCATGTGACACTTAGATTGCACACAGGTGGACATCATTTCATTAATTATGTGACTTCGAAAGGTAATTGGTTGCACCAGAGCTTTTTATGGGCTTCATAACAAAGGGGGTGAATACATACGCACATGCCAATTTTCTGTTTTCTATTTCTAAAAAATAGTTTTATGTATATCATTTTCTAATTTCTCGTCACCAACTTAGACTATCGTGTTCTCATCCATCACATAAAATTTAGATTAATAAAAAAAATTGAACTTAAGGCTGTAATGTAACAAAATAGGTAAAAAGTCAAGGGGGGTGAATACTTTTGCAAGGCACTGTAGATGTCAAAGTCACCATGTATTTCTGGACATTCAAAATTGCATTAGCTGTAAAGTTCTTGAATGACAAATCAAATGCAACATTTAAATTCTACACACTACAGTGCAGTATTTTTATATGGTGCCCATAAATATGAATATGTGGTATGTGCCTAGGAAAAAACCAGTATAAACTCTATAGTTCATTGAGAATTAGCAAGAAGGATCCTCTCACTTATGCAACAGGTCTCCCATTGTTAGTTCATTTCACCACTAGTTTTCTCAGTTTATATTATAGCTGCTCTCGGGTTACACATTTTTTACACAAAGAATTTCCAACATTGCCTAAATTATATGAAATGTCTGAAAATATGTTTTTGAAACACTCTCAACTTCCTTTCTCTGTGATATTGCAGCGTGGCGAGACAGCACTACACATGGCGGCACGCGCTGGGCAGGTAGAAGTAGTGCGTTGCCTTCTGAGAAATGGTGCCCTTGTGGATGCCAGGGCCAGGGTAGGTTATTATGTTTTAAAAATGCAATGAAATGTGGATAAAGCCCCTGGCAGATAACCTAAAGCAGTCCACCGGTGTCATACTCGTCTCCAAAGCATATAAAGAAAATAAGCCAATAATACCAGCTAACACCTATATGATATATGTATAATGCCTGAATCCAATTGTTTTGTTTGAAAGAAAGTACAAAAACAACAATATTCGGCATGACAATCTGGAAAAGGTCAAATTAATATCTTGTGTGACCTCTTTCTTTTGCAAAAAAATAAAAAATAAGAGTCAAAACTAAAAGCCTGCAGCACAGATAAAAAAGGATGTGAAAAACCGATAGAGAACAATAGTAAAATGAATGCATAGAAGAAAAAGAACAAATTGTAAGAAAAATTCACAATTTTTTTTGTCTTGAATGCCTTTGAAAAAAATTTAAAAAATTATTTTTTAGCACAAAGTTACATAATGTAATATTTTATGAAGCCAGCAAAGTGGCTAAGAAGGTGCTTAACACTTTAGCAGTTGTTGCCCTAATATAAGGCCTGTTTGTGCCCCCTTCACCCACATTTCCCTGCGTCAAGATCAGACCTCATTGTTTAAATTTATATTTGTTGTTTAAAGTTTGTAACACAATTTAAAAATATACAATCTATTAATTGTAATTTACATAATGTATTATACACATAAATGTATTTTTTTTTATGACTGATAGTTCATCAATTTAAACATTAGTCTAAGAAAAAAAAATCCTTTAATCTTGGTTAATAAACATTATTCTGGGCACAGCAACATAAACAATGGTTCTGGAGGGGTTTGGTGGGCAGAATATCTTACACGCAGTTAGATAATTATCTATTAAGGGAACACCACTGCTTTTTTTTTCATGACTAGGAGGAACAGACGCCTCTTCACATTGCATCCCGTTTGGGTAAGACAGAAATTGTCCAGCTGTTACTCCAACACATGGCTCATCCAGATGCTGCTACTACGAATGGTTACACCCCTCTTCACATTTCTGCGAGGGAAGGACAAGTAGATGTAGCATCAGTCTTGCTGGAAGCTGGTGCTGCTCACTCATTGCCCACCAAGGTGAGATCTTCCCTCCATATTTGGGATATTTAGTACTTCTCTGTAAACAACCCAGATAAGACGACTGATTTTAAATTATTTAAATGTACAAACTGATAATAGGTTGGTTAATGTGCATTGTCAGTTATATTCTCATGACATTTGAACTACTACTGAAATCTTACAAAACATAATTCAATTAAATGTAACAATTATTTGAAACATTGAAAGCATAGCTAGTATCTGACATTCAGAACAAAGTTACATTTTATTTCTTTTTCAGCATACCTTAAAAACTAAAGCAACGCACATTTAATGGTTGAGTTTCCACTTTTTTTTGTAAATCAATATTTATTGAGCCTCAGTGGCAACATTAGAGCCACATAATTTGCTTACATTCAAAAGTTAAAGAGGGATATGCACAATAAACAACATTTCGTCACGTACAATGTTGTGCATCGAGTCTATATTCAAGGTGTTGTGTCCAGTTGTGCAATAATAATCCAATGTAACTGTTACTCAGTCGAATTAACTTTTTGTTCCATTGCTATTTTCTTTATTGGTTATTGAAAGAAAGAAAGAAAGAAAGAAAAAAAAGTGAGGGGTGGGGGTGGGATACAAGTTTGTCTTGATATTGTGCACAATATTATATTAACCAATCGGTTGGACTGCTATCTAGAAGGCATGGCATCCTCTCCTTTTGGCAGTTACAACCATAGCGTAATAGACTCTGAGCTGGGGATATTCTTCGGCAAGTACAATGATAGTAACAAAAGGCCTGGTTACATTGAAAAGCATTCACATTCTAGATCCACTGAGACCCTCTCCCTAACACTCCTCATGGAGAGGTTAAACACAGGGAGAAACCATCACTATAGCAGTGTTTGGAAGTCTTTTGACTCTGTAGATACCATCCACTGAATCCAAATCTCTAGGTATATATGGCTGCATTGCGAAGATCCAATAATTAGGTCCTCCAGAGAGCGCAGTTACTCCATGCACTGAGACCACACTCAGAGTGGCGGCGGGACAGTCTATTTCCAGTAAAGTGGTATTAGTCCCTTTGCCACATTCAGTATTCTGATTGGCATCAATTTCTTGTACGTGGAGGTTCACATTGATTTGTGGTTTAGCAAAATAAGTGGTAGTTGGAATTTATATGCAAATTTGTTCATGATGAATAGATTAATATTACTTTAGTAGTGCCATTATGCTATTTCCCCCCTTATTTACAAAATGTTGCACATTGTCTGGAGATTTATCAATGCAAAACAAATCCAATAATGGACAAAGTTCTTCATGTAGAGATATTGTATTGGTTTCCATGGTGATTGCTCCATAATTAGCACCTTGCACTAGAATAGCACATATTTTGCCCTTTGATTATCTCCCTTTTCAAGTACAAGGCAATAGCTATTTTGTCTATTGATTCTGTATCTTTAAATAATAACCTATAACATTGTAAATGATAAACAATTTGCAGTTTAATACAGTTGAAGAAAAAGAGCTACAATGACAGAACCATGACGTGTTTTAAAAATAGAGATATTCAGAAAAATACATAAAGCAATCGTAGGTGGGATACGAAATTGTAAAAACTTGTTAGTACAGTGATGCTACACCTAAATTAAAAGACAGAAAAAATGGTACCATTTATGATAAAGCCTCAAAATCATGCACTATAATCAGGTCCTTCCATAATGGCCATTCAGCAAAGCTGGAAAGGGGTCTAGGTGAAGATGGTTTCCAAAACAACTGCAGCTTAATGTAGTGGTTCTGGTGCCTATAGCCTGTCCCTGTAGCCTTTTCAATGTAAACGAAAAGGCAGTGTTTACATTGCTGTCACTCAGACGGCCACTAGAGAGTCCTGTGCCAGTGCTCTGCATGGATGCGCTGAATGTTACCCATACAGAACATGCACTATATCCTCCCAATGCTTTCCTCTGGGAAAGCATTGTCTTAGCTGAGATCAAAAAGATTGATGAACTCGGCAATGGAGGCGGGACAGGCCACGGCAAAACCTGCACATCGTGGGAAAAAAAGGGTGATTGAAAACACCAATCGTGATCGCAGGTACCTAAACAGACATACATGCACACGCTGACAGAGGCATACACACACTGACAGGGGCATACACACACACACTGACAGGGGCACACACACACTGACAGGGGCATACATACCACACATACACTGACAGGGACATACACACACACACACATACACTGACAGGGACATACACACACACACACATACACTGACAGGGGCATACACACACACACACACACATACACTGACAGGGGCATACACACACACTGACAGGGGCATACACACACACTGATAGAGGCATAGACACACACACTGACAGGGGCATGCATACACACACACACACACACACTGACAGAGGCATAGGCACACACACACTGACAGGGGCACACACACTGACAGGGGCATACACACATACACTTTCTCAAATACAAATTTACGTTTTATTTTTATCCACCCAGCCTCCCTACCTTTTGGGAGTGCTGAGTGGATGTTCCCTGGGATCTAGTGGGGCTGCTCTCTCTTCCTGTGTGAGAGAGAGCAGTAATCTACCATGCAGCTCCTCTCAGCTCCCTGTGATGCCGGGGCTGGAATTACGTCATATTCCGGCTCCCGGCATCATTAAAGCGCGAGGGAGCAGAGAGGAGCCACTGGAAGATCACTGCTCCCTCGCACGCTGCCCCAGCCGACTGCCTTGATGCTCCACCCTGCCGGCCGCCTCCATGATGCTCAGAGTGGCCGGCTACGATGCTCACTTAGCCGGCCGCCTCCATGCTCCCGCGGGTGGACGGCCGGCTCCATTATTTGCTTATTTAGATAAAAAGTTGACAAATCCCAGGCACCCTGGCAAAATTTTCACCTGGGATTTGTTAAGCACTGATTTAGAGCCACTCTCCTTCAGGGAAGAGCATATCGCCACTTTCTCTGATTTGCTAATAAACCTCTTTCAATATTAATTGGATATTTGAAGACTCAAATCACTTTCCCACTTAATTTGGAGCTTTGTCCTTAACATTGGTTTGGCGGAATGAAGCAATTCGTAATTAGAAGAAATTTGAAGAGGCACTCAAAAGGTTTCAATAGTGAAATACTAATTCACAATACAGTTGAAGTTGTTTATCTCAGCTGGCGAGAGCTTATGTTTAACCATGAACACATTCATTGTATTATAGACCTGTGAGCATAACTTCTGTGGCTGGGAAAATATTTGAAAGGTTATTAAGGGATAATATTCAAGAATTCCTTGAGAAGAACATGGTTATCTGCAAAAATAAGCATGGTTTTATGAAGCACAGGTCATGTCAAACTAACTTGATTGCGTTCTACGAAGAAGTAAGTAGAAGTATAGATAAGGGTGTTGCAGTGGATGTGATCTATTTGGATTTTGCCAAGGCATTTGATACAGTTCCACACAATAGATTAGTGTTCAAACTCAAGGAAATCGGTCTAGATGAAAATGCTTGTTCTTGGGTAGAACATTGGCGTAAAAACAGAGTACAAAGAGTTGTCATTAATGGTAAATTTTCAAGCTGGACAGAGGTGGCAAGTGGTGTCCCTCAGGGGTCTGTTCTGGGACCCCTTCTATTTAACATGTTTATAAATGATCTTGAAGACAGCATTGAAAGTCATGTTTCAGTGTTTGCAGATGACACAAAACTCTGTAAAATAATACAATGTGAGCAAGATATTACTTTGCTGCAGAGGAATTTAGATAGACTGGGGACTGGGCACTCAAATGGCAGATGAAATTTAATGTTGAAAAATGCAAAGTTATGCACTTCGGCGTAAAGAATACACACGCAACGTATACCCTTAATGGAAGCGAATTAGGGATAACAACACACGAAAAGGACTTGGGAATTGTTATAGACAACAAACTATTATACTCTTTATAAATCACTGGTAAGACCACATATTGAATATGCTGTGCAATTTTGGGCACCTGTTCTAAAGAAGGATATTATGGCACTAGAAAAAGTGCAGAGGTGGGCTACAAAATTAATAAAAGGAACAGAACATATCAGGTATGAAGAAAGGTTAACAAATTTAAACCTATTTAGTTTAGAAAAATGTCGCCTGAGAGGGGATATAACATTATACAAATATATTCGGGGCCAATACAAACCATTGTGTGGAAATCTATTCACAAACCAGACTTTACATAGGACATGAGGTCATGTGTTTAGACTGGAAGAAAGAAGATTTTGTCTAAGGCAAAGGAAAGGTTTTTTTACTATAAGAACAATAAGGATTTGGAATTCTCTGCCTGAAGAAGTGGTTTTATCAGAGTCCATACAGATGTTCAAACAGCTACTAGATGCATACTTGCAAAAACAGAATATTCAAGGATATAATCTTTCAATGTAGGGTAATAACTACTTGATCCAAGGATAAATCTGACTGCCATTCTTGGGTCAAGAAGGAATTTTTTTCCTAGCTTGTTGCAAAATTGTGCTTCAAACTGGGTTTTTTTGCCTTCTTCTGAAAGAGTCTTCTGAAAAGTCTCTTTTCAGCTATGTAACTATGTAACATTTAGGTAGATAATCTTCCACTGCAACACAAGTCACCAAGCGTAAAAAGTAATTGATCTGCCCACCATTTAAAAATTACATAGCTTTGTTTTACTCTATCAAGTATTATGTAAATCTTAATTTTATTTTATTTTTTCCCCCAGAGAATTTTAATAATCCTTAACTCCTTATGGTATGATCACTATGACCCTCTAATTTTTCAATGTCACATTGATTTTTAACAGTGATTAAACTTGTCATTTCAGATGCGTTGTTTGTTTTGTTGTTGTTGGTTTTTTTTTTTTGCTATATTTTAGTGATGCTCACTCAAATTCTGGGTTGGCTAAACCTCATTGGACGTAGAGTTTACAATCATTTGTGGTTCCAAGTTAGCCATCATTGCTTTATATTCCTTGAAAAAACTTGCTGCATAATAATGTTTTCACATCAGCCACCAGAGGGCAGCAAAGTACACTGCATATAAATCTACAAGCTATTTAGTTTCTTTGTCAAACTCTATATCACAGTTATTTTGATATGTTTTACTTACTTTTCATATGTAATGTCCTCAAGGTAGTAGTATAGAAGTACTCTCCCTCTTTAACCATACACCAAGTTATTGAACCTTTCTCTTAACATAAGGGGTTATAAGGGTGATTTTAATCTTTGATAGATGCTTATGGTATTGTATGTGGCACTGGTAGAAGTCTAGTAAGCACACCTTCTGCATCCAGTCATGCTCCTCACACATTTAAAGAAACACTATAGTGGTAGGTATACAAATGTGTGTTTACTAACGCTTTAGTGACCTAGTGCATGATTAGGTCCCATCTGTTGGGAGAAAAAATAGTATTTTATTTACCTTTTCTCCCTTGCAGCGCTGGCCCCTGCGCTGTCGTCCCACCTTCTTAGTTTAAAGATCATGGAGAGCGATGATATCAGCCAGTCCATTGCTTTCCCATAAGAAAGAATTGCGAGGCCAGTGCACATGTCCATCAAGACATTGTGCTGGGCTAATCAGGTTATCCCTCTAAGACTATCTAATTAAAATAGCAGAGTTTTGCTTTGCTATTTCAGAGAAAGCACTTCTAAGGTGTGTCTAAGTGACAGCCACTAGAGGCATTTAAACCCTGCAATGTAAATATTGCTGTATTACAGAACAGCAGTGTTTTCACTTGCAGGCTTAACCCCTTAAGGACAGAGCCAATTATACAAGTTGTGATAAATAAAAAAAAACGTAAACAAAACCTGGAATTTGCGCTATATGTCTGCCCAACCGTAATTCACCTCTTTCATATTAAGGGTACCCACACTTATTATTTATAACTTTGTTCAGGAGAAACAGTGTTTTCATTTTATATGACATATTTATATATGAAACATAACTGAATGTGAATAAATTCTAAATAAGTATAAAAATTAAGAAAACTAACCTTCTTTGAAGCAGCAAAGTGGGAGAACCCAGAGTAGACTTAACATTTATTTATTATGGTATTTTAAATCCTGCACTTGCAGGGTAAAAATAAATTAAAAACAGTTAATAAAGGTCTCTGTGTAGCAAAGTCCTGAATCCTTCCCAAGATGCGTTTCACCCTATGGAAGGGCTTTTTCAATCGGTATATGCTGCTCCTGATGTATTCCGTTTTAAATATGGTGATGTTGCTGTTCATTGGTGGTTCTCCATGGGATTTGGCCAATCAGAGTGCGGTAGTTCGGAGGTGTGTGTAACTCAGCTGATTCCCATATCTCACTTTAGTCCATACAGGAAGTGACACTGCACGTCAGCATATACCGCTTGAAAAAGCCCTTCCATAGGGTGAAACTCGTCTCTGAAAGGATTCAGGACTGGTTTTTAAATTGTTTTTACCCTGCAATTGGAGGATTTCAATACCATAATAAATACATTTTAAGGCTACTCTGGGTCCTCCTACTTTGCTGCTTCAAAGAAGGGTGGTGTCCCCTTTACAGACACCCAATCTATTCTACCCAGAGCCAGGTTTACAGGCTGTGGACAAGGTGAGCAATTACTTGCACTTTAATACCTCTATTCTCTATACTGTGACTTACTACACTAGAAGGGATCTCCTGCTTTGTCACTTTTGTCTCATTTTCTGAGGAATACCATTTGGAGTAAAAGAAGGCACTACTACCAAAGAGATTTGAGCCTGTCCTATGTGAGGCTCTACTCCATGTGAATTGTCAATCTACAGTTCAATATGTTTCCCTTCTCTGTTACTGTATTATGCTATGTGCTTTCCCCCATTTTTGTCATCACTGCCTGGGTGTTCTTTTTGAATCCAACCTCTCCTTCACACCTCATGTCCAATCAAAGGCAGCCAGTTGGTGCCAAAACGTTGGGGGGGTTTGGCGACTTGTGTTTCTGTCTTGAGGCTTGTAAGAATTTTTGTGGTAATTTATTATTTTATTGCATTTGCCCTTGCTTCTGTCACTTTGTTTATTTTTTCTTATATGTTTTCACTCTGGTACTTTTTTGTACATAATAAAGCTAAGTTTTTTTGAGATTGTTATAGTGTGCATTCTATATTCTATATACATTTGAATATTTAAAGCACTTGAGGGAGTGTTTATATGGTTTGCACCTGGCTGTTCTTATACTATTTTGTCTCTCCATGTGCTGTTGTTTTGAGAATAGTTAATAATAATCTACCTTGAAATGAGATGACTGAAATAAAATGCTTGTGTTTCTAAAGCAGTACTGTGAATGACGTGAAGTGACGTCTTAAGGAATTAAATATTTAGAAGTTTGTGCTGCAGTTGCTCTTTACATTTGGGTTTGTGTGGTCAGCAGAAGGGAATGGCCTGTGTTATCCATTGTTCAGTCAGTGGTAGAGAAATTAATTGTTGGTTCACAAGCTGTGACTATTAGGATCTTAACTACTTTTAATTAGGATTGCCTTTGGTATGGGGAAAAGGAAACTCTGGGACTAGTATACATTTGGTTTATGTCATGAATATGCTGTTAGAGGCTGTTTGGGTGTCAGGCCTGGTGGAAGTTATTCTGAGAGGTTATCATTCCTGTTGCCTAATTAGTGAGTAACATTGACTGTTAACTAATTCTCAGTTACCTGACATGTGCATAGTTTTGTTCTGAAGAACAAGTACATGTGAATATTGGAACACAAACGGACCAATTAATGCATGCTTGCTCTCAAAATATTCGTCTAACCACACAAACAGATTACGCCTTGCTGACATCATTGCATTATTTGACATCATTTAAAATTTACACCTTATGCCTGTTTTATTTTACAGAAGGGATTCACACCAATGCATGTTGCAGCAAAATATGGAAGCTTCGATGTGGCTAAACTACTGTTGCAACGCCGAGCGCCTCCGGATGCCGCTGGAAAGGTAGAGTAGGGTGATAAACAAGTATTTTTAGATTAGACCTATTTATTGTAACATTAATCTCATTATTTCTAGAAACTTTATTGGTGGAGTTTGGTGCTGCATCTTTGTCAATTTCTTTAATAACAATTCAAGACAAATTAGTTTTTTTTGTTGCTCATTTATTGTTTAACGTCTAACTTCCTTCCTAGCTTGAAAAGCTAACTTTTAAAATGCAGTAACTAACATTCCCATTTGCAGAATGGGCTCACACCGCTCCATGTTGCTGCTCACTATGACAACCAGAAGGTCGCAATGTTGTTACTTGAAAAAGGAGCTTCTCCTCATGTTACTGCCAAGGTGAGCTCTGTCTTGCTGCATAAAATCCTTTTTTTCTTTTATTTCCTTTTCTTGAATTCCTTGTTATATTTTACCAAGATTTATTCTGGTAAACCTGCTTTGCAATTGTCATTACTTTTCAGTGTAAAATTATTATTAGTCGAAATTATTTATGAGATTGAGTCTGTATTAGTGTTATTAGTGTTATCATTTGGCCATTGGATGCCATTCAGTTAGTAAACTAATAATCCTTCCTTGAACGTGTTTTCTTTTTTTTAAATTGTGTGTGGTACACGTTTTTTTTACAATAATATATTTTTTGAATATAATTTTTTATCTTACTGTAGCTTACCATAAAACAAGCATCTTAAAGGGACACTGTAGACACTGTAATTGCTTCATCTCATTGAAGTGACTACAGTGTCTGTAGTTCAGTCCGATACATGCTTGAAATAAGGTTTTGAAATGGCCTATTTCATAAATCACAGATATTCTAATCTTAATAAACTCCATGCATACCAAATTCTAGAAAATGTTTTTCTGTTTATGGAATGTTCTAGAATGGCTACACTCCTCTTCACATTGCTGCCAAGAAGAACCAGATGGAGATTGCTACTACCCTGCTCAACTATGGTGCCGATACCAATATTCTAACAAAACAGGGAGTGACCCCACTTCACCTAGCAGCCCAAGAAGGACATGCAGATATGGCAACACTGCTGCTGAATAAGAAAGCCAACATTCATGTGGGAACTAAGGTGAGAATTCTTCTTCAACATGCAAAGAAACTATAAAAAAAAACAGGCTTCTTACATGTTGGGTTCTTCACCTGTATTGCTTGGTCACAACTGCCTTGACCCTGGAAGGAGTAAGAGGGTGAATGTCTGGTCATCTTCTAACTAGCAGGCACTAGTTTGAACTAGTTCTGCACCTCACTATTAGAATTAGACTTTAATCAAGCCAGTTAATCAATGTGACACCCCTCTGTGGAGTTCTTTGTTTAACCTAGCAAATAATAACAGTGCCATTTTTAGCCACGTTACCTTTTATTTTAACTGTTTAACTTTGATGTTATGACTTCAATCTTGGTGAGAAAACCCTGTATTTCAATTATTGGTATATGAGAATTTAGGGGGAGGGGTCCTTTATACTGTATATCAATCCATATCAAGACTGATATTATTATTTTTATCAAGCAAAATTTGCATGGGATAACTAATGTTTATGAATTGCATAAATACCATTAAATGAAGGGGTGGATTTGAAGACAGATACAGTACCGTGAGAGATTCCTAGCAACATAGGTTGGTCTTGTCAACTCTAAACATTCCAAGTACTCCTGCTTTTCTTTATGTCAGCAGATTGCAAGTTTGTTAATGTCTATTTACTGGATTACAAATAGTCTACAAATTCATTTTTTTCCCCCTTTTACAGAATGGACTGACACCATTGCATCTTGCTGCCCAGGAAGATAAGGTGAATGTAGCTACACTCCTGGAAAAGAACGGGGCCAACCTAGATGCTCAAACTAAGGTAAATGTTGTCCAGCTGCTATGAATAAGGATTGTTCTAAGATAATTCTCTGTTGAGCACTTCATGTTTCAGTGATCCACCAAACTTCCTTCCCTTATGATAAGGTACCTTCAATTAAAGCCAAAACAATAAGTAGACTCTAATAAAGGTGCCATTAAAAGCACTGAGACGTGCGTCAGGTGCAGTTATATTAGTTAGTTTGCAAGCAGAGTGTTCATAGTGCCAAACCTAGTAGTATGTTTTTAAAAAAAAGAAGAGAGGAAGAAGAGCAGCTGATCAGTATTGCGTAAACGCTGATACTTTGTGAGAAAGTGTGAGCAAACCTGGTATAGGTGAGTGTATTAGGGATAGATTCTAAAACAGCTCTCTCACTTGTTGTGCCCGTATCTCCCTCAATATTCACTGACCTCTTCTTCTTTTCTATTTTTGCTTTAAGTGGTCAGGTGTCAGCAATATACACAGGACTGAAACTCATCTACTAGTATAGTAAGCTGGTTATATGCAGGATTTTGCCATTAACTGATATATTGTGCATTAGGCGCAGATCACTTGGTTGAATAATATCTAGTTTGAAGTTATAAGATAGGTTTGTTGAATGTTTAAACATCAGGACTCCTAGCAACTGAAAGGTAATACACAGTTTAGGGAATTTTATCTATTTCTGTATGGAGGCAATACTAAATAAAACCCAGGAAAGGGTTTCTCTGATGTATGGTAAACCCAGTGAAATGGAGACATTACGGTTACACCTGGTGACATTATTGTAAATACTTTGTTTCCTTTTGAATTAAAATTTGCTTCTGATGCAACTTTCAACTTTAAATACACAAATATCTTTTTGACACTGGCATAGAAAATCTTTGGAAGGTTTTATTGTATTCCTTTCTAGCTGATGATTAAAATTCTTGGTTAAGACCTTCCTTGACAAGTGCTAGCACTGGGTTAGACCTGACTTGCGCCCCTGTTATCAGTAATTATGTATAAGTATAAAAAGGAATCTAGCGTTTCAATACATAAATTGCCCCTGATCGTTCTTTGGTGAGAGCCAAGATTAGCAAATAAAAATATCTATGTATTGCATGCTTTTACCTGTATATTATATAATATGTATTGCTGTGGTGCAATATCAGCTAGAATGAACGGAATGAGATGTTCGGACACCTGACCTGCTTCTGTATAGCAATTCAGATGTTGTCTGCTCTAAGGACATGTCCAAAAGTGCCTAAAATTCACACAACATCACTTCCTACTCTGAGTGTATCGCCTCACCCACACAACCTTATTTTTGCACTTTTTGGGGTCACAAAGTTGATGTGGGCCAATCAGAGTGTAGGTATGCATATTTAATCTTATTTTGACCCTGTTTTTTTTGCCCTATTGCGGCTTCTATTTTAGTTTCCGATTAATGAGTTCTTTACGTCTTCTATGTGTATTCTGGTTTTGATCTCGGCTAGTTTGTAGGAATTTTGAATATCTCTGTAATCCTGACCCGGCTTGTCCTTTCATTTATCCGCCTATCTGTATCCTTGACCTTGGCTAGTATGCTGACTCTGTCTCTCTTTGTTTATATACGTTAAGCCAGGTCATTTTAAGGTCCGGTAATACGTCTCTATCTATTTCTCCTGTTGGGCTTCTCATTTCCTGCATTTCCTGTTTGGATATACTTCTCGAGACTTAAACCCATTGTCCTGCTATGGCCAGCCCACTTGCAACAACCTTTCACCTGTTGTAAGAAACATACTATATGAACTAAATGGGTTGCAATTTTTAGACCGTTTAGCTAAGTGAGAAAAAAAATCTCCAAGTCAGCTATTTTTCCAACTCTCCTCCTTTTGGCCATTATCACTTCTTCTGAACTCCAGTGACTCTAGAACCCTGAAATTATGTGGTCTGTGATGCTCATGACTGGTGAAATAAGTCTGCAGAGGCAGAATTAACAGATCTCTGTGAAAATAATAAACAGGATATGTTCTTCCTACATGCATGATATCTAACACGTTTTATGTATTTTTGTTTACTGGTGTGGAAGGTGTGATGACACCTATGCATGTCAACAGTCAGTCATCTGTTGGGAACTGGTGTCTTTGGGCTTTAGTTTATTAATGAATTTGCATTTTTCTAGCTTGGTTACACGCCACTAATTGTAGCAAGTCATTATGGAAACATTAAGATGGTGAACTTCCTTCTTACACACGGAGCTGGAGTTTCAGTTAAAACAAAGGTAATACTATTATTTCATATGTATTTTATTGAATTTATATTCCGCACATTTCTGCACAACAGTAAACGTGGATAAAAAAGCAGTCATCTCAATATAGAAATTGGTCTATAACTTTTAGATGTACACGGTAGGGGGAGGCAAACATGAAGCATCACTTGTTCTTGTACTAGAACTTCCATGATACACCGTGTCTGAGCTAGATCTAACTTCTATGTGCACATCTGTCTATCTGCCATTCAGTAATTCATTATGCACTCATAGTAAATATGATAAAGTACTTGTGAAATGTGGTATTAGCATACAGAATACCATATTCAGTAACTAAAAAGAATCACTAAGCTTGTCTCCATGAATCCACAACAATTCTAATAAAAATATACTTTATTTCATTAAAATTAATTCAACAATTAAAATATTGTTACAACAGAGTGATCAGAGCATACAATGACACAATGGCTTAAACATTTTGTACTGTGTTCTGTCATTAAAGGGACTCTCCAGTGCCAGGAAAACAAATCCGTTTTCCTGGCACTGCAGGATCCTGCAGTGCCCCCCTCCCTCCAACCCCCCATCCCACGTTGCTGAAGGGGTTCAAACCCCTTCAGTGACTTACCTGAATCCAACACCGATGTCCCTCGGCACTGGGTCAGGCTTCGCCCACGCTCGTCTGATGTCGACAGGGGAGGGGACAATAAAAACAATGTTTAGTTTAACTAGAAGAAATTAGTATTCCTTACACATGATGTCACCCTGAAGTAGGTCTTAAATGTGGCTTTCAACCTAATCTGGCAAGCACGTCAGCGGCCCCAAAACAATGTGTCCTTTCTCAGCATTTCTCAGCTCAGCATAGTGTCACGTCAGGAAACGGTGATATTAAATGGTTTTATTTGCTTCACATCTTTTATTTCTTTTAAACAACCAAACACACACAGAGTGCCCTATTCTTTTTTGGCTTAAAGAAGAAATGTACTAAACTAAAGAGTTGATTTTAATTATCTGTAAATAAAATCTTTAAAGGAACACTATAGGCATCAAAACAAATGCAACCTACTGAAGCAGTTTTACAGTCTCACTGCTCATTTCTCTTTCATGCAGGGACTCATTTTGCAATGAACAAGGAGGAAATTAAACCTGCACAATTTACCAATCTCTTGTCACACATGTCAGGGTCTTGATTTAATTTGTTTGTATTTGTTAGAAAAGCTTTTCAAATGGTTTATCTACCAAAGTCACCATTAATGTCTATGGGATACCTTGTAGATAAATAATTTGCAAAGTTGACTGAAACTTTAAGCCGCGTTATAGACTACTTGCTAACTAGTTAGCTGTCAGTCTATCTGTCTACGCCTGCATTAGGTGGCTTTCCAAGTAAATGGAATTCACTGATATGATATAGCTGGCGATTACAGGAATAATATAGGAATATAAAAGAATAAACATTTTGATAGATTATTTGATTATGCTTTGATTTCCCTTTAAGTCTTGGAACCTGCTATAAACAATGTTGCCATGATCTTTGTGTTAATTGCTTAATCACTGTTATTTCTCCCAAACAGAACGGCTACACCCCTTTACATCAAGCCGCCCAGCAAGGACATACCCACATCATAAACGTCCTGCTGCAGCATGGCGCCAAACCGAATGCTACAACTGCGGTACGTTACCTTTTTCATTTTCTTGCTGATGCCAGTATTGTCTCCAGAAGACAATTGTTGTGTTTATGACCACATTACTGCATTAGACTAGAGGGTTTGACAGGGTAGGGGGGTTAAGATTTCTTTTTGGTGTCAATCATAAACCCTATAGTAACATGCATAAATATTCAGCTGTTTATTTTTATAAAAAGTGCAGTAAACAAAGTAACTAAATGGACACTTCGGACTCCTAAAAAGTGCAAACTTCAAAAGCAATTGGCACATTTATAAATCAACCTGGCTACACCCCCTGGCTGTCAATCAGATAACAGATCCTGTTACTTTCTGGTTTGGTTAGAAACATAGAATGTGACGGCTGATAAGAACCATTCGGCCCATCTAGTCTGCCCAAAAGGGCTCCACTGGTTAGCTTAGTGGAGCGAAACTCAAGCGGCAGCAATTGCCTAGAGCATCTGCATTGGGAAATTTGTGACTGAACAGCGATAAAGTCTAGGCTGCGGAAGAAGTGGGGACTGGCAAAGGTCTCAGACAAGAGTTCTGCAGCTTTTGCAGGTGTTACATGCATTTAATCAAGAATATAAAAAAAAAAAAAAGAGCCTGATTGTAGTTAAAAATTGTCCCCCTAAGCCTCCGCTCCCCCAAAATGGAATTACCTCAACGCACTCATCTTTCCTTACTGTTGTACAAGAATAAGTCGCTCACTAAACACCTTCTGAAGGCAGCGAGAAGCCTGATGTTGCTCTTTTGGACTCATAAAGACTCATTTGCCCCATAAATCCATATATTCTGACACCCTCCCTCCTTTACTTTTTCTTTCTTCTCTTGCCTCTTCTTCTTTTTCTTCTTTTTTTTTCTCCTTGCCTTGTCTTACTCTTTGCACTTACTTTTTAGTTTGTGGTGCCCCTGATGGGGTGAACGCACTGACTTTCTGACTTTTTTAGGTGCCTTTGTTATTGCTGTGTGTCTTTCCCAGGGGATGTACATCCACTCTTGCTCCTGTAGCTTTGTGATTTTGTGTCTATCTCAACTTTGTATGTTACAATTGTTAAAGATTTTCAAAAACAAGTCCCTCCCCCCCCCAAAAAAAATTCAGTAAGCAAATCAAATGAGAATATTTGGTATTTTAATTTGGAAACCTCTTCTTCTGACTAAACACCCCCAACCATTCCTTCTTTCCTTGTTTATTTGGTTTAAGATATGATTTTCATACATTCTACCCATTCACTTTGAGCCTTGGCATTGACATTTATATATTGATTAGTCCCCTGGTCTTCCCCACTCACCAAGGAGAACTCATTCATGATTTCACTTCCCATCATGTGCATGGCATGAAGGCTAGTACTGAATACCTCCCAACATTGATCAGGATGAGTGGACAGGCTCTGAGGGGAGCCTCACCAGTGACATGACTTGTGTCACTGGTGATGTCCATAATAGACAGGTCTGCTCACTAAAGGGGCCTGTTTGACTGGACCATGTTGACCTTAGACCCTACAGGACTTTGTAGAGAGTGAAGGCTCAATGTGCCAGCACTGCATTAATACATTAAAATAGGAAAATGTTTTACCCTTCCTTGCTTACCTTTTTTATTTTTTTTAAAGGAGAGTGCTATCTCTCCTGATGATACAGTGTGGGTAATGATTGCTTTGTGGTTAGAGGGGGTTAATAGTAAATCCCTGGTGGTGTAGTGATGGAGTGCATTAATAAGGACTTCCTGTTGGTCCGGTGATGTAGTGCATGGTCTGCATCTTTGCCTTGTGCAGACCATATGAATCACTTATGCGCGGTCTCCGTCACTGTCTGCTGAAACCGCAAAGGACTGATTAATATGGTGTGCGCTAGTCCACAGCCACACTACCTGACTACCAGGAAATCATTTTTTTTTTCAATCGCCTGTGCTGCCTTACAGTAGAGTCGTACCACAGATTACCTACAATGCTGCGAACCACAGAAGCATGCCAGCAGAGACGTTTCTGCATGCCATAGTTTTGCCAGAATTGTCTTAGGCTGTATGATGTGAACTGAGAATTAATAAGTGGACCTGGAGATCCAAATCTTGATTCTGATTTGTTATTAGGAAGTCCTAAGGGATTTAGGGATAAGGGATAATTTTGTTTTGAAATGTAATCACATATTTTATTATATTTAATGCCTGCTGGCTGCTCATACAGCAAGAGGACCTTTCATAACGTTTGTTTAGTAGACAGCTTGACATTGTTTGTGAATCATTTATATGAAATAACATATTACAAATTTACTGGTTATCATACAGTGTACATTACAGAGACTGGTACATTATATAATGTGATGCATGTGTCCATCTGTGTGTGTGTGTGTGTGTTTAATACTAATTTTATTACAGTTAATACAGCCACATATATTCTCCAGACTTTTAGCAATAGAAGGTGTGTGTGATCCATTGTGTAATTTCTCACATCACTTCCTGATGTACATGATCCAATTACTAGATCTGCATCTGTTATTTTTGTTATTACTTACAGATGAGGAAAAAACAATGTCAGGTGGTTTGTGAATAATATATGTTACTGACATATAGTAAAAGTTATTATGTAGATGCTACAGTAAAACTTTCCTCTGTGGAAATAACATTGCACTTGGACTAAATGACTGTCAGATGTGAGCGTGTAGCTTTATTTTTCTTAAGGGAGTACAACATCCAGATGAATCCAGCTTTCATTAGCACTGTACTTCCTTAGACAAACTGAATTCTGGAGAGGATCTATTTCTCTCTAAATGGATTTGAAGCATTTAAATTCTGTTTTTGTTTTCCTTTTCGGTTTTGTGATAAAATATATTACAGAAGCCTACTCTGCGCTTGGGTACAGCCTTCAGTCATTTGCATGGAAGGCAAATGTGAATTAGTGTGTGACAGCCTTAAAGCAGATACTAGGCTTTATGCAGAAACACTGGCAGATGTCGGTATGTTGTGTTGCCATGGCGATAAAAGCAAAGGCAAACTACTTCTCAACTTAGCTACCGATTATTGGTAGAAACTAGTGCCTTTTATTCTGTGCTTGGTGACTTGCTTGAGATGGAAAGGCTGGCTCATACACTGTAGTCTGTGTGATCTCACTAAATCCAATTCTCTCATCCTCATTCCCTCTCCACCTTCCCCTTTACAGAATGGCAACACAGCCCTCGCAATTGCTAGACGCCTAGGATATATCTCAGTGGTGGATACATTGAAGGTTGTTACTGAAGAAATCGTCACAACAACAACTGTAAGTATTACTTGGATTCTGAAAATATTAGTGTTAATTGTGGGTTCATTGATTAAAGACACGGAGTATCTAGAGTATATAGAGATTTGCCTTAAAGTTTTCGCTTTTGTTGTATAACAAATGTTGTTCCAAAAAAAATAAAAAAGGTGCGATACCTTTTATATAAATATATGCAATATTGGTGTTAATTGTAGAAAATGTAAAAACAAAAGTCATTTTAGTGTGGTTTTCTGTACTACATACAGAAAACCAGTTAGTTGACAAAACTTTTTTTCCATTATTATTCTGTATTTTTGACTACGGTGATTAACAAAATGAAAAACCTTATGGTTATTCAATAAAGTGACATATAGTGTTGAATCGCTGAGAGGGGAAAAAAGTACTATTTATTGATTTATCATGTTCTAACAAAGAAAAAGTATCTGTGCTACTGAGGATACATTTTCTGTCGAGCAATAAAGGGTTAAAATAAAATGATGTCACCGTTTGCAGCTTTAGGAGACCAGCATAAAACTGGCTCTCAGTCTAACAGAGAGAATTTGCAAATAATGAGCAATCTGTTACTTGCGTAGGAGGCAGACTCCTAGAAAACATATCACCCATTACTACAATTTATCCATTGCATCTCACTGTATGTAGTAATTTACCAACATGCCCTACTAGCTACATACATAACCGTGGTGGGATTTATTCACTAAACTGGATATTGTTGAGAATGGGAAAGAGAATTGCAAAAAAAAATAATTAGAAGAAAATATCAGCTAGCTTTCCCGTTTTTGGCTTAGCTTTAAGTATGAAACACCCATTTAACTCTCCAAAATTCATGGTTTAGTGAAATTTAACTCTCCAAAATTCATGGTTTAGTGAAATAAACCCTGAATGTTACTTTTATTCATGTACCACGTTAAAAGTTGCAAATCAACAACATGTGCTAATGTGTCTTAACTAAGTATCTGGGAATTAAGAATTTCCAGCTCTAACTATGTAAAGTCATAACAGGAATGGAAGACCAGAATAGCATCCCCTTTGCCAAAATGCACAATAAACTGGTGCACAATAGAAGCAAAGATAACCTACTTGTATACTACACTTATGCAATACCGAAGGCCCTCTCCTCATTCATAGCCCATCCTCAAGGACACCTTTATGGAATGCAGAATGCTTGGTTTTCTCCTGGAACAATTCAAATGTTCAACCTAGTGTCCAAGTGCATTTGTATTATTTACTTAACAATTTAACTATTTGTTTATACACCTTACATACTTCTAACAGCCATGCTTTAAAAAATATATATATTTTTTGCTATTTAGGGCAGAGTCTATTTTTTAAAAAGAAACTAAATCATTAATATTGACATTTTTACAATGGTCTTTACCCTTCAATTTAAAGGAGAACAATCTCATCTCATGATTTTTAGTTATAAGTTTATTTGTCCCTATATTTAACAAATATGCAAGGTATGAAAAATAAAATTAAATGTACCAATCCACACCTCTTTTTCATTCAACTGGGTACCTCCATCTTAGCTCCCTTATCTACACAGATATTTTCAAATCCTATACATTGAGGTACCCAGAACCAACATAGCAGGTCGACTAGCTTGCGTACCCTTGTAACCACATTACCATTTTTGTATTGCACATTTTTGAACAGAACTGAGTCAGCTGGGAAATGACACCTGGGATTTTTATGACATGTCCTAAAGACTTCTAAAAGCTTTCAACAATCTAGGTTTGTTCGACCTTCTTTTGGGGTTAATGAGAGATCACTCCTTTACATTTTTTCACTTTTATTCAGAAATAAAGTACCTGAAAATCTAAGTTTGCAGGTATACTGGAGTGTCGGCCATTAGATATGTTAGTTATTTAGAAAATCAAACCTCTCAATCTTTTAAGGCTTCTTATTTTTAAGTCGGGTGTTATCCATTTTTGAACAGTATTACTTCTTTAAAAGTATTTCTTTGTATGTTCTTAATGATGAGTCTTAATCTTTATTTGTTCTTGGCCTTACTACGGGCTGTCACATGATGCTGTAGCTTTATTATCACTGATTGGTATTCATGCTTTGTCTCTCTCTCTTCCCTCCTCCCACGGCAAATCTACCCACCTGCCGTCTGTTACTTCTATCTTTACCAGAATTGGGACAGATTTCCGTAGTCAAAGTGAAACAAACACATTTTATTTAACCCTTTAGTTATTTAGGAATCAGTATATTCCATGTACACAATTGAGAATGTGTTATAATCTTTCATGTTTGATTGTCCATTCTTTTCTCCTAAAGTGCTGGTATTGATTTAGACCCATTGAGATATATATATATATATATATATATATATATATATATATATATATATATATATATATATATATATATATATATATATATATATATATATATATATATATATATATATATATATATATATATATATATATATATATATATATATATATATATATATATATATATATATATATATATATATATATATATATATATATATATATATATATATATATATTTTTTTTCTAATATTTATAACATAATATTTTTCTTATGTATTGCTCTTGCTGTTATATATATATATATATATATATTTATTTTAAATACTTTACGTTATCAATGCTACAAACCCCTGCAGACACTTTGAGATACTGTAAATGTGCTTTTATAATTCGAATTAAAGCTAATTTGAAATCGTTTCAGTCTCATCAGACAAGAGTTAATTAAAAATTAAATAAGGTAGGCACACTCAATATGAAATATACGCGCAAGCTCCCAAGTGGAGCTCTATGAAAATACGATATGGGGTGCTCACTCACATAAGGCTTTATCCCCAAAAGCCCAAATACATGTAAATAACATCAGACAAGACAAGAGTGCCATTTTAAATCAATATTACTAATGATTTATTTTATTTAATGTTTGTACAATGTATAAACGGTTGTTGTTGTTGTTGTTTTGTATTTTAGCATACCGTTACCGAGAAACACAAACTGAATGTGCCTGAAACAATGACTGAAGTGCTTGATGTTTCTGATGAGGAAGGTATGTGTTCGTACGGTGGTATGTAGTATGCATTTTGTTTAAGTCTTTAGTGGCAAAATATTTTGTGAGATTTAATAAAGCTAAGAACAATAGTAAATAAACAATTACATGTAGGGAATCTACTATGAATTGATTATAAACGTATTACCACAATAGTACCATAACCCAATAATGTACCATAATATCTTAACAGCATTACAGGCCCCCAGGCAAAGCTGTGCACTGAGGCCCAGCCTACACAAACACTCACAGGAATGAAAATTTAAATTATTGATAAAATTAAAGGAACATCATAGGGTCAGCATCATAGGGTCAGCAACACTTCCTGACCCCCTTGTCTCCCTTAAATTTAGTAATAACTCACCTTAATTCCAGTGCGGCAAGGGTCTGCTGACACTGGCTCCGCCTTCTTGGCCGAGATCATCACAATTGGTTATCTCAGCCAATCACAATGCTTTCCCATAGGACAGCATTGAATGGGCTGAGATTGTCATTTCTGATGATCTCAGCCAAGTAGGCAGGCTTGGTGGCAGAGCCAAATGTCGCCCTGGCCAGTCAGTATCTCCGCGTAGAGATGTATTGAATCAATGTCGCTGTCTGAGGAGTAGCCACTGGAGTTGACCCTAGGCTGTACTGTAAACACTGCTTTTTTTTTTGCTTTTTTTTCAAGGCAGTTGTGACGGACTGCCTGGCTCCCCGACCGGGTGTCTCTGCCAATCAATGCTCCTAGTGCTCACGAGTACTCCAAGCACACCACCAGACCCAATAAGCATTGTAGTCCCCACTTCCAGTGTTATAGCTTGGTTGGGGTCTTGCTGTCCTCCACCCACCCTGGACCGAAGACCAGGATCCAGCTTCCAGTGGCTAGACCTCTCCTCCAAGAGAGTGTAGCAATATGCTCTAAAAAAATAGAGCAAGTGATTATAATCCCAGAGGAGTATAGTAATATAGCAATCCCTAGAGTAGATACAGCCATTTCCCCCACACATGAGATGAGACTCTATGTTGAGGGTAAGCAGGAACTTGTTTATTGGTAGCAACAACTGGCCTTATATGCAAGTCCCCCCCTGGACTTGAGCGTAAACCACAGCAGAAAAAAACACAATTATATTGGCTCTTAGATCCAGGACACTCCCATACATAATGAGACAATCCCTCCCCTGTGCCTGGGAGATAATTGAGTCATGGACTGTACTAACTCAATTATCTCCAGGCAGAAAAACACACATTTCAGCAATACCCCGAAAGTAACTCGAAAACCCATGGAAGCCCCACAAATGTTACATCCCCTGATAGCCCAATCTGGGTGACCAACATATCCAAAAATCACCCAGATCGGTTCAGGGGTTCAGGATTTCCATGGAAGTCATATTTTGACCGACCGCACACGAGGCTCCTGCTCAGAAGAGTTCCATGAATTCAGGCTGTGCAGTCGGTCTCTTGTGAGAATACCCAATATAGTCCAAAATACCGAACGTAAAAGTTTGTGGGTAGATTCAGTCTATGCCTCTCATTCGGGAGTTTGCTCCCACCAAACGCCGCTCTACTCATACGAACATATTTGGAGATGGAAGTTCCATCTGTGTTTGTGGCATCGAGTGTCCGATTATAGTTCCATGCACTCGACGACCAAACACTGCTGTATGTGTTCACGGCTGTTCACGGATGGCTGCAGCCACGTGTTCGCGCATACGAATGACGGCCACCCAGCTAACCACTTAGAACGTTGCTGTTAAGGTGTTGATAGGGGTCAAAAGAGTCAACAAGCAGCACACGACAGTTCATTCAGTACGAACAACATTAGTCTGATCCGTTCGGCAAACTCCAAATACCGAACCGTACAAGTACAAAAGGCACGAACCGTGTAAACAAGGATTAACACAGGTGCGATAGTCCTGGGGCAAGAGGCTGGCAAGCAAGCCCCTCCAAGAACCAGTGGCGAGTTTCCTTTCGCAACAGCAGCGTTTACAGTAAAACGCCAGCATGTTCTGACTATTCTCACCAGAACAACTACATTAAGCTGTAGATGTTCTGGTGACTATAATATCCCTTTAAGTTTACATTTATGTCGCCTCCAACAAAATCAGTGTTTAAACATTAAAAAAAACATACTGTAAAACAGAGATTAATTCACACAAACATTTAGTAGGTAGCAGGGGGAGGCAACTGACATGGACTGTTTAAAAATTTTAGAAGAACTTTATTATAGCTTTACGGCTTTAAGTGTTGATTTTGTTTCGCTTATGTACAAGTAGTACGTGTATGTTTTTTTCCGCCAAGGTCAAGATATGCATTCGCAACAGCAAGGTTGCATGTACAAATAACAGCTGATACTGAAGTCTACCTAAATGTTTTAATAAAAATGGTTTGAAGGTTCTCAATAAATCTCCCAGAATAATATACAAAACATTTGGCAAGCCCAGTGTGCCCATGCGTAAAGACAGCCCTGCATAACCCATGCAACTTTGCATGCATCCATGCAATAGGAATTACTCTATTTACGAAATCCATGCAAAATCCATTACTCTATTTACAAAATCCATGCAATAATAAGCAATAATTTATTAAGCCAAATAATTTTATTAATTTATTAATAACCAAAACATATAGAACAGCTTTTACAATAGTAAATGTATATGACATGTTTTCTTGGGCCTTTTGTTTTCAACCAGAATAATCACAGTAGACTAACACTGCATACAGAGATTTACACTCTGCTGAATCCTTAAAGTTTGTTTTTTTTACTTTTAGGTTCAAAACTATATTGCAGTTATTCTTGAATTTTAAAAGATGCCCAGTTTTCATGCGTGCACACATATGATTTGAGATGCTTACCCACTTATGTTTTTTTTTTAATACTGAAGGATAGGCATGTTGTATGGCAAAAATGTATGCAACTATGAGGCAAAGTGCCACATTTCACGCAATCCGTGCGAACATTCCATTTATCTCTTTGGCAATTGTTCCAAAGAAAACTCTTTGGGGAGATTTATCAAAGTGTCATGATGGCAAAGCTGGTGTAACCTTGTAGAATGGTTTATAATATCCAAAGGAACATGCCTGCTGATTCCAATGCTTTATATGGTGGCTGCTCAACTTTTAGAATGCTACACCACTTTTCCACCACCTTCAAAACTTTTCCTCTTTTCCCTAGAAATACTGCATTATTGCCTGTCTAAAAAGGGCTGGGTTCTTTGTGCAGTGAATGGAACATCGGTGGTATAGGTGAAAACCTGCTTAGCATTTTCGCTAAGCAAGTACACTGGTGTGTTCAATGTTGGCAGTACTCTTGACAAGCTCACCACGGGATATTTTGAATCATTGTTCTAATTATCCAGTTTGGGTTTAGAGTTTACTGCCATATCGTGCATTGCTCGACTCTCATGCACACTTGCTTAGCAACATCATGGTCAGTACATCTATGTGATATATACTCTCCTGCGGAGTACTGGATTATCCTTTTGAGTATGTTGTTTTACATTGTCACAATGAATTGTGCTTCACGCAGCCTTTAAGCTCATGAGTGAATACTTGTCTGAAGAGAAACTTCTCGATATGGAAGGTATCAAATCAGTGTTCTAGTGTGACTTGAGTTTTTGATTTTGAGTGTGTTTGATGCAGATCTGCTTGTCGGCTTTGTCGATTTTCTAACATTGAATTGTCAGACAATGGGAGGATAGATGCAAAAAGCACTACATTCTTCCACTATATACCATACATTCCATATATATCAATTACCTAAGAGTTTTCATAAAGAGGAACATAGTACTTTGAACACATGGTTTTTATTGAATGCATGGATGCACACATATCCAATTTGTTTGGTACGCAAACACTTTCATTTTAAAAAAACTGCAAACTAGCACAACAGAACCCCTAAAGTTTGCTCCCTTTGTTGCCAGTGTTTGAGAGGAATGTGTACAACAAGTAACTACACTGTTTCTGTGGTGGCTGAGAGGCACACTTTATTTATAGACATATACTATACCATATAATACAATGGTATATCCTGTAATGTTATACTGTCAATCAAACTGTTTCTAAGTGCATGTATTCTGAAATCAATAGTGAAAATCGCTGTAAAGGAATACTGTAAGCAACCATAAACACTACAGCTGCTGTGGTTGTTATGATGTCAAGAGTGCCCTGGTGCTGTACCAGTGTAACAACTTACCTTGGGTCCCCTTGGCTCCTGCGGCGCAACCAGTCTCATCCTGTAAGAAAAGCCAAATGTATCTCGGCAGCTAAGTAGGTCTGATACAGGACTGCACACAGAGACTGAGAGTTCTCCACGGCCTGCTTAACTCAGCAGAGCTAACCAGATTCACCTGGAGGACAATCTATAAACAAATGATGCATCTGCAGCCACTTGGTTGGACACAGATAAATTCTAAAATGGTTTTACAAATTGCACTGCGCTAGCGCTAGGGCAATACTGGCAAGTGGCAATGTAACCACTACAGTTAGATGTAGTGGTTATGGTGCTTGTAGTGTTCCTTTAAACACACTCTATATTGTATAGTAGAACAAGTTAAGGAAAACAATAAATTATGTTTGTATTACCCAGAAAATAATGGTTTGTAATATATGGGCTAAGACTCTGATGAATTGCATCTATATGTTTTTATTACATGTGAAAAGAAATGTTATTCATTACATCTTGACAATTATGCTGTATGCCTGACAATTACTCATTGCTAACACACAATTACATATTCTGCATCCTATCTCTTATCCTTGTGTGCATTTTGATGTTTGTTCTGTTAATGATAAAACAAGATTGTTTTACCAAAGTATACTTTTTTCCATGGGATGATACTTTGACAGGAAAAGCTACTAACATTGTGTTTTGAATGGGTTGATATTTTATATGTGTTGATAATTTGCCATGTAAGATGTTTGAATGCCATGTCCTTGTGCTAACTTGTAGTGATTATGGTGAGCATTATACTGCTGTTCAGCATTTGTGACGCCTATTAAAGCTTTTTCAAACCTTTGCACAAGGAGATGATACAATGACTGGAGACGGGGGAGAGTATCTTCGACCTGAGGATTTAAAAGAACTTGGAGATGATTCTCTGCCAAGCAGCCATTTTCTGGATGGCATGAACTATCTAGGATACGGCCTGGATGGGGGACGCTCTGACAGGTATGTGAATACGAAGTCTCTGTTCTTTAAAGTAAATATTTAAATATTATAATGTCAATAAATGGCATATTAATTTTTATGCTCATGTGATATGTAGAAATTAAACAAGTGTGTACCAATTCACAAAATCCCCCCATCTTGGTTCACATGTATACGTGTAAAATTGTGTAGCATTGTTTCATTTGTATGAGGGAACCTAATCTCTCTTGCATTTCTTTATCAGAATAATTTAATTAGATATCAATTTTATTTGGTTGTTATTTACCCATCAATTATTACTTGCAAGCATCACTAATGGCCGCATATTTTGTGATGCAGAGATTACTTAGATGCCACAAATGACTGATTTTTCTAAATAACTGACTCATGGAGAAATGTATCCAAAGTGCTCTATTATAAAGAGTGGTGAAAAAATGTATAAGGGGAGGAGTGATGGCCTACTTTTTAGTACACAACACTTTGATAAATCTTCCCTTTGAAAGCAATACAAAAGTCTTCTTAACACTATAGTGTCCCTCTGCACCCCTTTCCTCTCGGCGGGACCCCTGCCCTCATGCCAATTAAAGGGTTAAAAACACTTAGAAATGCTCACCTTTCTCCAGTCCCCAGATCCCTGAGCTCTGGCTCCGTCAGTTCCTCCTCTGATGTCAGCACCGAGGGGGAACCTAATGCACACGCGCAACAAGTGACCCGCACACATTAAGCCTGCCCATAGCAAAGCATTGAATAAATGCTTTCCTATGAGGGATTTAAAGATGCTGGATGTCCTAATCCACAGCGTGAGGATGTCCAGAGATGTTTTTACTGAGTTAAACTCTATGAAACTGTAGGAAGCACCTTTAGTGGCTCTCTGCTAAACAGCCACAAGAGGCAGTTATAAAGGAACCCTTTAAACCATTATTTAAAAATCATTATGTTTATAAAATAAAAAGTAAAGTAACCAAGGAAATTGGGAAGAATTATAGTGGATAAAAGAAGACGAGAGGATGCAGCTCCAGTGGATGCTGCAGAGAGTGCATGATTGCTTAAAGGACCACTATAGGCACCCAGACCACTTCAGCTTAATGAAGTGGTCTGGGTGCCAGGTCCCTCTAGGATTAACCTTTTCTGCTGTAAACATAGCAGTTTCAGAGAAACTGCTATGTTTACAAATGGGTTAACCCAGCCTCTAGTGGCTGTCTCATTGACAGCCGCTGGAGGCGCTTCCGCGCTTCTCACTGTGATTTTCACAGTGAGAAGACGCCAGCGTCCATAGGAAAGCATTGAGATGCATGCGCATTCAGCCGATGACCGGAAAGGAGGAGGAGAGTTCCCAGTGCCGAGGGAGTCCGGCGCCGCAACAAAGGTAAGGGATTAACCTCTTTCTCCCCCTAGAGCCCGGCGTGAGGGGGACCCAAGGACCCTATAGAGCCAGGAAAACTAGTATGTTTTCCTGGCACTATAGTGGTCCTTTAAAGGGATGTATTAGGCATCAATACAACTTTAGCTTAAGGAAGAAGTTTTGGTCTAATCAGTTTGTTTATGCCATCCCATTCACACCTCCCAGCATTTGACTTGCACAGCCTTCCTAAACACGTCCTGTAAAGAGACATCTAATGTTTAAACTTGCATGAGGACATCCAGCATCAATAAAATCCCAATAGGAAATCATTGAAGCAATGCTCTCCTATGGGGAGGGCCTGAGGCGCACGCCGTGCATGCGCATTAGCCTCCCCCACCTGTTGGATGATGTTGAAGGAGACAGAGCGCAGCCCCGGGTGAGCAAGTAAAGTTTATTTTTAATTTGTAGTTTTCTTTATTGATTTTTCACAGTAAACGGGGTACAGAACGGAAAAAGGGAGGGGTAAACTTCCATTCACAGTTCGTGTTTATCATTTCAAGTTTATCATAGTAAAGTTTATTTTTAACCATTTTTGAGCTGGATGATCGAGTAGGGGGGTTGGAGGAAGGGGTCAGAGGGTTCTATAGTGTTAGGAATACAGATTTTTATTCTCAACACTATGTAATCACTTTGATAGCTTTGTAGACCTTCCTGTCTGTGATTAAAATTCAATTTGCAGAGCAGGAGATTAAAAAAACAACTTCTAAAGCAAGTTAACATCCGATTGAAAACAAACCATTTTTTTTCCTTGTAGGCTGTGTGAGTCACAGCATAGGAGGCATGGCTAGGGTTGCATAAACATAAACTCCCAAATGGCAAAGAATTGAGCAGTGTGACTGAAGGGGCATGATCTATTAACCAAAACTGCTTCATTCCGCTAAAGTTGTTTTGATGCTTCTAGTATCCCTTTCAAAGCATTGGAGAGACAGGTGATATCCATTCTTCAGAAGTTTGTATCAAAGGTTGTTAGACATGTTAGCATAATCTTTTCTTTTGCCTAGTGAAACATCCCTGTTTTAAACTGAGGCAGGAGATACTGCTGGAAAAACTGGCAGGATGGATATTTTGCTATAAATGTTAGGTGAATGCTGTGCCACTGATTTTAATTGGTGTTTGATGTCCTGGTGACACTCTTGGGGTAGTGAAAATAAAATTAATTGAGGCTTTCTAGATTGAAAATGCAGTAAGGACCCACACAAATTTCCACGTCTTTCCAGATTAGTAGCAGGCCTCTTTATTACATTAAAAATGTATTTCTTTATATTTAACGTCATAGTTTAGTGAATTACCCTGTAACATGTAGTAGCAACTTTATTAAAGTGACCCCAATGGCAAGGGAACTTTACCATTGATAAATTAATTTCTTTCATATGTGCAAAATAAGAACTTCTAATTATGAAAGAAACATATTTGGTTTTCTGTTTTTCTGCAAAATAACAAAATAAAATAAAGTCACCCTAAAATATACAGTGTCCAATTTTTGCTTCTGTGATGTGTACAGAGCAAACTGAGATGTCCCAACATATCAAATAACAGCATGCCATCCCACTTAAAAATGAGGCAATACTAATTACATTATGGGACTTGACATCGATTCATGTAAATCAATTTTTTATACTAATACTGCAGTTACAATTCATTTCCTAACTGTTATCTGTCATTATTTATGGTTTCTGTTTTTTTTTTTTTTTCTTTTGCTCCTTTTGTGGATGATTTCCACAGTGCTATGCCTAGGTAGGTATCACATTGCATGCCATAAAGTGTCATATTTACACATCCATTTAAACATGCCTCCCACTTCTCTTTTAATTATATGTTCTTCATGTCATACATGCCTTAATGTCAAGCACCAGTCATTATATTTAACACCATGCTGCCCTAATAAAGCTTGCTTTGGAAGCAGTAATAACCCATTATATGTTAAAAATTATAAAAATATGTTGTTTTTTTTTTTTTTCAACATATATATATAGCACTTGCAGATCATTTGCTCATGTAAACAAATAAAAAATAAATATAAGAGATTAGAAAAAACTGTCTGGGGCGATCAACAGAAATATCAATATTTTACATCATATTTCGATTTTTCAAATTTATGTAGAGATGATTAATTAGCATGTTTTGTGGAATGTTGGGGGATTATATCGCAAGCTAATCTGCCATCAGCTAAATCACACGGCAGAAGCTGATTGGTGGAGTAACTGTAAATCTTTTTTGTTTTTAAAAAAACATGAAAATCTTTACTTCTCACAGAGGGAAGCAATTGCATCCATACCAGATGCCGCTCACAAATGCAGTGTTTCTTTTTGTTTTAATACAATCATTACTGTCATCTTAACCTATGCCACTTATAAAATGAATAACATTTAAAGACACATTGCAGATTTCCCCCCATTCTTTAGAATATGTATGTTAATGTGGGTGTAGGAAAATTGTGTAGGAGATTGCTTTCGTAAATGCATCGTGATTTTGTGTTTCTGATTGCTAAAGCAACCAGCTTGCTATTTTGCAATGTTTTCCTCTGTTTGTTGTCAAGCATAAAAAAAAGGCATAAGTTGCGCATTTATTTTTTTAGAAAGCTTTCCCCAGTACAGCATCAGCATCAGACTAAAAGCAAGCCTATAGCTGACCATGTGACTGTCTTATACTGTATCTTCCAGGGGATGAGATATTTTGTGTCCTTGTTTATTGTACTTTTTCTAGAAAACATTTTCTATTTCAAGTATATATATATTGCAAACTATGCTTTATACATCTAATTTCCTTGACACGTCATATGCTGTGCCTCTCAAGATATAATGTAACTTCCCAATTCTGGTCATGAAGAAGTTAAGTAGTGAATGTACTGTGGTGATTGGTCTCAGAGAACCTGCGTAAGTTTTCTCCCCTGGAAGCTGCATCCAATGCTAATAGCTCACTTTTTTCATTCCCTTGCTTTTTCCTTTCATCTCACCTCCACACACCCAACACTGCTTCTGGTTTTTACATGTGCCCACCAACCAGCCTGCAATCCTTCAGTTCAGACAGGGCACACACCCTGAGCCATGCATCGTACCTGAGAGGCAGTGCCATGATAGATGACACCATGATCATCCCCCATGAACAGGTGAGTATACCTTCCAGTCAATCTTTAAACGGATTGCCCCATGTCAGGAATGTTGTTGCCGTCTGTTATTACACTCTGTCTTAAGGACATTAGAACAAGGGGATAAAGCCTAATGCTGCGTTATCACAAGCTCCCAGTGCCCTTTCCTGATATATAACCAACATAACAAGCACTCTAAAAGCTCCAGTGTAGCACAATATAGCATGTGACCACTATGCCATCAAGATAGAGTGGGTTGTGGATGGATAGATGGGATTTATAGACCGAGATGTAGACTGATAGATGGATGGGCAGATACATAGATTTGGTCCCATAATTGGAGTCCAATTTTCAGAAAAGTAAAAAAATGTAAATCAAGTGACTGCCATCCTATAAGAAGTGAAATGTCAAAGTGAAAGCTCTGGTATTCTTCTATAAATAGTTTTGTTGTTAGCTTGACAGTGGATCTCGAAAGTAGTTGCACTTGCACTGTAAATCCCCGTATAGTGATAGTCCGTCTGTGAGCTAGCTTGGGCTTGCGTTTTGTTGTAATTATTAATAATTGAACAGTCCAGTCAATATCCGTGTACAGACAGGCACTTTAATATACTTGTACATGGTTGATTACTTTTGTTAATTCTCTTCTCTTTTGTCGTGTCATTAATATAGACCATTTGCTGTTATATTGTTCAGGCATTTATAGTATGTGACATAATTCAGTCTTTGTGACCTTTCAGGTGACGTACTTAGCTAAGCAAGCAGATCAGAACACTTACCGTCTCAGCTGGGGGACAGACAATCTAGATAATGTGGCGCTTTCATCTAGTCCTATTCATTCTGGGTAAGTACAGGGGCACAAACTAAGTAATATATTGACCATTATTATATATACTACCTTATCAAATAGATTTTAGAACTGATAGTGCCTCATCGTGCAAGATGTATTTCATTGAGTTGTTTGGGTTGTTTTTGTGTATCATCTGTAACTTTTAAATACCAATGGAAACAGGAATCATGATGCATATTACAATCTTCGTAAGTACATATATTTTTTGTGTGATGTTACTCCTAAATGGGAGTAAGACTGTCATTTGTGTGAGGCATAGTGTAATAATAACGTGGTATAATTTAAAAAAAAAATCCACAAGTGAACATGTTTATTACATTCACTAGCTAGTTTAAATGTAAATGCATCTTTTGTTAGCAATGGGTCTTAAAGTACATTGAAGCTCTAAAACTGCCTTTGAGTCAAAAATTGGCCAGAGCAAAAAAGTTAATGTACATCCTTGTGAGCTTTTTTTGGTCACCTATGTTAATACACTACTGTCTTTGTTCCTTTTAGCTTATTAAGAGTGTGGACAAAAGATCTTGTGACCATCTTTGTAGACCTCTTGCAATGCACTTCAAAATGGAGCATGTTGTAATTTGTAGGTGGAAGCAGTTCCATGATCCATTGCTTTGTCCTGAATATTCAAGTGCCTGATGTATTCACTAAACTTCACTAAATTGTGCAAATAGAAATCCACATTGGAAAACTGAGTTGGAGAATTTCTCCAGATTAGTTTGTCTTTGTGTGTGTGTGTGCCTTCCGGTAATGCTAGTACTGTAGCCTATGTGCAGATGCCACAGTAGTTGAGGAATGTTTCCATGGATGTTAGATACATTTGGAAGCATTTCATTGTTAATAGTGCAGAATGCCTACTGGAATTAAAAGATAATTATGCACATTGCTGATAGCATGATTGTAATGGATACTGTTAAACACCAGCTATTATAAGTTCAAATATTTATTCACTGAAACTTTCTTCAAGCCCCAAGCATTAAATTACAGCAAATTAGGACTGAAATGAATCACTATAATGAACTAACAAGCACAAATATATGTACCGTTTTGGTAGCAATCCATATACTGCTGTACCTTAGGGGAAGATGTCTGAATGTTCCACCCTGGAAAAACATGATGGTAAATATAGCATTAAAACAGCTCAGAAGCTGTATGTTAACGGACTACACTGGTCACATGCCAATAAGGGAGAGAGTATACACATTTTCATTCTGACAGCATTTATACTTACCTGTATATGTGCAATTCTATTAATAAACCGAATAACTCTGATTTTTGTCAATTTGTGCATTGTATCCAAAATGTGTTCCAGTGATACTGAATTATAGTCTTGTTCTCTAGCAGCATTTTTCATCTGTAAAGAGATGACCAACAACTTGAAAAATGTAGTTTAAAACAAGACATGCTGGAGAATGTTTACAGCTTGCCTGCATTGTGATTGCCAACTAACTAAACTAACTGTTTTGTGATTAAACTCCTAAGTATGAATACCAAAATAAAGTCATCGCTATAAACACACGGTCAATGAAAACGACTAGTTACTTTAGCCGAGCCTCTAAACTAGTACCATTTTAACTTTGTGGCCTCTACTGGTTGGTACTAGATTAGGCAACATGCTTCTCTTCAACTACATGGGGACAATTACACTTCAGGTAGTTTTACAGGGTTTTACAAAAATATTGTATCTAAAGATGAAAACAATGACAGTCATTAGTCTGCCTTTTATGTAACCGTCTATTTCGTTATTTCTTTAAACCAACTTTATTCAATCCCTCTGTATTCTTAATTTCATGTGTTAGTGTACTTCATCTGAAAGCATATTCCAAGTATCTCTAACAGTTTTTACATAGATTAGCTTTTGTTTTCAATGTTACCCCAATCTTTGACCATTCATCTTATATTAATCAATAATTTTCTTTTTGCTGAAAATGCTTCATTTTTCAACATTATTTAACCTTCAAATGACTTTCAATGTTTCTGTGATGTCTAATTTCTCTCTTCTCAAGATGTGCATACAATTATTAGTTTACTTATTGTTAGTTCTACTAGAGTTTACAGGCCTTACTGGGAACCTGCTTACTCTGCTGCCAATATAAGCCGGTTTCCAATTAGGAATAATAAAAAACATGTGGGCTATCAAATAAGACACATGATACATAATATTGTATTGAATCTTAATCTGTTCAGCATTAGCTAGTATACATTTTTAAAGTATACAGATCCATGTTTGTTTGTAGCTAATACTAAGCAATCTTCCTAGTAACACTATATAAAGGTAGAAACGTTTCTACTGCATCTGTCTTTCCAGTATCTTGGTAGGCTAGGTAATTCGTCTCAACTTGATTAACTTCCTTATTCCTGTCCAGTGATTTACGTCTATCTGTTAATGTAAGCTTATGTGTTTGGCAAAGTCAGAATGAGGTGGGAGAAGAATGAAAGTAGACTGGAAATACAAGTAATTGATTGTCCCTGCGGGAATTGCAGTAATCGCAACAAGAAGTAATAATGCAAGATTCTGCAGGGCTAAATTATTATTACATAACAAAATGTAATAATATTACATATATTATAATGTGTTGGGAGAATAAAACACAAAGTCTACTATTTTTCAAAATAAATGACAGCAGAGTTAGCAGAAATACTTTAAATGCAGTGGATGTTATAGGTTTTCACGCTGAACTATTTTCTTCTTTCTTTTCTTTTTTTATTCCTGGCTCTTACTATTTTACTGTATTTGTGACGTATCTTCTTCCTTGTTTTCCTTTCCTCTTTTCTCATTTCTAAATGATCTGTTCTGTTGCAGCCACCTATCTCCATGTCTTGACCGAGACAACAGCAGGTGAACTTGAGTTTTGTGTTGAATAAGTGATTAACTTGTTCCCACTACCATAAAGGCAACTTGCATCAGGATGCTTTAATGTGTTCACTTCTATTTAAATGCTGACTATTTACAAAAAAATATATAATACAATACAACTAAATAAAAACCAGTAACAGTATGATAAACTATAAAGATAAAATTGGATTTACATACCCGCTAATGATTAGTATACATATTTCAAGCACACGACCTTGACACACCTATACATGTAAAATGCATAGCTATATGTATGGATCATTTCATTTTTTTATTATTATTTTTAATACTTTATAAATACTTATATAAGTCTTTCAAACGATACTTAAAATTGAAAAGTGTAATTAGCTTTTTTTGTTTGTTTAGTATGTGTAGGGCATTGTACAGTCTTCCATGTAAAGGGAATACTTTACTGTGTATTTTATCACACTCTACTTGCTAAGATATTCCTTGATTTGCTAATTTGGGTGATCTGAATTGCAAATCATTATTACAGATAAAATTCATCTTCTATTCAAATAAGCACCAGCGAGCAACTGTACAACTCTTCTCCCACTAAACATAACATTCATGTTAATTAATAATTATTGGACTTCTGTATTGCAACTAATGAATCAATTAGATGCAAAAGTACTTTATTTCCACTGATAAACTACATTTAACCCAATACGTGTAGAACTATTATGGTTACCCTTTAAACTTATTAACACATAACATACCAGTAAAATAAGAAATGGTAAAAGCACTAAAAATACAAATTCAAAGAGAAAATACTAAAAAAAATTATAATACATGCTATTTTTAAATGTAAATCTTTTTTTACTCTAATAACCACAACAGAAAATTGAAATTATTGTCTGCAGCTTCACACTTTATGCCTATAACATGCACCAAACAAATCCGTGAAAGAAATATACAAAACAAGTGCTGCGCAAACATTCAGTACATGTATCCACCAGAACCAGTAATACCAGTAAAATAGTTAACCCTACAAGCTGCTACTAACAGATAATACCCAGTAGATAGTCCAACGCGTTGGCAAACTGTTTCTCCCGTGTTATTCTGCTAGTATATTAGTATAGTATAGAGGATAAGCAGGAGAACTAGTTGGTGATACATCTGTACTGGTGTGTATTAATAGTCATGACTCCTATGGCAACTAACTCCACTTTTAGAACTTTGCCCCAGAGTTATTCTTTAAAGATAAACATCATGGTGTCCCTGCAATTATCACTTTCAGTACTTATAATACATTTTGATGTGGCTTTGACACTTGAAAAATAGCAAGAGTTTACACGAATCTATGTAGATGTTAGCACTTTTATTTCAAGTTAAAAGATCTCAACCAACCTGTCTGTTGGCCGCAGTGGTCATATTGAGCTCACATCTAAGCCTCCTCTGGTTATCAATATTAAAATAATAAATAAATAAATGGACCGGCAATCAAAAAGTGGAAGTTAGGTATATACTCGAATGAATTATTGAAAAATGGTGAACCTATTTAAAAAGAATGTATTGACACATCTTTGTGATGTTTTTTAAAATATATATTTTTATAGGCTTTTCCATAATCACCCACATGTCAGAACTCTTTTGATTGTCTGACATGAAAAGTTTAATTATGTAATTGTATGATTCTTGACTTTGCACTGTGGCAACAAAACTGAATAATATACCCCACATTCAAATTCTTACATAATTGCTTAAAAATTAACACAATTAGAATAAGGAATCCAAAGGTCCATGTCTTTTAATGTGAGGTCATTCCAAAAAATGTCTTTAGAAACATAAATGATCCATTTAAAAAAACAAAACAAAAAAACCCCATGCAAAACGTAAAGTTTATCTGTTGCTAAAAAGATTTAACAAAATCTCTTGCCTACAACAATACCTACAATTACCTACATAGATATTGATTTGATATCACTGACTGAGGTTTTATTACTGTGTGTTAAACATTAAAGCACCCTGATAGGTTTGAATATACCAATACTCATGCTTCCACCTGTTTGATTCCCTGGAATGCTAATCATAAACCAATTGTTATTTTTTATTTGGTATATTCAGTGCGTTTTATGTTGTTTTCCTCCCAAAATATAACCCCACTAAGTGGTTCTAATCCATCTACAGCTGCTGGTAAATCATACATTGCTCCAACTTGTGTGCAGAATTGTCTACAATTCTGTTTCTGGATCGTTTTCGTTATAGTGTCTCTTAGTGGCAGTAAATTGGTTTTGGATTGTTTGTCTACTTGTTAAAACTTGCAAAATAATTTGTAAAAAAAATTATAATAAGCAGTTTGGTTCTTTGTTTACATTTTTCAATATTAGTTCATTCAAGCACCTCCATCACAATGAAGTCATATGAAAAGTTGTATATAACAGCAGATGCTATAATAAATACTAGACTTTATGAAAAGCTATATATTTATTGGTAACAAACAAATACTAATGCTAGTGTGGTCTCATTCTTTTTAGCAAGGTTTCAAAGAAATATGTGTAAGCACATGAAATGTCAATGGCTCTTTTGAGTCTGACAGGACTGTCACGGTTTTGGAGCGGAGTCCCATCCTTCCAAATTATTCCTCCATTGTTTCACTTCTCTTAGACACTAAATTAAACTAAAGATAACTTCTAATATGTGAACATGTGCAATGAAAAATGCAGTACATGCTTCAGCGCATATACTTTCAAATGCATGGCAGCAGGTCTTGTTTTATTTGGGCCACCTAAGTCCAAAGAGCAAGGCTGCCCAAAATTTTTTATCCCCAGCTGTTTTGGAACTACACCTCCCATGGTGTTTTTTCCAGCCAAAGCATCATGGAATTTTGAGTTCTAAAACATTGGAGAATCTACTTGCTGTAGAGATAGAAGGAAACCCAATACACAAGTGTTGTGTATTGTGAGTTTATAACATTATGACATGTGCCAGAGATATGATAATTTTCAGCTACTTACCTGATTTGTGAAGTCAAAATTGATTTAAAATAAATACTTTAAACATATATTCATTAATAGTATTTTACAGCAGTTTAATATCAAAAGTATGCAAGTGCCTCATTATGATAAACCAAATAGAATGAATCCACTAAAGAGTTAGACAAACTGTATAATGATACATTTATAACATTTTACCAAAACAGGATGTGAAACATTAACTAATTAGTGCCTTTGTTTTAAGTGTTTTGTATCTTCCTTGGAATCATCAACATGATTCTGTATACTCTGAATATTAGTGATAACATGAACAAATACTAATATTCATGGTAAAGCGTTCAGTGGTTTTTGTAATAATATGTGCATGTTCCAAAAATGTGCACCATATGAATGTATTTTGTTATGCATGTCAGTCCTTCCTATGGGAAATTATATTATACCTGATATATTTTCCATCTGTTATCCATTGAGTTGTAGATGCTCTTTATCCAATCAACAGCATGTGAAATGAATTATAG
Organism: Pelobates cultripes; assembly: GCA_933207985.1. Taxonomy (NCBI): domain Eukaryota; kingdom Metazoa; phylum Chordata; class Amphibia; order Anura; family Pelobatidae; genus Pelobates; species Pelobates cultripes. Next base: position 114,891,989 of record OW240917.1, on the reverse strand, counting down.
CTTGTGTTCGCTAATGAATGTTTTGTTTGAATGCATTTTCCCCCTATTTTTATAAGTATTGTTTTTGATATACAAACCAATTGACTTTAAAGGGTTATGTAACTACTTTAATCCTTTACTTCTGATTAAAAATACCATTGGATTCAATTAGGCTCTGTAAAATATAACAAATTTAATTTATTCACATATATATTATTGGCCTGTATGTACTCTTCATATTCTTAAGTAATAAAATAAAAATGCTCTATTTTATGGCACACTATAGCGTCAGGAATACAAACCTGTATTCTTAATGCTATAGTGCCCTATTTGCAGATTTGTTTTAGCCCCTCCACCTCCCATGACATCATGCGACTGCAGCGTCATCCACATTGGACACTAATACGCATGCATAGGAAAGTATTGAATTCAGTGCACTGTTATGAGACTGTTCTGGTCAGTGCAGTGGAAGCACCTCTTCTGGCTGTCAGAAAGACCGGCTCTAGAGGTGGATTTAATCATCTAGTGGAAACATTGATGCTTCTAAGAAACTACAATGTTTTAAATTGCAGAGTTAGAACTAAAGGACCACTGCACCCAGAACATTTAATTGAGATGTAGTGGCCTGGGTCTTTTAAATTCACCCTACAGGTATAACCAGATTTTATTTATTTTCTGTGTTAATTAATCTCCCTCTGATAAGCCACTCTGTTAGATTGGAATCAGATTTTTCTTTACATTCCAGACGCATTGCTTAATGTCTGATAAATCCCTTAAGTAAAATAACCTAGGTTTTGTGTTGTATGTTCTAAATTGTGGGGTCATTTCTATTGGTGGGCCTTTAAACTGTGCCATAGGATATAGAAACACAGCACAGTTTGTAAACTAATACACTTACCCCATACTGGTAAATTAACTCCCTTTGCATTGCTGCCTAAATGACCATGGTCCTTAAAGGGATCCTATAGTGCCAGGAAAACAAACCCGTTTTCTTGGCACTATAAGTTCTGGGAGTGCCCCCCTCCCTTGGCGCTGAAAGGGTTAAAACCCCTTCAGCCACTTACCTTAATATAGCGCCAGCGGGAACCAGGCGCAGGTGACCTCTCCTCCCCGCTGACGTCAGCTCCCGAATGGGGCCGAATGCGCATGCGCAGCCAGTGGCGCGCACGCATTTAAACCCGCCCATAGGAAAGCATTACTCAATGCTTTCCTATGGGGATCTTATCTGACGCAGAAGCGGCCTCTTGTTGCTGTCACGGAGACAGTCACTAGAGGCTGGATTAACCCAGCAGTGTAAACATAGCAGTTTTTCTGAAGTGGTCTGGGTGCCTATAGTGGTCCTATAATAAAGCTTGGCTTTATTGCAAATTATCTAAATGCCCAAATATGTTTAAATTAACTGGTTACAGTTCTTCAAATATGAATTCTTAGAAGACAGCTGTTGTAGCTTTATTCCATATATTCCAGTTTCACTGATGACATATAAAATATATATATACCTTGGTTTCACCCAAGGTATGAAGCAGTGTGGGCAAGAGAAAATAATTATATTCAAGTGAATTGCTGATTTAGCTGATCCTGCATGTGATATGTTACATTGCATTGATATTTATGTATCTTATTGCACTTTCTTCCCAGTTTCCTTGTTAGTTTCATGGTGGATGCTCGTGGAGGGGCCATGAAGGGATGCCGGCACAATGGACTAAGAATAATTATTCCACCCCGGAAATGCACTGCCCCAACACGAGTAACATGTCGTTTGGTCAAGCGCCATCGGTTGGCCACAATGCCTCCAATGGTGGAAGGAGAAGGTCTTTCTAGTCGTCTCATTGAAGTTGGTCCTTCTGGTGCTCAGTTCCTTGGGTAGGACATTTTCCTTTCTTCATGTCACTCTAGTATAACAATTATAAGCAGAGCACAGAACATATATCAATATACACAATATTCATGAGAACCCAACTCTATATCAATCTACTTTTTATGCATGCAGATTTTGCTTATTAATAGAGGATTTACTGAGCAGGTTTAAGCAGCAAACATGGGTACAACTGAGCTAACTCTCCTTTCACAATTTGTGCACCAAATGATATGACATGAAGAAATAAGGGAATTCATAATTTTAATCAACAGAGCAGCCTTATTGGTTTTATTCAACATAAAGGTATTATTGGTCAAAGCCCAAGAATCTGAGAAACGGAAGGACAGAGGCAGAGCTAAACCGTTCCCTAAAGGCAAGCCAGGACCAGGGACTTCCCTTTACAGGAACACTATTGTGTTAGGAATGCAAACCTGCATTCCTAACACCTTTTTTTCAGCACTGAGCTAACCTTCGTACTGCTGCCTGATCTGCATCATGTGATGTCATAGTGGAACCCAGTGACGCTACCAGAAAGGTTGGGGGCCCTAACTCAGCTTACGGTCTGGGCCCCAAGGGGCCCGCCTCGAAGCCCACCCACAGGGACCTCCTCCAAAACCCACCCACGGGAATACACGCACTGATACAAAAGCACACAGATACACAAACACAGATACATACTAACAGACACACATACTGAAACAGACATATAGGCATACATACTGACACACACATACTGAGACATACACACAGGCATACATAGAGACAAACAGACACATACTAACATACATACAGACACACATGCATAAGGACATACAGACACATACATACATTCATAATGACATACAGACATACATACATTCATTCATACATACATACAGACATACTGACAGACATACATACATTCATACATGCATACAGAAACTGACATCCATACACACTTACATACACACACACAGCTCATTTTTCAGCCACCCTCTTGTTTCTTACCTTTTCTTTGCAGGAAGGTGGCTGGGGCTGATGGGAGTCGGCGTGGCTCTCCCTCTTCAAGTCCACGCTGGCTCTCCTCCCGCGCGGAGTGAGACTTCCTTTGAAGGAGCCTGGTCGTGCTATAACAAGGCCACAGTGCTGCCCCTGAAGATATAAGGCTCATTGGGTGGCCCTTATTGCGTGGGCCACCCGATAGGCCCCAACAGCGTGCGGGCCCCGGTGCAACTGCACCAGCGGCAGTTCCGCCACTACACCCCTCCCGGGCCGCCGGGCCCGTGACAACCATCATAGTTGTCACCCCCTGATGGCGGCCCTGATGGAACCATCTCTTCCATGGTGAATGTCCAATCTGGTGCTCCTCAAAGGAGTGAATTGGGGATGACGTGGCGGTGCACATCCAGTCAAATGCTTTTAACAGGAAAGCATCCAATTAGACCGCCATTAGAGGCGTGTTTAACCCTGCAATATGAACATTGCAGTTTCTCCAAAACTACCGTGTTTTACATTGTAGAGTTAAAACGAACATTGAGATGAAGTGCTCCAGTTGCATTTAGTGGTCTTTTAAAAGCAGATAGTGAAAGCAATATTGCAATATTTAATGAACAGGGCAGAAGTCACATCTTATAATGACAAGTTAGAGATAAGGTAGAATTTACAGTCAGTAAAAACAGAAAGTACTGATAATAAAGACAGAAATGGATGTAAAGAAAATCCATATGTGGTTTTCAAAAGAAACAAAAGTATCTTCTCAATATTTATAATATACAAACACGTGGTTCTAAGAAGATCAGGTTTTTGAGCTCTTAGCAATTAGTTTTGGAGATGTTCGTTCATCATACTGACAATAGGGATATATAACACAAGTTCTATTGATCATTTTAGACCTACAAAAGGAAAGACCAGGTGTAACATATTGCCTCACTCAGAGCGAAGGCACACAGCCACCACCCAATAGATATTTTGCAATATGTCTGAGTTTGGAGGCGACAGTAAGCAGTAAATGCTGTACGCAATGAGAATACCTATTTATGATTTCCGTTCAAAGCACAAGGCTGAGGCATTATCTAAAGACACAAGTGTTGTACATGGACTCGCTAGCGACATCTAGTGGTGAAACGTATTACTGAACTAAATGAACTAAATATTCCACAATCTGTTAAAGGGACGCAGTAGGTACCCAGACCACATCAGCTTTTTGAAGTAGTCTGGGTGCTGTGTCCCTTTTGCACCTAGTGCTGCAATGTAAAACATTAGCATTAGACCCCGCTTGTCGCGGGACGGAGGACACGGCGGAGATTAGACCTGGCGCTGAAGGACATCGGCGCTGGGATAAGGTAAGTAAATAAAGGGTTTTTAACCCTTTATTTACTGGGTAGGAGAAGGAGCGGGGGTGGGGGTAGGCAGAGAGATCTGTTGTGCCAGGAATACAACTTTGTATTCCTGACACTACAGTATCCTTTTAAGAGATAGAATAACAGGATTGCCAACATTGTGAAATCCATTGAGTTGAAATTGCCTTGATCGAAGAAGGTGCATCAGTATGGGAGTGCTGACCAGCTAACTGTTTTGGTGGTACACACTTGAAGCAAGAGTGTCAAAGTCAGAAGCTGGCCTTACACAGTTTTAACTGTAGCGTTACCTAATATGTGTAATATTGGTTTTTATTTCTATTTTGTGAACTTTACAGTTTTGTTTTTTTACAGTGCTGGGGTGAAACATTTTCCAATTGCATATTTGTCTACAAATACTATGAATGTTGTCAATTAATTAGGTTACTTGGCAATGTGAGAAGAAAAAAAAACAATTTTTTTTTTAACATTGCTTTTTTCTCTTTTCTCTACAATTTTTTTACTCTAAGCTTTTACCTTTTCTGTTACTTGACTATACTTTGCTTATATTAAGAATTTCAGATTGGTACTTAGACTCGATACTTGCAACTAAACTCGGGGTCAAAAGATCTATCTGGAAACCTATCCTCCCATCTCCCACTGTAACCTGTGTGCCATGTTACTTGCTTTATGAGTATTTTATTTTGATAACGTCCTGTAGATACATTTTATAAATTGACTCCCAAAATCTGATCATCTCTAACACTAAGCTAAAATTACTTTTACCTATGTTCTTTCTTCCACTGCTGCTTTGGATGTATTCAGTAAACTTCACCTTCCTACGGCTCCTCCCCCTCTAAATGAGGGAGAAAGCTTGGTCAGCCGAATCCTTCAACTGGGACCTCCTGGGACAAAATTCCTTGGGTAGGAGAGACTTAAGATCAAGTTGATGGATGCCGGCTTCCCCATTTGTCCCCATGTTCTTCACTATTTTTTTTTGTTTGTCAGCGACTGTTCCCATGATCTTGTCTATGTGATTTATTTTGAATCTTTTGATAGTGGATGTAGTCTGATGAAATATTTTAATCTTTGTGATTTATTTCTTTATTTAGTTTTTGTTTTAGTGGTACAGTTTGTGTGTTTTTCTGCCTCTTTGTATTGTTCAGTGGTGTTACTTTTTGCCTGAGCATGTTAACTTTTTTTGGTCTATTTTGTGCTGCAATTTGACTTCGGTCAAGTCTGTGACGGAGCAACCTGGATCTTAAGTCATAATTAATGTCCAAGTCAAGAGTTGGAAAGTGTTGTTCCTTACTACTATACATATTACATTGCTTTCTGTCAATAATTGAAGAGCCCATGTTCTGATCATTTTCTAATTCATACAGGGTGATAGTACCTAAATCTGTACTCTTTGCTTTCCCCTAAATACACAGCTATCCCCTAAAATATAGTCTAATTTTCAATTTACATCAGCAGTGAATCTGTCTGCCTAAGATCTCTTGTGCATCCTTGGAATTTATTAATGGACTCCAGGTTACTTTGCCCCAGCATTAAATTACATGTTTTCCTAATCCCTTAATGTGACAATTGCTACTTTAGACCCGTCATTGTGGAGATTCCTCATTTTGCGGCTCTGAGGGGAAAAGAACGGGAACTTGTTATCCTGCGTAGCGAAACTGGTGACAACTGGAAGGAACACTTTTGTGAATTCACCGAGGATGAACTAAATGAAATACTGAATGGAATGGATGAAGGTTTGGTATTTTCATATTTAAACGCCATTTTAATGCATTTGATAGAATTCTGAGATTTTCTAAATAAATGTCTCTCGACCAGTCTATTATATAAAAAAAAATTCTTGACAAAGTAAATTGTGTGTGTGTGTGTGTGTGTGTGTGTGTATATATATGTGTGTGTATATATATATATATATATATATATATATATGTGTGTGTGTAATATATAGAATAATATAACATTTACATTAAATGCTGTATTTTCCAATAGTCCTGGACTCTCCTGAGGAACTGGAAAAGAAACGAATTTGTCGTATTATCACTCGAGACTTTCCACAATATTTTGCTGTGGTGTCCCGCGTTAAACAGGACAATAACCTTATTGGACCTGAGGGCGGTATTTTGAGCAGTACTGTTGTCCCCCAAGTCCAAGCAGTGTTCCCCGAAGGTGCCCTTACTAAGAGGATACGTGTTGGCCTTCAGGTATGCCCTTGATTGTAGATGTAATACATAGTTTGTTTGTTTATTTAGTTGTTTGAAATGCACCTGATGTGCAACAAGTTCATCCTTACTTTGAGATAAGCAAATTTCTATTTAATGTAATTTAATAGAAATGCATTTTCTATTAAATTAATTGTGTAACAGCCTACATATTAGACTTTAGGGGATATCAAATACAACATGTGGAGAGGTCTGGAGGATGTATTTGAGTTACATTCACTGCAAAGGTTATCCTAAAACTACCAAATGCAATATCCAATCATGTACGTGTAAGCATATATTTTAATCTTTATAGTTCTGTTTTAAAGATCTGCAATGCTAAGACCAACAGTGTTGATATTAACCATGGCCTTTATTTAATATTTTTTGATGAGCTTTTCAAATGATTTTATATATTTGGATAAACTTCTTAAATGATTTATTAGCAAAAATTATTTAATGGTGACTTCTGTAGATAAATAATATTATCCAAAAATATTCTAATTGAAAAGCATATCCACAATATTTAAATCAAGGCCTATGTAAGGTATAAAATATGTATCTCTATTAATAATACACGTCACTTTCCAATAATGATTTAAGCAGTTCCATAGTGTATAGCATATATAACAATGCCTGTTACTGAACCTGATTGTGAATGGAGCTTATATACTACAGGCTTACCAACAGTCCCGCTTTTCATGGGACAGTTCCGATTGTGGGGTCCTATCCCAACGTCCTGTTTTAATTCACTCCTGTCCCGCATCTGGGGACACCAGGGCACTGTCAATCATTAGATGCGCTCTCAGTGTAAAGCAGGCAGTAGGACCTTGCAGAGAGCACTTCAGCGGCGCTCTCTGCATGGTCTTGAAGGCAGGGGGCCAGCAAATCAGCTTTAATAGCCTTTTCTGGGTTGGTCTGCCCCTTATCGATCATCTTTCAAAATATTATAGTGGTGGGTTGTTGGTCGTAAGAGCCCATGCAAAAATATTCTATTACATACCTTGACACACACCTGGTTCACTGTCTGAGACTTTCACATGTATAACACTACAATATAGCTTTGTCTATAGGTTTTACTAAAGAAGCAAAGGACTTGGCTTTGATGGAATTTGTTTTACACTCTTTCCATCTTTGCCACACTTTACAGTATAGTGAATAGACTGTAAACGTACCATACTAAAAGCTTAAAAAAAATTATAAGCAGGCATAATTTTTGGCACTTTCAGTGGCTAGATTGCTACACTGAGGTAATTAAAGAATCTAGGACAGCCTTAATCCATTGAGTTGCTTGTTCTATAAAATTACACCTAGGTGCCATGAATATCTAGTGGTTTACTGTGGAGACTTCTCCTTAACTTAATGACAATTCTTTTTCTGTCCTATGGATAAAGGCTCAGCCAATGCATAGCGAACTGGTAAAGAAGATATTGGGCAACAAAGCCTCTTTCAGCCCTATTGTAACTTTGGAGCCTAGAAGACGGAAATTCCATAAGCCAATAACCATGACCATACCTGTCCCAAAAGCCTCCACTGAGGCAATGCTGAACGGATATGCTGGTGAAACCCCCACATTAAGACTTCTATGCAGTATAACTGGTAGGTTGATAACAGCAGATACAAGTTTCTAAAGTGTATCATCTAAATGTTTTGCATTACTGTTTTACTAAGCCTTTATCTTATATTTATTTTCTTCCTGATGAAATAACTATAACAAATGTTTTTGAACGAATAGTATCATTTAGCCAGCATAGGGCTATAGGCCAACGTATGTATGTTTTCTGTGTACAATTATTAGTTGTATAAAGACTAGTTTCCAACTGTAATTCATCATTGAAAGCTGCACTTTGGCCTGACAAGGAAACTGTAAATAATGAGTTTGCCAAAGGAAAGGAGCGTCGCTAGTTGCAGTAGAAAATACTTTAATCAACCATAAAATCTGTACTGTACTGCAGACAGATGTATAGCAAGAAACTAGATTACTGGCACATTTTGTACCGAACTAGTCTTTATTTCTAGCCATCTCTCCCAACAATCTGCACATTCATAGTACCTTGCATGTTGCATTGCAAAGAACAATTTTGTTGTTACAATATTTTATTTTTATTTATTTTTTTTATAATTCTTTATTTTGGATGTGCATGAGAGATATAAGATGGACAAAAGACATTATGCAATATTTGAACATTAGAAAGGGTTGTTTGTATTCTGCTTATTTAGTATGCTTACATACAGACTGTTGTAAATCCTGATTGTTAGATCTTGCTATTAGCTATTTGACCTATTTACTGGTTTTAGTCATATCTACTGACAAAAATGATGTCTTCCTCTATGCTAACGTGTAAGATAAAGTACCAGTTCCACTTTCTTTTTGTCTCTTATCTGCTTTGGGAGAAATGTTTATGTGTTATATATTCTCCTGAGACCCTGCTCATTAACGTGTTCTCTTTGGGCTGGACATTTCATTCACATGCATCTCAATGTGGGATGTGGGTGTGTCAGGGCTCTCATGACACCATAACCACAACAGTGCTCTGTACGAGTTACAGTGTTAAATAATGTCCTTTTAAAAAGGAATATACATGTTGTAGTGTTGCTGAGGATATTGCATGTTTGTAATATTTTGTTGATTATCTATTCATCTTTATTGCTTTAGGTGGTACAACTCCTGCTCAATGGGAGGATATCACTGGGACCACACCTCTTACATTTGTTAATGAATGTGTTTCTTTTACCACTAACGTGTCTGCCAGGTAATGTAGTGAAAACTTTTCAATTAGAATTATTTCAATAGCACAGGGACTTTTATTGGGTAAAGGATGAGTGGCTTGATTTTGTAGAGAAAACGTCTACATTATATTAAAAAATCAAATTTTTAAGATGATTATTATGACTTCATAAAAATACATACAATTGAAGACGCTTTTCTGAATCCTGTTTTAATAATTTTGCCCATAGGGTTGAAATATTAGAAATACTAATGTGAGAATTATGGAAGTATTTAATCTTGTATCTGCTTTTTTGTGTATTAGTTAATAAAATCTTGGAGTGTTATAACTTTTAAGGTCATTTGATAAGCAAACTCAATCTCTGATAATACAATTATTTAAATGTACTTCATAAAGATTATACAATTATGCAATACTGTTAATAAATAAGTTTATGCATAAAAGCATTGTTGGTCCCTGTTAAACTAAATTCTTAATTTACACTGCGAAAATATCAAATATACTGATATATTTTTTACAATGTTGAGATTGCTGCATTATTGTATCATGCTGGTTCCTCTCCAATGAAGGAGTTTAAAACCAGTAAGGTATGATGAACTGCTCTCCAGAATGTGAATCAAATCAGAAATAAAGACTGTGCTGTTAAATGTAAAATAGGCTGATGAGATTAACTTGTCTTTTAACTGCTTTAAAAATCAATGTTATCTTTGTAAGTGTGAACCATGCTGACAATAGTTTTCAATAGTTACTGTTTTAGTAATTTAATTGTCTAATTGGCATTGGCAAAAAAATCTATTTAGGTTTTAGTGACATATTTGTAATTCATCACATATTAGGTTTACAGCATGCTTGTTTAAAATCACATGATCAATTCTTTTCAAAATCAACTAATTTTAGTGAAAC
>OW240917.1:114864419-114881889 GCA_933207985.1 Pelobates cultripes | reverse complement strand
GTCATCTTAACCTATGTCACTTATAAAATGAATAACATTTAAAGACACATTGCAGATTTCCCCCCATTCTTTAGAATATGTATGTTAATGTGGGTGTAGGAAAATTGTGTAGGAGATTGCTTTCGTAAATGCATCGTGATTTTGTGTTTCTGATTGCTAAAGCAACCAGCTTGCTATTTTGCAATGTTTTCCTCTGTTTGTTGTCAAGCATAAAAAAAGCATAAGTTGCGCATTTATTTTTTTAGAAAGCTTTCCCCAGTACAGCATCAGACTAAAAGCAAGCCTATAGCTGACCATGTGACTGTCTTATACTGTATCTTCCAGGGGATGAGATATTTTGTGTCCTTGTTCTTTATTGTACTTTTGCTAGAAAACATTTTCTATTTCAAGTATATATATATATATTGCAAACTATGCTTTATACATCTAATTTCCTTGACACGTCATATGCTGTGCCTCTCAAGATATAATGTAACTTCCCAATTCTGGTCATGAAGAAGTTAAGTAGTGAATGTACTGTGGTGATTGGTCTCAGAGAACCTGCGTAAGTTTTCTCCCCTGGAAGCTGCATCCAATGCTAATAGCTCACTTTTTTCATTCCCTTGCTTTTTCCTTTCATCTCACCTCCACACACCCAACACTGCTTCTGGTTTTTACATGTGCCCACCAACCAGCCTGCAATCCTTCAGTTCAGACAGGGCACACACCCTGAGCCATGCATCGTACCTGAGAGGCAGTGCCATGATAGATGACACCATGATCATCCCCCATGAACAGGTGAGTATACCTTCCAGTCAATCTTTAAACGGATTGCCCCATGTCAGGAATGTTGTTGCCGTCTGTTATTACACTCTGCCTTAAGGACATTAGAACAAGGGGATAAAGCCTAATGCTGCATTATCACAAGCTCCCAGTGCCCTTTCCTGAAATTTAACCAACATAACAAGCACTCTAAAAGCTCCAGTGTAGCACAATATAGCATGTGACCACTATGCCATAAAGATAGAGTGGGTTGTGGATGGATAGATGGGATTTATAGACCGAGATGTAGACTGATAGATGGATGGGCAGATACATAGATTTGGTCCCATAACTGGAGTCCAATTTTCAGAAAAGTAAGAAAATGTAAATCAAGTGACTGCCATCCTATAAGAAGTGAAATGTCAAAGTGAAAGCTCTGGTATTCTTCTATAAATAGTTTTGTTGTTAGCTTGACAGTGGATCTCGAAAGTAGTTGCACTTGCACTGTAAATCCCCGTATAGTGATAGTCAGTCTGTGAGCTAGCTTGGGCTTGCGTTTTGTTGTAATTATTAATAATTGAACAGTCCAGTCAATATCCGTGTACAGACAGGCACTTTAATATACTTGTACATGGTTGATTACTTTTGTTAATTCTCTTCTCTTTTGTCGTGTCATTAATATAGACCATTTGCTGTTATATTGTTCAGGCATTTATAGTATGTGACATAATTCAGTCTTTGTGACCTTTCAGGTGACGTACTTAGCTAAGCAAGCAGATCAGAACACTTACCGTCTCAGCTGGGGGACAGACAATCTAGATAATGTGGCACTTTCATCTAGTCCTATTCATTCTGGGTAAGTACAGGGGCACAAACTAAGTAATATATTGACCATTATTATATATACTACCTTATCAAATAGATTTTAGAACTGATAGTGCCTCATCATGCAAGATGTATTTCATTGAGTTGTTTGGGTTGTTTTTGTGTATCATCTGTAACTTTTAAATACCAATGGAAACAGGAATCATGATGCATATTACAATCTTCGTAAGTACATATATTTTGTGTGTGATGTTACTCCTAAATGGGAGTAAGACTGTCATTTGTGTGAGGCATAGTGTAATAATAACGTGGTATAATTTAAAAAAAAAAATCCACAAGTGAACATGTTTATTACATTCACTAGCTAGTTTAAATGTAAATGCATCTTTTGTTAGCAATGGGTTTTAAAGTACATTGAAGCTCTAAAACTGCCTTTGAGTCAAAAATTGGCCAGAGCAAAAAAGTTAATGTACATCCTTGTGAGCTTTTTTTGGTCACCTATGTTAATACACTACTGCCTTTGTTCCTTTTAGCTTATTAAGAGTGTGGACAAAAGATCTTGTGACCATCTTTGTACACATCTTGCAATGCACTTCAAAATGGAGCATGTTGTAATTTGTAGGTGGAAGCAGTTCCATGATCCATTGCTTTGTCCTGAATATTCAAGTGTCTGATGTATTCACTAAACTTCACTAAATTGTGCAAATAGAAATCCACATTGGAAAACTGAGTTGGAGAATTTCTCCAGATTAGTTTGTCTTTGTGTGTGTGTGTGCCTTCCGGTAATGCTAGTACTGTAGCCTATGTGCAGATGCCACAGTAGTTGAGGAATGTTTCCATGGATGTTAGATACATTTGGAAGCATTTCATTGTTAATAGTGCAGAATGCCTACTGGAATTAAAAGATAATTATGCACATTGCTGATAGCATGATTGTAATGGATACTGTTAAACACCAGCTATTATAAGTTCAAATATTTATTCGCTGAAACTTTCTTCAAGCCCCAAGCATTAAATTACAGCAAATTAGGACTGAAATGAATCACTATAATAAACTAACAAGCACAAATATATGTACCGTTTTGGTAGCAATCCATATACTGCTGTACCTTAGGGGAAGATGTCTGAATGTTCCACCCTGGAAAAACATGATGGTAAATATAGCATTAAAACAGCTCGGAAGCTGTATGTTAACGGACTACACTGGTCACATGCCAATAAGAGAGAGAGTATACGCATTTTAATTCTGACAGCATTTATACTTACCTGTATATGTGCAATTCTATTAATAAACCGAATAACTCTGATTTTTGTCAATTTGTGCATTCTATCCAAAATGTGTTCCAGTGATACTGAATTATAGTCTTGTTCTCTAGCAGCATTTTTCATCTGTAAAGAGATGACCAACAACTTGAAAAATGTAGTTTAAAACAAGACATGCTGGAGAATGTTTACAGCTTGCCTGTATTTTGCATTGTGATTGCCAACTAACTAAACTAACTGTTTTGTGATTTGTGATTAAACACACGGTCAATGAAAACGACTAGTTACTTTAGCCGAGCCTCTAAACTAGTACCATTTTAACTTTGTGGCCTCTACTGGTTGGTACTAGATTAGGCAACATGCTTCTCTTCAACTACATGGGGACAATTACACTGCAGGTAGTTTTACAGGGTTTTACAAAAATATTGTATCTAAATGACAGTCATTAGTCTGCCTTTTATGTAACCGTCTATTTCGTTATTTCTTTAAACCAACTTTATTCAATCCCTCTGTATTCTTAATTTCATGTGTTAGTGTACTTCATCTGAAAGCATATTCCAAGTATCTCTAACAGTTTTTACATAGATTAGCTTTTGTTTTCAATGTTACCCCAATCTTTGACCATTCATCTTATATTAATCAATAATTTTCTTTTTGCTGAAAATGCTTCATTTTTCAACATTATTTAACCTTCAAATGACTTTCAATGTTTCTGTGATGTCTCATTTCTCTCTTCTCAAGATGTGCATACAATTATTAGTTTACTTATTGTTAGTTCTACTAGAGTTTACAGGCCTTACTGGGAACCTGCTTAGTCTGCTGCCAATATAAGCCGGTTTCCAATTAGGAATAATAAAAAACATGTGGGCTATCAAATAAGACACATGATACATAATATTGTATTGAATCTTAATCTGTTCAGCATTAGCTAGTATACATTTTTAAAGTATACAGATCCATGTTTGTTTGTAGCTAATACTAAGCAATCTTCCTAGTAACACTATATAAAGGTAGAAACGTTTCTACTGCATCTGTCTTTCCAGTATCCTGGTAGGCTAGGTAATTCGTCTCAACTTGATTAACTTCCTTATTCCTGTCCAGTGATTTACGTCTATCTGTTAATGTAAGCTTATGTGTTTGGCAAAGTCAGAATGAGGTGGGAGAAGAATGAAAGTAGACTGGAAATACAAGTAATTGATTGTCCCTGCGGGAATTGCAGTAATCGCAACAAGAAGTAATAATGCAAGATTCTGCAGGGCTAAATTATTATTACATAACAACATGTAATAATATTACATATATTATAATGTGTTGGGAGAATAAAACACAAAGTCTACTACTTTTCAAAATAAATGACAGCAGAGTTAGCAGAAATACTTTAAATGCAGTGGATGTTATAGGTTTTCACGCTGAACTATTTTCTTCTTTCTTTTCTTTTTTTATTCCTGGCTCTTACTATTTTACTGTATTTGTGACGTATCTTCTTCCTTGTTTTCCTTTCCTCTTTTCTCATTTCTAAATGATCTGTTCTGTTGCAGCCACCTATCTCCATGTCTTGACCGAGACAACAGCAGGTGAACTTGAGTTTTGTGTTGAATAAGTGATTAACTTGTTCCCACTACCATAAAGGCAACTCGCATCAGGATGCTTTAATGTGTTCACTTCTATTCAATTGCTGACTATTTACAAAAAAATATATAATACAATACAACTAAATAAAAACCAGTAACAGTATGATAAACTATAAAGATAAAATTGGATTTACACACACGCTAATGATTAGTATACATATTTCAAGCACATGACCCTGATGCACCTATACATGTAAAATGTATCGCTATATGTATGGATCATTTCATTTTTTTATTATTATTTTTAATGCTTTATAAATACTTATATAAGCCTTTCATACGATACTTAAAATTGAAAAGCGTAATTAGCTTTTTTTGTTTGTTTAGCATGTGTAGAGCATTGTACGGTCTTCCCTGTAAAGGGAATACTTTACTGTGTATTTTATCACAATCTACTTGCTAAGATATTCCTTGATTTGCTAATCTGGGTGATCTGAATTGCAAATCATTATTACAGATAAAATTCATCTTCTATTCAAATAAGCACCAGCTAGAATTAAAGACAACTGTACAACTCTTCTCCCACTAAACATAACATTCATGTTAATTAATAATTATTGGACTTCTGTATTGCAACTAATGAATCAATTAAATGCAAAAGTACTTTATTTCTACTGATAAACTACATTTAACCCAATACGTGTAGAACTATTATGGTTACCCTTTAAACTTATTAACACATAACATACCAGTAAAATAAGAAATGGTAAAAGCACTAAAAATACAAATTCAAAGAGAAAATACTAAAAAAATAATAATACATGCTATTTTTAAATGTAAATCTTTTTTTTACTCTAAGAACCACAACAGAAAATTGAAATTATTGTCTGCAGCTTCACACTTTATGCCTATAACATGCACTAAACAAATCAGTGAAAGAAATATACAAAACAAGTGCAGCGCAAACATTCAGTACATGTATCCATCAGAACCAGTAATACCAGTAAAATAGTTAACCCTACAAGCTGCTACTAACAGATAATACCCAGTAGATAGTCCAACGCGTTGGCAAACTGTTTCTCCCGTGTTATTCTGCTAGTATATTAGTATTAGTATAGAGGATAAGTAGGAGAACTAGTTGGTGATACATCTGTACTGGTGTGTATTAATAGTCATGACTCCTATGGCAACTAACTCCACTTTTAGAACTTTGCCCCAGAGTTATTCTTTAAAGATAAACATCATGGTGTCCCTGCAATTATCACTTTCAGTACTTATAATACATTTTGATGTGGCTTTGACACTTGAAAAATAGCAAGAGTTTACACGAATCTATGTAGATGTTAGCACTTTTATTTCAAGTTAAAAGATCTCAACCAACCTGTCTGTTGGTCGCAGTGGTCATATTGAGCTCACATCTAAGCCTCCTCTGGTTATCAATATTAAAATAATAAATAAATAAATGGACCGGCAATCAAAAAGTGGAAGTTAGGTATATACTGGAATGAATTATTGAAAAATGGTGAACCTATTTAAAAAGAATGTATTGACACATCCTTGTGATGTTTTTTAAAATATATATTTTTATAGGCTTTTCCATAATGACCCACATGTCAGAACTCTTTTGATTGTCTGACATGAAAAGTTTAATTATGTAATTGTATCATTCTTGACTTTGCATTGTGGCAACAAAACTAAATAATATACCCCACATTCAAATTCTTACATAATTGCTTAAAAATTAACACAGTTAGAATAAGGAATCCAAAGGCCAAGTCTTTTAATGTGAGGTCATTCCAAAAAATGTCTTTAGAAACATAAATGATCCATTTAAAAAAACAAAACAAAAAACCCCTGCAAAACGTACAGTTTATCTGTTGCTAAAAAGATTTAACAAAATCTCTTGCCTACAACAATACCTACAATTACCTACATAGATATTGATTTGATATCACTGACTGAGGTTTTATTACTGTGTGTTAAACATTAAAGCACCCTGATAGGTTTGAATATACCAATACTCATGCTTCCACCTGTTTGATTCCCTGGAATGCTAATCATAAACCAATTGTTATTTTTTATTTGGTATATTCAGTGAGTTTTATGTTGTTTTCCTCCCAAAATATAACCCCACTAAGTGGTTCTAATCCAGCTACAGCTGCTGGTAAATCACACATTGCTCCAACTTGTGTGCAGAATTGTCTACAATTCTGTTTCTGGATCGTTTTCGTTATTGTGTCTCTTAGTGGCAGTAAATTGGTTTTGGATTGTTTGTCTACTTGTAAAAACTTGCAAAATAATTTGTAAAAAAATATATAATAAGCAGTTTGGTTCTTTGTTTACATTTTTCAATATTAGTTCATTCAAGCACCTCCCTCACAATGAAGTCCTATGAAAAGTTGTATATAACAGCAGATGCTATAATAAATACTAGACTTTATGAAAAGCTATATATTTATTGGTAACAAACAAATACTCATGCTAGTGTGGTCTCATTCTTTTTAGCAAGGTTTCAAAGAAATATATGTAAGCACATGAAATGTAAATGGCTCTTTTGAGTCTGACAGGACTGTCACGGTTTTGGAGCGGAGTCCCATCCTTCCAAATTATTCCTCCATTGTTTCACTTCTCTTAGACACTAAATTAAACTAAAGAAAACTTCTAACTTCGAACATGTGTAATGAAAAATGCAGTACATGCTTCAGCGCATACACTTTCAAATGCATGGCAGCAGGTCTTGTTTTATTTGGGCCACCTAAGTCCAAAGAGCAAGGCTGCCCAAAAATTTTGATCCCCAGCTGTTTTGGAACTACACCTCCCATGGTGGTTTTTCCAGCCTTTAGAATTGCAAAGCATCATGGAATTTTGAGTTCTAAAACATTGGAGAATCTACTTGCTGTAGAGATAGAAGGAAACCCAATACACAAGTGTTGTGTATTGTGAGTTTATAACATTATGACATGTGCCAGAGATATGATAATTTTCAGCTACTTACCTGATTTGTGAAGTCAAAATTGATTTAAAATAAATACTTTAAACATATATTCATTAATAGTATTTTACAGCAGTTTAATATCAAAAGTATGCAAGTGCCTCATTATGATAAACCAAATAGAAAGAGTTAGACAAACTGTATAATGATACATTTATAACATTTTACCAAAATAGGATGTGAAACATTAACTAATTAGTGCCTTTGTTTTAAGTGTTTTGTATCTTCCTTTGAATCATCAACTTAATTCTGTATACTCTGAATATTAGTGATAACATGAACAAATACTAATATTCATGGTAAATCATTGAGCGTTCAGTGGTTTTTGTAATAATATGTGCATGTTCCAAAAATGTGCACCATATGAATGTATTTTGTTATGCATGTCAGTCCTTCCTATGGGAAATTATATTATACCTGATATATTTTCCATCTGTTATCCATTGACTTGTAGATGCTCTTTATCCAATCAACAGCATGTGAAATGAATTATAGCTTGTGTTCGCTAATGAATGTTTTGTTTGAATGCATTTCCCCCCTATTTTTATAAGTATTGTTTTTGATATACAAACCAATTGACTTTAAAGGGTTATGTAACTACTTTAATCCTTTACTTCTGATTAAAAATACCATTTGATTCAATTAGGCTCTGTAAAATATAACAAATTTAATTTATTCACATATATATTATTGGCCTGTATGTACTCTTCATATTCTTAAGTAATAAAATAAAAATGCACTCTTTTATGGCACACTATAGCGTCAGGAATACAAACCTGTATTCTTAATGCTATAGTGCCCTATTTGCAGATTTGTTTTAGCCCCTCCACCTCCCATGACATCATGCGACTGCAGCGTCATCCACATTGGACACTAATGCGCATGCATAGGAAAGTATTGAATTCAGTGCCCTGTTATGAGACTGTTCTGGTCAGTGCATTGGAAGCACCTCTTCTGGCTGTCAGAAAGACCGGCTCTAGAGGTGGATTTAATCATCTAGTGGAAACATTGATGCTTCTAAAAAACTACAATGTTTTAAATTGCAGAGTTAGAACTAAAGGACCACTGCACCCAGAACATTTAATTGAGATGTAGTGGCCTGGGTCTTTTAAATTCACCCTACAGGTATAACCAGATTTTATTTATTTTCTGTGTTAATTAATCTCCCTCTGATAAGCCACTCTGTTAGATTGGAATCAGATTTTTCTTTACATTCCAGACGCATTGCTTAATGTCTGATAAATCCTTTAAGTAAAATAACCTAGGTTTTGCGTTGTATGTTCTAAATTGTGGGGTCATTTCTAGTGGTGGGCCTTTAAATTGTGCCATAGGATATAGAAACACAGTTTGTAAACTAATACACTTACCCCATACTGGTACATTAACTCCCTTTGCATTGCTGCCTAAATGACCATGGTCCTTAAAGGGATCCTATAGTGCCAGGAAAACAAACCCGTTTTTTTGGCACTATAAGTTCTTGGAGTGCCCCCCTCCCTCGGCGCTGAAAGGGTTAAAACCCCTTCAGCCACTTACCTTAATAAAGCGCCGGCGGGAACCAGGCGCAGGTGACCTCTCCTCCCTGCTGACGTCAGCTCCCGAATGGGGCCGAATGCGCATGCGCAGCCAGAGGCGCGTGCACATTTAAACCCGCCCATAGGAAAGCATTACTCACAGAGACAGTCACTAGAGGCTGGATTAACCCAGCAGTGTAAACATAGCAGTTTTTCTCTGACACTGCTATGTTTTCAGCTGCAGGGTTAAAACTAGGGGGACCTGGCACCCAGACTACTTCATTGAGCTGAAGTGGTCTGGGTGCCTATAGTGGTCCTATAATAAAGTTTGGCTTTATTGCAAATGATCTAAATACCCAAATAAGTTTAAATTAACTGGTTACAGTTCTTCAAATATGAATTCTCAGAAGACAGCTGTTGTAGCTTTATTCCATATATTCCGGTTTCACTGATGACATATAAAATATATATATATATATATACCTTGGTTTCACCCAAGGTATGAAGCAGTGTGGGCAAGAGAAAATAATTATATTCAAGTGAATTGCTGATTTAGCTGATCTTGCATGTGATATGTTACATTGCATTGATATTTATGTATCTTATTGCACTTTCTTCCCAGTTTCCTTGTTAGTTTCATGGTGGATGCTCGTGGAGGGGCCATGAAGGGATGCCGGCACAATGGACTAAGAATAATTATTCCACCCCGGAAATGCACTGCCCCAACACGAGTAACATGTCGTTTGGTCAAGCGCCATCGGTTGGCCACAATGCCTCCAATGGTGGAAGGAGAAGGTCTGGCTAGTCGTCTCATTGAAGTTGGTCCTTCTGGTGCTCAGTTCCTTGGGTAGGACATTTTCCTTTCTTCATGTCACTCTAGTATAACAATTATAAGCAGAGCACAGAACACTGATCAATATACACAATATTCATGAGAACCCAACTCTATATCAATCTACTTTTTATGCATGCAGATTTTGCTTATTAATAGAGTATTTACTGAGCAGGTTTAAGCAGCAAACATGGGTACAACTGAGCTAACTCTCCTTTCACAATTTGTGCACCAGATGATAGGACATGAAGAAATAAGGGAATTCATAATCGTAATCAACAGAGCAGCCTTATTGGTTTTATTCAACATAAAGGTATTATTGGTCAAAGCCCAAGAATCTGAGAAACGGAAGGACAGAGGCAGAGCTAAACCGTTCCCTAAAGGCAAGCCAGGACCAGGGACTTCCCTTTACAGGAACACTAGTGTGTTAGGAGTGCAAACCTGCATTCCTAACACCTTTTTTTTCAGCACTGAGACAACCTTCGTACTGCTGCCTGATCTGCATCATGTGATGTCATAGTGGAACCCAGGGACGCTACGAGAAAGGTTGGGGGCCCTAACTCATCTTATGGTCTGGGCCCCATGGGGCCCGCCTCCAAGCCCGCCCACAGGGACCGCCTCCAAAACCCACCCACGGGAATACACGCACTGATACAAAAGCACACAGATACACAAACACAGATACATACTAACAGACACACATACTGAAACAGACATATAGGCATACATACTGACACACACATACTGAGACATACACACAGGCATACATAGTGACAGACAGACACATACTAACATACATACATACAGACACACATGCATAAGGACATACAGACACATACATACATTCATAATGACATACAGACATACATACATTCATACATGCATACAGACACTGACATCCATACACACTTACATACACACTGACATACACACACACAACTCATTTTTCAGCCACCCTCTTGCTTCTTACCTTTTCTTTGCAGGAAGGTGTCTGGGGCTGATGGGAGTCGGCGTGGCTCTCCCTCTTCAAGTCCACGCTGGCTCTCCTCCCGCGCGGAGTGAGACTTCCTTTGAAGGAGCCTGGTCGCGCTATAACAAGGCCACAGCGCTGCCCCTGAAGATATAGGGCTCATTGGGTGGCCCTTATTGCGTGGGCCACCCGATAGGCCCCAACAGCATGCGGGCCCTGGTGCAACTGCACCAGCGGCTGTTCCGCCACTACACCCCCCCCGGGCCACCGGGCCCGTGACAACCATCATGGTTGTCACCCCCTGATGGCGGCCCTGATGTATGGTGAATGTCCAATCTGGTGCTTCCATGGTGAATGTCCAATCTGGTGCTCCTCAAAGGAGTGAATTGGGGATGACGTGGCGGTGCACATCCAGTCAAATGCTTTTAACAGGAAAGCATCCAATTCTTTGTTGTTCAGAGGAAGACCGCCATTAGAGGCGTGTTTAACCCTGCAATATGAACATTGCAGTTTCTCCAAAACTACCATGTTTTACATTGTAGAGTTAAAACGAACATTGAGATGAAGTGCTCCAGTTGCATTTAGTGGTCTTTTAAAAGCAGATAGTGAAAGCAATATAGCAATATTTAATGAACAGGGCAGAAGTCACATCTTATAATGACAAGTTAGAGATAAGGCAGAATTTACAGTCAGTAAAAACAGAAAGTACTGATAATAAAGACAGAAATGGATGTAAAGAAAATCCATATGTGGTTTCCAAAAGAAACAAAAGTATCTTTTCAATATTTATAATATACAAACACGTGGTTCTAAGATCAGGTTTTTGAGCTCTTAGCAATTAGTTTTGGAGATGTTCGTTCATCATACTGACAATAGGGATATATAACACAAGTTCTATTGATCATTTTAGACCTACAAAAGGAAAGACCAGGTGTAACATATTGCCTCACTCAGAGCGAAGGCACACAGCCACCACCCAATAGATATTTTGCAATATGTCTGAGTTTGGAGGCGACAGTAAGCAGTAAATGCTGTACGCAATGAGAATACCTATTTATGATTTCCGTTCAAAGCACAAGGCTGAGGCATTATCTAAAGACACAAGTGTTGTACATGGACTCGCTAGGGACATCTAGTGGTGAAACGTATTACTGAACTAAATGAACTAAATATTCCACAATCTGTTAAAGGGACACAGTAGGTACCCAGACCACATCAGCTTTTTGAAGTAGTCTGGGTGCTTTGTCCCTTTTGCACCTAGTGCTGCAATGTAAAACATTAGCATTAGACCCCGCTTGTCGCGGGACGGAGGAGACGGCGGAGATTAGACCTGGCGCTGAAGGACATCGGCGCTGGGATAAGGTAAGTAAATAAAGGGTTTTGAACCCTTTATTTACTGGGTAGGAGAAGGAGCGGGGGTGGGGGTAGGCAGACAGATCTGTTGTGCCAGGAATACAACTTTGTATTCCTGGCACTACAGTATCCTTTTAAGAGCTAGAATAACCGCATTGCCAACATTGTGAAATCCATTGAGTTGAAATTGCCTTGATCGAAGAAGGTATTATGGGAGTGCTGACCAGCTAACTGTTTTGGTGGTACACACTTGAAGCAAGAGTGTCAAAGTCAGAAGCTGGCCTTACACAGTTTTAACTGTAGCGTTACCTAATATGTGTAATACATCCGCAGCTTTTTTTTTAACATATTTTGTGAACTTTACAGTTTTGTTTTTTTACAGTGCTGGGGTGAAACATTTTCCAATTGCATATTTGTTTACAAATACTATGAATGTTGTCAATTAATTAGGTTACTTGGCAATGTGAGAAGAAATAAAAAACTATTTTTTTTTTTTTTTTAACATTGCTTTTTTCTCTTTTTTCTACAATTTTTTTTACTCTAAGCTTTTACCTTTTCTGTTACTTGACTATACTTTGCTTATATTAAGAATTTCAAATTGGTACTTAGACTCGATACTTGCAACTAAACTCGGGGTCAAAAGATCTATCTGGAAACCTATCTTCCCATCTCCCACTGTGTGCCATGTTACTTGCTTTATGAGTATTTTATTTTGATAACGTCCTGTAGATACATTTTATAAATTGACTCCCAAAATCTGATCATCTCTAACACTAAGCTAAAATTACTTTTACCTATGTTCTTTCTTCCACTGCTGCTTTGGATGTATTCAGTAAACTTCACCTTCCTACGGCTCCTCCCCCTCTAAATGAGGGAGAAAGCTTGGTCAGCCGAATCCTTCAACTGGGACCTCCTGGGACAAAATTCCTTGGGTAGGAGAGACTTAAGATCAAGTTGATGGATGCCGGCTTCCCCATTTGTCCCCATGTTCTTCACTATTTTTTTTTGTTTGTCAGCGACTGTTCCCATGATCTTGTCTATGTGATTTATTTTGAATCTTTTGATAGTGGATGTAGTCTGATGAAATATTTTAATCTTTGTGATTTATTTCTTTATTTAGTTTTTGTTTTAGTGGTACAGTTTGTGTGTTTTTCTGCCTCTTTGTATTGTTCAGTGGTGTTACTTTTTGCCTGAGCATGTTAACTTTTTTTGGACTATTTTGTGCTGCAATTTGACTTCGGTCAAGTCTGTGACGGAGCAACCTGGATCTAAAAAGTCATAATTAATGTCCAAGTCAAGAGTTGGAAAGTGTTGTTCCTTACTACTATACATATTACATTGCTTTCTGTCAATAATTGAAGAGCCCATGTTCTGATCATTTTCTAATTCATACAGGGTGATAGTACCTAAACCTGTACTCTTTGCTTTCCCCTAAATATACAGCTATCCCCTAAAACATAGTCTCATTTTCAATTTACATCAGCAGTGAATCTGTCTGCCTAAGATCTCTTGTGCATCCTTGGAATTTATTAATGGACTCCAGGTTACTTTGCCCCAGCATTAAATTACATGTTTTCCTAATCCCTTAATGTGACACATTGCTACTTTAGACCCGTCATTGTGGAGATTCCTCATTTTGCGGCTCTGAGGGGAAAAGAACGGGAACTTGTTATCCTGCGTAGCGAAACTGGTGACAACTGGAAGGAACACTTTTGTGAATTCACCGAGGATGAACTAAATGAAATACTGAATGGAATGGATGAAGGTTTAGTATTTTCATGTTTAAACGCCATTTTAATGCATTTGATAGAATTCTGAGATTTTCTAAATAAATGTCTCTCGACCAGTCTATTATATAAAAAAAAAAATTCTTGACAAAGTAAATTGTGTGTGTGTGTGTATGTATGTATATGTATATATATATATATATATATATATATGTGTGTGTAATATATAGAATAATATAACATTTACATTAAATGCTGTATTTTCCAATAGTCCTGGACTCTCCTGAGGAACTGGAAAAGAAACGAATTTGTCGTATTATCACTCGAGACTTTCCACAATATTTTGCTGTGGTGTCCCGCGTTAAACAGGACAATAACCTTATTGGACCTGAGGGCGGTATTTTGAGCAGTACTGTTGTCCCCCAAGTCCAAGCAGTGTTCCCCGAAGGTGCCCTTACTAAGAGGATACGTGTTGGCCTTCAGGTATGCCCTTGATTGTAGATGTAATACATAGTTTGTTTGTTTATTTAGTTGTTTGAAATGCACCTGATGTGCAACAAGTTCATCCTTACTTTGAGATAAGCAAATTTCTATTTAATGTAATTTAATAGAAATGCATTTTCTATTAAATTAATTGTGTAACAGCCTACATATTAGACTTTAGGGGATATCAAATACAACATGTGGAGAGGTCTGGAGGATGTATTTGAGTTACATTCACTGCAAAGGTTATCCTAAAACTACCAAATGCAATATCCAATCATGTACGTGTAAGCATATTTTAATCTTTATAGTTCTGTTTTAAAGATCTGCAATGCTAAGACCAACAGTGTTGATATTAACCATGGCCTTTATTTAATATTTTTTGATGAGCTTTTCAAATGATTTTATATATTTGGATAAACTTCTTAAAGGATTTATTAGCAAAAATTATTTAATGGTGACTTCTGTAGATAAATAATATTATCCAAAAATATTCTAATTGAAAAGCATATCCACAATATTTAAATCAAGGCCTATGTAAGGTATAAAATATGTATCTCTATTAATAATACACGTTACTTTCCAATAATGATTTAAGCAGTTCCATAGTGTATAGCATATATAACAATGCCTGTTACTGAACCTGATTGTGAATGGAGCATATATACTACAGGCTTACCAACAGTCCCGCTTTTCATGGGACAGTTCCGATTGTGGGGTCCTATCCCAACGTCCTGTTTTAATTCACTCCTGTCCCGCATCTGGGGACACCAGGGCACTGTCAATCATTAGATGCGCTCTCAGTGTAAAGCAGGCAGTAGGACCTTGCAGAGAGCACTTCAGCGGCGCTCTCTGCATGGTCTTGAAGGCAGGGGGCCAGCAAATCAGCTTTAATAGTCTTTTCTGGGTTGGTCTGCCCCTTATCGATCATCTTTCAAAATATTATAGTGGTGGGTTGTTGGTCGTAAGAGCCCATGCAAAAATATTCTATTACATACCTTGACACACACCTGGTTCACTGTCTGAGACTTTCACATGTATAACACTACAATATAGCTTTGTCTATAGGTTTTACTAAAGAAGCAAAGGACTTGGCTTTGATGGAATTTGTTTTACACTCTTTCCATCTTTGCCACACTTTACAGTATAGTGAATAGACTGTAAACGTACCATACTAAAAGCTTTAAAAAAATTATAAGCAGGCATAATTTTTGGCACTTTAAGTTGCTAGATTGCTACACTGAGGTAATTAAACAATCTAGGACAGCCTTTATCCATTGAGTTGCTTGTTCTATAAAATTACACCTAGGTGCCATGAATATCTAGTGGTTTACTGTGGAGACTTCTCCTTAACTTAATGACAATTCTTTTTCTGTCCTATGGATAAAGGCTCAGCCAATGCATAGCGAACTGGTAAAGAAGATATTGGGCAACAAAGCATCTTTCAGCCCTATTGTAACTTTGGAGCCTAGAAGACGGAAATTCCATAAGCCAATAACCATGACCATACCTGTCCCAAAAGCCTCCACTGAGGCAATGCTGAACGGATATGCTGGTGAAACCCCCACATTAAGACTTCTATGCAGTATAACTGGTAGGTTGATAACAGCAGACACAAGTTTCTAAAGTGTATCATCTAAATGTTTTGCATTACTGTTTTACTAAGCCTTTATCTTATATTTATTTTCTTCCTGATGAAGTAACGATAACAAATGTTTTTGAACGAATAATATCATTTAGCCAGCATAGGGCTATAGGCCAACTTATGTATGTTTTCTGTGTACAATTATTAGTTGTATAAAGACTAGTTTCCAACTGTAATTCATCATTGAAAGCTGCACTTTGGCCTGACAAGGAAACCGTAAATAATGAGTTTGCCAAAGGAAAGGAGCGTCGCTAGTTGAAGTAGAAAATACTTTAATCAACCATAAAATCTGTACTGTACTGCAGACAGATGTATAGCAAGAAACTAGATTACTGGCACATTTTGTACCGAACTAGTCTTTATTTCTAGCCATCTCTCCCAACAATCTGCGCATTCATAGTACCTTGCATGTTGCATTGCAAAGAACAATTTTGTTACAATATTTTTTTTTTATTTATTTTTTTTTATAATTCTTTATTTTGGATGTGCATGAGAGATATAAGAAGGACAAAAGACATTATGCAATATTTGAACATTAGAAAGGGTTGTTTGTATTCTGCTTATTTAGTATGCTTACATACAGACTGTTGTAAATCCTGATTGTTAGATCTTGCTAGTAGCTATTTGACCTATTTACCTGTCTGGTTTTAGTCATATCTACTGACAAAAATGATGTCTTCCTCTATGCTAACGTGTAAGATAAAGCACCAGTTCCACTTTCTTTTTGTCTCTTATCTGCTTTGGGAGAAATGTTTATGTGTTATATATTCTCCTGAGACCCTGCTCATTAACGTGTCCTCTTTGGGCTGGACATTTCATTCACATGCATCTCAATGTGGGATGTGGGTGTGTCAGGGCTCTCATGACACCATAACCACAACAGTGCTCTGTATGAGTTACAGTGTTAAATAATGTCCTTTTAAAAAGGAATATACATGTTGTAGTGTTGCTGAGGATATTGCATGTTTGTAATATTTTGTTGATTATCTATTCATCTTTATTGCTTTAGGTGGTACAACTCCTGCTCAATGGGAGGATATCACTGGGACCACACCTCTTACATTTGTTAATGAATGTGTTTCTTTTACCACTAACGTGTCTGCCAGGTAATGTAGTGAAAACTTTTCAATTAGAATTATTTCAATAGCACAGGGACTTTTATTGGGTAATGGATGAGTGGCTCGATTTTGTAGAGAAAACGTCTACATTATATTAAAAAATCAAATTTTTAAGATGATTATTATGACTTCATAAAAATACATACAATTGAAGACGCTTTTCTGAATCCTGTTTTAATAATTTTGCCCATAGGGTTGAAATATTAGAAATACTAATGTGAGAATTATGGAAGTATTTAATCTTGTACCGTGTTTCTCCGAAAATAAGACCGGGTCTTATATTAATTTTAGTCACAAAAAACACACTAGGGCTTATTTTCAGGGTAGGGCTTAGAGCCAGTCTGTCAGCCGGTGTCAGCGCTGTGTAACCCCCCAGAGATCCTCACCTCCCCCTCCCTGTAATATTCTCCCCTCCCTCCCTCCCTGTAATATTCTCCCC
>OW240917.1:114801751-114864319 GCA_933207985.1 Pelobates cultripes | reverse complement strand
ACGGTCTGCATATTTCTTTGTTCTTGTACTCATAAAACAGTCATCGTAGTTCCTTCAGACATCATGCAGTTCGGTATGCTGTTCGGTTCGACTCCACCCAGAAGCACGCGAGAAGTCCGTCATGCTTCGGGAAGGGTCGAAGCACAGCCTGTTATTATGGTTAGGGTAGCAGCACAAAGAACATTTGGAACATACTCATAAAACAGTCATCATAGTTCCTTCAGACATCATGCAGTTCGGTATGCTGTTCGGTTCGACTCCACCCAGAAGCACGCGAGAAGTCCGTCATGCTTCGGGAAGGGTCGAAGCACAGCCTGTTATTATGGTTAGGGTAGCAGCACAACGAACATTTGGAACATACTCATAAAACAGTCATCATAGTTCCTTCAGACATCATGCAGTTCGGTATGCTGTTCGGTTCGACTCCACCCAGAAGCACGCGAGAAGTCCTCACGCTTCGGGAAGGGTCGAAGCACAGCCTGTTATTATGGTTAGGGTAGCAGCACAAAGAACATTTGGAACATACTCATAAAACAGTCATCATAGTTCCTTCAAACATAATGCAATTCAGTTTAACTCTACCCAGAAACATACCAGAAGCCTGTCAAGCCTCGGGAGGGGTTGAAGGATGGGGGGAGGGGATAGAGAGGGCTGGGAGGGGAAGGGGTGTCTGAAGGTGAGTAGGGGGTTAGAGGAGGCAAGATGTACTCAAACATTGTAAACCAGCTGGGAAGTAAGATTGATACCCGTCCGTAGGTCTTCTACTGGACTTTCCACCGGCAAGTCATTGCCATTCAGGATGCAGAGTACCTAAAGTTTGTGGGATCGTGTGTAGGAGTTCGTACCGCGGCTGAGGTTAAGTCCTGGATTCATAGTAGAGGCAGTACGATGAAAAAGTGGAGTTCGGTGGGATCACTGATTCTGTTACGGAGTTGGGGAGCTGGTTCGTCTGTTGCATCGTTGGGGATGTCAAGATGGTTCTCTTGCAGAGAGTGTGTGAGGGAATCTTGGCTTCCGGGGTAAGGTGAGTTATTATAGTGGCCCATGGTTGTGGGAGTCCAGGGAGGTGTGTGAGGCTTGTTTGTGCTTGTAATCCGAACTGGGCCAGGTTAGATCCGGCAATGAGGTCCGTTTCTTGTCGTCTGTGTTCTCAGGTTGGGTTCTGAAGGGGTAGGTGGCGTCCGATAGCGATGGTATGGGGCGTCCTTTATTGGGCGGGGGGTCCTGTTCTCGGTCTGTGTCCCCCTTGGTGAATGGTTTGGTCGTTGTAGCGCCTCTTCGCTGGGGTTTGTCCTCTCTGTCGTGGGGCACTATGTTGCGGAGGCTGGTGTAATGGTCCATACCAGTCAGGGATATGGACTTCTGGCAGGTCAAGGGCTGAGGTAAATGTTTGTGTGTCTTCGGCTGATGAGAGGGTGGCAGTGACCCCGTTGTGAGTTGCTGTAATGGCGAGGGGGAATCCCCACCTGTAGCGGATATTCCTGGATCTTAGGAGGTCAGTGAGTGGCTTCATGGTCCGTCTTGCTTGGAGAGTCATCCAGGAGAGGTCTGGGTATATCTGTACTGGTCGCCCATGGTACAGCAGTGGTTGGGAGGTCTGGCGGAGGCTCCTTAGGATGTCTTCTTTGATGCTGTAATAGTGCAGTCTGCATATCACATCTCTGGGGGAGTCCCCCCCAGGGCCCCTGGGTTTGAGTGCTCTGTGCGCTCTGTCTAGCAGGATGGGCATTGTTGTGTCTCGTTGGAGGATTAGGTTAAAGAGCTCTTGCAGTGTGGAGTGGAGGTCTTCCCCCTCAGCCTCAGGTAGGCCTTTAACCCTTAAGTTGTTACGGCGCCCTCTATTGTCCAGGTCGTCTAGTGCTCTGTACATAGCAGCCATTTGTGTGTTATGAGCTGTCACTGTACTTTGCAGGGCTTGTAGTTGTGTGCATGTGCAGTCATGTTCGTTTTCTAGGGAGTTAACCCTGTCACTGACCTGTTTTACTTCTGTGGAGATGTCATCCATCTTCTTTTGAAAGGACACTTCAAGTTTCTGCAGCATAGTAGCCAGGTCCTGCTTGGAGGGGAGATTCCTGAGTAGGGCTTTCAGATCTTTGTCCCGATCAATGTCCGACGTGAGAGAGATGCTGTCTGATGCCGCCGGGCTGGAGGGCCCTGAGGAGTGCTCCGCCGGGTCGTCCGGCGCCATATTGGAGCCTGCGGCCTCATTTCGCCGGTCGCCCTGATCCTTGAAAAATTTGGTAAGGTTGCTGGTTTTCGCCACGGAGTGTTTGCCCGCCGTGTTAGGAGCAGTGGAGAGGCGTTTGGGGTGTCCCATGTTGTGGTAGGTGCCCGATGGATGCGGATTGCCCTGAGTCTCTTTCGGAGCTCTGCTAGCAAGCGTCCATTCGCGCTCGCGGTTAGCTCCGCCCCCCAGAATTGTCCTAACTTTGTGTCTTCGAGGGCACCTAGTATTATGCGTGCACTAAACGTCACTGATCACTGAAGCTCACAGATCGTGTCTTTGAGAGCACCTAAGCTGTCAAGCTAGATAGCATCTACCAACTAAAACTGCAACATATGCTAGCTGGTCTGAATATCTGGATCCCAAGAAAGTACAATATATCAAATCAATCAAAAACGGCAATTAACTTGGATATAGATAGAGCCCCAACACATGTTTTGCCAGTCAAGCAGCTCTTCAAAGGGGAATGAGCATCCAAAAGTGTTGCCTCTTAAAAACAGACACTCATAGAGGTCAGTCGATGGCAGTAATGTCCAATCAATGGTACAGAATTAGATTTCACTTTAAAATAAACCAAGGAGACAAGGAGTGGTGTGCAATATGTGCCCTCCTGATGGGAGGTACTCAAATGTAAAAAAAAAAAAAAAACACTAATAATAAAATGTAGAGAGATCGAAATAATCACTGGTTAACATCACTGTGTGCAGTAAGTTAGAGGAAGATTAATATAGATATGTGTTATGTTAATGATTGATACATGGGATTGAAATTGTCAGCAAGGGTCAACAAGGAAATTATTTATAAGTCATTAGGCCAATACTTGCTCACTCACTGTAAGAGACCCCGGGTGAGTATGTTCAGAAAACAATTCCAAATTTGGATTCAGATTTAAAAATATCTCCTAGTGGTTGCCTATAAAGTTATTGACCAAGTATCAGTAATGTTAATTCAAGAATAAAAATTATGATCACCCAAGTCACTCATGATGGATTTAAAGGATGGGGAAATGTCAGCCAAAGATATATCAAAGAAACAGAACAAATATTACGGTTAAACAAATTCTGAAATTTACATGATGAGAAATGTAAAAATAAAGCATACCTAAATAGTACTGCTTGGCAAAGTGGAGGGCAGTAGATCTTGTAGATACCATGATTAACTGTCCGTAAACTAGTGTCCCAACAGATTTCAGTGGTTAAAGCTAACGTGGTTACATGTCTCGAAAAACGAAGTACAATAGAACTGGTTCATTAATGTCACATTAGATGTGGATACTAAACCAGCGTCTATTAATAATCATAAAGATAGAACATGTATGTTGTGCATCATTGGATGATAAATAATCCTCTCCTTGACTAATTATACAAAAGTACAGCATTCAGCTCAGTATTACAATAGTGAAAAATATATATATAATTATCAATAAATATTTATTATGGCAGTGGCCTGTAGAAGTTCTAGAAAGTAAGAGGTGCAGTACCTCCATATATTTCGAACAGATACAGTCCTGATCTAAGATTGTGTTAATCCCAAATGGATATATACATATGTGTCCATATTACCATGCTAAGTCCCCAAGAGTGCAAACTGGTCCAAGAGAAAAATGAGCAGCCTGAAATAATGTAACCATAAAATAACAAGACTACTAAAAAGTAAATCATAATGCGAATTGAAAGAATAAATTGAGAACATGTATAAATAAAGTAACTTAAATTGACATAAATGGCAGTTGTGCCAATGTCTATAATTTATGGATATAAGATGTTAAATTAAATTCTTTGTTTAGTCCCCTAAGTGCCGATGTCTTAAATGCATAGATTCATTTTTTTAACCAGGACAAATTGAAGTTCCCTTTCCATGAATTGTCATTTTTTCCATGGCTAGATTGAGATCAGTTACAAAATCGATGTGTTGTAAAATCCTTTGTCTGACTGTTAACCCCTTAAGGACACAGCTTCAGAAGCTTGACTTACGCTTAATGACACAAGCAATTTTTGCATTTTCTTGCTGTTTGCGTTCAACTGCAATTTGCATCTCTCTCATTTATTGCACCGACACATATTATATACTGTTTTTAAAAGGACAGAAAGGGCTTTAATTTGATATAACATATATATATATAAATGCTTACTTATTATAAAAAAATACAGAAAAATGCAAAAAAAATGAAAAATATTGGTTTTTTTTACAGTTTTTGCAATAATAATGTGTGCATAATTAGTGCAGGTTAAGGAAAGTAATTAAAAATAAATTTATTTATTTGTTCTGATTTACAGAATATATAATGTGTCTGGGATTTTAAGTTTTTTTTGGTAGTTACAGGTCACAAAGCACAAGGAGTAAAATAAACTTTTAATGTGGAGCGATTTTAGAATTTGGTATGTTTGTCTTGTAAGCCTAATAGCCATAAAAGAAAACAAAATTGCCACACAAAAGTATATATTTATATAAAGTAGACATCACAGGCTATTTACCTAAGGTGGTTTTGACACTTTCTACATAGCCATTTCACCGCCAACCTCTGCTAAATATTGGAGTAAAATTTAGTTTTTTGGGGTTTTTGGCACACAAACTTATAACAAAGAACTTCTCATGTTTATTTTGTAAAGTTGGTGTGTGCTATTCCTGTACAAAGTTTTATCTTGTGTTCAGTTACATCTGCTGATTAAAATGACACCCCCATTGTATGTCTTTGGCACTATTTCGTGAAGTTACAGTGCCATTTAGGTGACTTGTCCTTTTCAGTATTCACAGTAGATTTTTGAGAGACGGATTTAATGAGCCTATGCATCCATTTGGGGTATTATAACAGTTTGACTGTTCAAAAAAAAACCCACAAAGGCCTACCATTTGTAAAAGTAGACACTCCAGGGTATCTCATAAGGTGCATATTGTGCCTTAACATGCTCCCATTTTTTCACCAATATATGCCAAAGTATGTGGTAAAAAATAATTTTGTGCGTTTTTTACATATGGATTGCATTTTTGCTGGGCATTTTGTATATTTCACATGTGCCACTAAGTTCAAACCCACCAAATTATGCTCAGCTAAGTCTTCTGAGTAAAATGACACCCCCATTGTATGTCTTTGGCACTATTTCGTGAAGTTACAGTGCCATATAGGAGACCTATCCTTTTCAGTATTCAAAGTAGAATTTTGAGAGACGGATTTAATGAGCCTATGCGTCCATTTGGGGTATTATAACAGTTTGACTGTTCAAAAAAACCCCACAAAGGCCTACCATTTGTAAAAGTAGACACTCCAGGGTATCTCATAAGGTGCATATTGTGCCTTAACATGCTCCCATTTTTTCACCAATATATGCCAAATTATGTGGTAAAAAATAATTTTGTGCGTTTTTTACATATGGATTGCATTTCTGCTAGGCATTTTGTGTATTTCACATGTGCCACTAAGTTCAAACCCCTCAAATTATGCTCAGCTAAGTCTTCTGAGTAAAATGACACCCCCATTGTATGTCTTTGGCACTATTTCGTGAAGTTACAGTGCCATATAGGAGACCTATCCATTTCAGTATTTACAGTACAATTTTGAGAGATGGATTTAATTGGCCTATGCTTCAATTTGGGACATTATTGCAGTTGGAAAGTTCAAAAAAACCCACAAAGGCCTACCATTTCCTAAAGTAGACACCCCAGGGTATTTCAAAAGGCATATTTTAAACCTTAGCGTTGGATCATTTTTTTGTTAGTTTGTACCAAGTCTAGTTACAATGAGCATTTTTTCTGCCTTTTTGACACACACTTGGAGTTGTTACTGTATATTTTGTAATCCTTATGTGTGCTATGGCAGTAGAACACCTAATATGTTGCTCAGCTATGTCCTCTTAATGCTGCAATACCCCCATGTGTACCCTTTTCAGGGATATGTGGATGTTGAAGGGGCACATTGGAGACCAAGCCATATCAGTTTTTACCGAACTTTGAATTTTGACGCTCGGCCCATGTGCAATTTCCAAGCATCTTAGCAGGTTTTAAGTTCAAATTACCCCACAAAGGCCTACCATTTTTTAAAGTAGACACCCCAGGGCATTTCAAAAGGCATATTTTAAACCTTAGCGTTGGATCATTTTTTTGTTAGTTTGTACCAAGTCTAGTTACAATGAGCATTTTTTTCTGCCTTTTTGACACACACTTGGAGTTGTTACTGTATATTTTGTAATCCTTATGTGTGCTATGGCAGTAGAACACCTAATATGTTGCTCAGCTATGTCCTCTTAATGCTGCAATACCCCCATGTGTACCCTTTTCAGGGATATGTGGATGTTGAAGGGGCACATTGGAGACCAAGCCATATCAGTTTTTACCGAACTTTGAATTTTGACGCTCGGCCCATGTGCAATTTCCAAGCATCTTAGCAGGTTTTAAGTTCAAATTACCCCACAAAGGCCTACCATTTTTTAAAGTAGACACCCCAGGGCATTTCAAAAGGCATATTTTAAACCTTAGCATTGGATCATTTTTTTGTTAGATTGTACCAAGTCTAGTTACAATGAGCATTTTTTCTGCCTTTTTGACACACACTTGGAGTTGTTACTGTATATTTTGTAATCCTTATGTGTGCTATGGCAGTAGAACACCTAATATGTTGCTCAGCTATGTCCTCTTAATGCTGCAATACCCCCATGTGTACCCTTTTCAGGGATATGTGGATGTTGAAGGGGCACATTGGAGACCAAGCCATATCAGTTTTTACCGAACTTTGAATTTTGACGCTCGGCCCATGTGCAATTTCCAAGCATCTTAGCAGGTTTTAAGTTCAAATTACCCCACAAAGGCCTACCATTTTTTAAAGTAGACACCCCAGGGCATTTCAAAAGGCATATTTTAAACCTTAGCGTTGGATCATTTTTTTGTTAGTTTGTACCAAGTCTAGTTACAATGAGCATTTTTTCTGCCTTTTTGACACACACTTGGAGTTGTTACTGTATATTTTGTAATCCTTATGTGTGCTATGGCAGTAGAACACCTAATATGTTGCTCAGCTATGTCCTCTTAGTGCAGCAATACCCCCATGTGTACCTTTTTCAGGGATATGTGGATGTTGAAGGGGCACCTTGGAGACACATCACTTTCATATTTTTCAAAAGTGGATGCTGGGCCAAAGTGTTATTTTAGCAGCCCAGGACTGCAAATTACCTCTCAAAGACCACATATATTTTTAAGTATAAGCAGCTCATCAATTCAAATTATGAACAAGTGCATACTATTTGCTGTGAAAAGGGGGAATAGTTGGCTTAATCCTATCTGGGGGTAGTACCCAGTAATCTGTGTCACGGGCAACGCTGTCACGGATTCCAAAACACAGACAGACTACAAAGAGAGAGAACACAGAGAGAGACACTTGTAATACCGGTCCTTAGAATGGCCGGGCTATACAAGCAGAGAATAGTCAAGGTACAAGCCGAGGTCAAAGGGGTAAAGAGAAACGGAACAACGATAGGACAAGCCGAGGTCAAGGATCAGAGAAGACAGGATAAACGGGAGACAAAGCCAAGATTTGGTAACCAGACAGTTGACTAAATTCAGACCCCAAAACTGGTCTGCTTATTCGGCCTGGGTGTGGAAAACTTTAAAACAGTGGCCAATACATAGGCCGGGCTGAGAGGGGCAATCAGGGCAGTAATAGCTAGTCTCAACTCTTACGCCCCTCTTGTAGCACACCCTGCATCTTTTCTGGGGGTTTTTCTTTCTGGGGGTTGATGGAATCTTGAAGCAGAAGTGACCTACCTCCATTCTTCTACTAAGCTCGACTGATGGTCCCCCTCTGTGGCACTCAAGTAACCCAGAAATTAGCTGAAATTGAAATGAAAGGAATGTGCATTTCAGCTGAGCATTTGCCTTTTTAAAAATAATAAAGGCATTGTGGACTGCTGTCTGCATTATATATATGCCCACTTTTTTATACCATGCCCTGGTTTTGCGCATGATTAGATACGGCTGCATTAGTTGATCGGACAGATCAACTCCCCCCATATGTCGATTATATTGCTGTATGCAGACTGGCACCCGTTTATATTCCTCTCTGCCACGAACTGCGACCCTGCGAGTGTTTTCCCCGTGGATGGTAGTTAGGATGAAAACCTCCTTTTTATCGCGGTACTTGAGTGCCAGCAGTTCATTCTGGCAGAGAGCTGCTGTTTCCCCCTTTTTTAATTTTTTTTCTGCTAGAGCCTTTGGGAAACCTGTGCGACTCTTCCTGATAGTGCCACAGGCCACGGTCTCAAAACAGTACAGCATTTGTAAGAGTGGGATGCTGTTATAAAAGTTATCAATATATAAGTGATAACCATAGTTAAGTAAGGGCATTATTAAATCCCAGACAATTTTCCCACTTGTCCCTATTATATCTGGGCAACCTGGGGGATCAATGTGGCTATCCCTTCCTTCGTATACACGAAAGGTGTATACATAGCCACTGCCACTTTCACATAATTTATAAAATTTGATCCCATACCGGGATCTTTTGGATGGGATATATTGTCTAAATCCCAGTCTTCCCTTATATTTCATGAGGGACTCATCAATTGAAATGTGTTTTTTGGGGGTGTAAATAGTGGCAAATTTTTCATTTAAGTGGGAAATTAGGGGGCGTATTTTATAAAGAATGTCATACTGTGGATGACCTTTTGGGGGGCACTTCATATTGTCATTAAAGTGCATAAAACGCAGTATGTCCTCATATCGCTCCCTATGCATTGTCTGGGAAAAAATGGGGGTATTAAAAATAGGATTTTTAGTCCAATACATTCTAATTGTGGGCTTTTTAACTATCCCCATTAACATTGTCAGTGCCCAGAATTGTTTAATTTCTGGCACACTGGTTGGGTACCATCTCTCTGTCCTGGCGATTCGGGAGTCTTGGTTGCGTGCAAGATATTGCTCCGCATACAGATTTGTCTGGGTAACTACCTCCCCAAAAAAATCATCCCCCAAAAACAGCTCCATACAATCCAGCGCATTATAGCCAGACAGGTCAGCCTGTATGCCAGGATTGGCAGTGAACACTGGGATGTCTGGCGAAAAATGATTAGGGGGTACCCAGTCATCTGTGCCATATTGAACATTAGGGGAATCAGCGATTTCCTCTGATGTTACTGCAGAATCTGGCACATAGTCCCTGTCCCCTGCGTCACTCCCTGCGTCACTCCCTGCGTCACTCTCTGAGGCAGTGTCGGTCGCCTCTGAGTCAGCGGCTAACAGGGCATAAGCCTCCTCTGCGCTATACTTTCGCAACATTGTTAATACAGTTAACACAGAAACAAGAAAACTTTAACTAAATAACTAAACTTTTTTTTTTTTTTTTTTTTTACCCCTAACTAAATTCCCCAATTAACACTAAATTCCACCCACCCAACTAACTAAATCACAAATTAATAAAATAAAATAATAAAATTGAACCCCTTAGGGTTACAAAAAAAAATAAAATTTAACCCTTAAGTGTAAAAAAAAAAATAGATCACAGTAAAGTACTGTGACCTGTATATTGATCACTGCTAGCAGTGATCAAGCAGCAGGGAAAGGGTTAATTTTTTTTTTTTGACAGGGGAAAGGGATAGTTAATTTTTATTACACCTTAGCTATTCCTCAGGGACACAATGTAGCACCGATCCGTCTCTCTCCACTTCACAAACCCACAAGAGGTGGAGGGAGGCGGATCAGATGTCCCAGCAGCATTGTGACCGCTGTGACTGGCTGTCACAGCGATCACATGTGCTGGGACATTGCGATTTGCTGTTGCTGGTCTGCCCCTGACTCGGAGGCACCCAGCAACAGCGTTAACCCCGCGATCGCCGGCACTGCGGCGATCGCGGGGTTAATTTTACCGCGTGACGGACGAGGTCCGTCACCCGTCGTTAAGGGCATCCCCAGGATGACGGACCTCGTCCGTCATCCGTCCTGAAGGGGTTAATAAGTTTTGCCAATGTTTTGTAACCTGCAGTTTCAAGTAAACAAGTACAGTTGATGAAGTCATTACTTTTGTTTGGGAGCATAAAATAGATTAACAAGGTTTTATGTACAGTGCTACGGTATTTGCTGGTGCTATATAAAAAAATAATAATAATAATGTATTCACACTCTTTAAAGGGACTACAGCGAAAGATGCCTTTGGTAGTAGTAAATTTGGTTTGAGAGGTTCAAGGTGACCATGGACCAAAAGATTACATATGTTTCTAGGTCTACAAACTGAAAGGGCTGGTGTTGGAATAAGGACTTATTTGACCTCCTGATAATGTAATAAAATCAGCCAATTATGTGCCATAATCTCTGTTATAAGTTCCCAACCTTGTTCAAAGGTGCCGATGCATCGTAGGCTTGTTGCGGTTTGTTTGGGTTTTCAAGGTCTACGACAGGTAGATTTGTCCATGGCACAGACCTCTTTGAAAGGTTGTCTTCAGGACCCTATTTGGGTAGCCCGTTGCCTCGAACCAAGTTCTTAAGTCTTTGGATTCCTTAAGAAAATTCATTTTGTCAGAACAATTTGTTCTAGCTATTTTTAGTCATGAACTTCATATAATGTTAAATTTCAACATTTCAGTCTTCTTGGAGTAAGATCCATCGGTCCTGAGAGACCAATTCATGTTTGTTAAAGACATGAGTAAGTTGGAGGTCAGTGTTGTTGTCAATTAGATAGGTTGATCACATTTTTGTCAAGGTTTTATCCATTTCCCCGTTTCTCAATCTCTTTCTGTGGGTGAGGCCAGTTCTGGTATAACAATTGAGGAAGAAGAAGAGACTGAGGCAGCAACAAGAGTGAGTGAGTGGTGTATTCAAAAAGGAGGCTGATTTTCTCACACACCTTTATTTGTGGAAGATTGTGTTCTTTTGGAAGAATGTGATGCTATGTTATTCTGAGGGGTTTGGTTTCTGATTCTGACCTTAAAGTATCAACTTAAGTGGAACTACCCCAATTATTCAGTATTTTATGAAATCAAAAATTTTGGCTAAAGATATAGTCCTCCTGAAAATGTATTTTCTTTTAGATGTCTAAATGTTCTTTTGTATTTTTATTTTGATAAAAGGGAATTGTGGTTCCTTTTTAGAATTCTTTGACTATAACAATCTCATTCTCTAATTTCTGGTTAATCAGTTGAAACTGTTTGGTTTCACTTTTGATTAGAAACTTCATTAATTATAGGAACAGTCCAACGAAATGTCATTCCATTCCTAGCAAAAGTATGTCAGGACATAGAACCAATTTGTGTTCAATATATTGATTAAGGCTTGCTAATTCCCATTAGCTCCTAATTTGTTGTTGTCAGAGTTGCTGTACAAAAAAAATGCTTGATAGATATATGTAATGCCTACTTGAGATCTGTTTAGAGGATTTGTAGAAAAGACATTGGAAACATCATCCGATCATTGGTTGGGATTTACAACAACTGATAAGAAACTGGTCATAATAATGTCACAGAAGTAGCTGTCTAAAAATAATATCAATAGCTCAAAAGAGATACTAAGGGGTACTAAGACCCATTAATAACAATGTCTGCTGCTGCAAGCATTCGCTCACTGTAATAAAAAAAATAGGCAACTATAAATATAATACAGGAGCAATCAGATGGTAAAATTAAATAATGGGAAAGTGGATATTTCACTTTCCACCTCCCTGCCACCACCCGTATCAATCATGTGGGAGCTATTAAATAAACAAAGTGGGGGGACATCCTAGTGCCCCGACTCTCACCTGATGCTAATGGGTGGGGGGTCCTTAGTGACCACCCCTGAGCCCCCACATACATTGAGTTTTAGTTCAAGCTGCCAAACAGTTTATCTGAAATTGAAATTTGAAGAAAAAAAATAAAATTGACCAAACAAAGTTGATAACTAACATTTGAATTTTGCCAATAGAATTAAATCAAGGCAATTGTTTGTCAAACGAGCATAGCTGAAATTTTTTATGTATTTTATAAAATTAAGTTTCTTGGTGGACCATCTTTTTTCTTCTTCTTTATCCTTTTAGGTGTTGGAAGGTAAACCAATCTACGTAGACTGTTTTGGCAACTTGGTGCCATTAATAAAGAGTGGTCAACATCACATATTTAGTTTCTATGCCTTTAAAGAAAACAGACTTCCGCTGTTTGTCAAGGTAATATTTACTTTTTTATTGTTATTGAAAATGTACTGACAAATCCTAAATGTAAAAAAATAAATGAATTGAGGGTCTTCTCTTGTGACACAAGGAAGATGCATTAATTAGCTCTGTATCCTACATTAAAGGTATGCTTGATGAATAGTACTCCACAATAATTGCATCCAGTCGAAAAGCATGTAAACAGCAGTGTTGCTTATACCCTTTCCTGGCAGAATCTCAGAATAGATAAAATTCCGTTTTGACTGTGCTGTCAACATATTTTGCTGTGTGGATTGAAAGGACATAACTGGATATTTTGAGTATAAATCGATATAATCCATACGCAATTCGTGAAAAAGTAAATTTTCGATCAGTTGGCTATATATCCATTTTACCTGTAGAGGGCCTCATTACACCACAAATATATATATTTTTTTTTCCTGACTATTAGGTACGAGATACCACTCAGGAACCTTGTGGACGTCTGTCTTTTATGAAGGAGCCAAAATCTACACGAGGCCTTGTACATCAAGCCATCTGCAACCTGAATATCACATTGCCACTTTATAGTAAAGTATGTTGTGAAATCGTGTTTAAGGAATATATCTGTTCTATATTTATATATACTATATACACTGCTCAAAAAAATAAAGGGAACACTTAAACAACACAATGTAACTCCAAGTCAATCACACTTCTGTGAAATCAAACTGTCCACTTAGGAAGCAACATTGAGTGACAATCAATTTCACATGCTGTTGTGCAAATGGGATAGACAACATGTGGAAATTATAGGCAATTAGCAAGACACCCCCAATAAAGGAGTGGTTCTGCAGGTGGTGACCACAGATCACTTCTCAGTTCCTATGATTCCTGGCTGATGTTTTGGTCACTTTTGAATGCTGGCGATGCTTTCACTCTAGTGGTAGCATGAGACGCGGAGTCTACAACCCACACAAGTGGCTCAGGTAGTGCAGCTCATCCAGGGTGGCACATCAATGCAAGCTGTGGCAAGAAGGTTTGCTGTGTCTGTCAGCGTAGTGTCCAGAGCATGGAGGCGCTACCAGGAGACAGGCCAGTACATTAGGAGAGGCAACAACCCAACAGCAGGACCGCTACCTCCGCCTTTGTGCAAGGAGGAGCACTGCCAGAGCCCTGCAAAATGACCTACAGCAGGCCACAAATGTGCATGTGTCTGCTCAAACGGTCAGAAACAGAATCCATGAGGGTGGTATGAGGGCCCGACGTCCACAGGTGGGGGATGTGCTTTCAGCCCAACACCGTGCAGGGCGTTTGGCATTTGCCAGAGAACACCAAGATTGGCAAATTCGCCACTGGCGCCCTGTGCTCTTCACAAATGAAAGCAGGTTTACACTGAGCACATGTGACAGATGTGACAGAGTCTGGAGACGCCGTGGAGAACGTTCTGCTGCGTGCAACATCCTCCAGCATGACCGGTTTGGCAGTAGGGTGGTATTTCTTTGGGGTGCCACACAGCCCTCCATGTGCTTGCCAGAGGTAGCCTGACTGCCATTAGGTACCGAGATGAGATCCTCAGACCCCTTGTGAGACCATATGCTGGTGCGGTTGGCCCTGGGTTCCTCCTAATGCAAGACGATGCTAGACCTCATGTGGCTGGAGTGTGTCAGCAGTTCCTGCAAGATGAAGGCATTGATTCTATGGACTGGCCCGCCTGTTCCCCAGACCTGAATCTAATTGAGCACATCTGGGACATCATGTCTCGCTCCATCCACCAACGTCACGTTGCACCACATACTGTCCAGAAGTTTACAGCAACAATTAAAGGTTATGTTTTACTTCCTTTGTATATATATATAAGTATTCACCAGGGGGCGCCCTGTTTCTCCTGACCTATCAGGTCTGTCTTTCAAATCAATACACGTATATGAGGGTTATCCCCTATTTTGGCCGCCCCTAGACACACACCTAGTTGTTTCCCCTCTGTGGGGTATCCAACTTTTTTGTTTATTCATTTACAAGGTTTCAATACCCCAAGTGTGTCTCATACAATTTAGTTCCTTATGTGTTTCCCTTTTTTTCATTTTAATTAAATGGCCAACTTTTTGAACCAACTTAAAGATCCGAACCAATGGTGTATGGACGCCGATAAGGTGTTCACAGATAAGGAGAGTGTTTTTCTTTCCCAGGATACTAGTATTGATTCTAAATTTAGACTTGTATCCAATGCATGTAAACAACAGATAAGGATAGGATGGGAAATCTCATCCATTCAAAACTACCTTAGCAAATCAATGATCCCCAGAGGCCTGAGGATACAAGTAATGCCCAATATGCAAATGGAGGATACTGCCCTCATAAAAGAATGGGAGGAAGCAGCTAATCTATGCTCCCGTACCTTTATGGACATTATTTGCAGGTTTGAGAGTCAAAGATTGGAACAAATCAATGCTAATGTCAAAGAAGCAGTGGAGGCTGTACAAAATCATAAAGATGACCCAACCTTTGACTCCCATGAACTTAAACTCCAACATAATCTCAATAAGTACAAAGATACCATAAAAAATCGGAAACATAAAAAGTTCATTAGGGATAACCTGGACTACAAAAATGGAAGGGTATATAGAAGATTTAACAGGAAGAATACACGTATGGATTCGGACCAATACTCCACATCAGAGTATGAGACCTCAGACACAGACACTGAAGGTCCAAACACAGGCTCAATACCATCTAATACCACCCAAACAAGAGGTATCCTGAAAAAAGGGGTGGCTTTTTTAGGCCAAAACCCCCGAGAGGGGGAACCCCAGCCACAACACAGGCAAACAAGATACAGGGGGAGGGCTCGAAAACGGTACTAAATTCCAACAGCAAAGTCATCAACCTCTCCGATAAAGCACTCACTGAATCCCAGATCAAGGTCCTTGCGAAAGGGCTATCTTTTGTCCCTGTTCCCTCATTCAACAAATTTGAATGGATAAAGGATATTCACCTTTTTGGGAGAAGATTAGCCTTACACAAGTTTTTTCTCATAGAGAAGGAGAAAAGAGCCAAGGATCTGGGTTTTAATGTGAGGGAATACCAATGCCTGAATGATCTAGTATCCTTATTGGATGAGAATGATGGTTTAGTCACGTTGCCCTAT
Organism: Pelobates cultripes; assembly: GCA_933207985.1. Classification (NCBI taxonomy): domain Eukaryota; kingdom Metazoa; phylum Chordata; class Amphibia; order Anura; family Pelobatidae; genus Pelobates; species Pelobates cultripes. Next base: position 114,848,872 of record OW240917.1, on the reverse strand, counting down.
ACCGACCTACGACAGAAAAGCAAGTTTACTCCTAACATCAAAGATTTTAAGAACATTGATATGTTCGTGGACTCAACCTGTAACATGTTACATGAGCTTAGGATGGACTCCCTCCAACCCCGACCACACAGTAATCTGTCTAGATATGAGTGGCAGGCTCTCTGTGACTTACAAAACGATGATGACATTATCATCAAGCCGGCTGACAAGGGGGGGAATATTGTGGTACTAAGTAGAACACAGTATATACGACTAACTCTAAATATACTCAAAGATAGTACCACTTACAAAGTACTACCTACAGACCCTTCAGCTAAATTCTTGTCGGCCCTGAAACATCTTTTAGATAAGGCGTTTGATGATGGAGTCCTGGGCAAAGATGAGTATACATTCATCTATGTCAAAAGTCCGACCGTGTCCACATTCTACTGTCTACCAAAGGTGCATAAGCACTATGACAACTTGACAGCTAGACCCATTGTGTCCGGATCCAATAACATAACATGTAAGGCCAGTATCTACCTAGATAAGATCCTTTGTCCCTTTGTAGAAAAGCTACCTTCTTACCTTAGGGATACGAAGGATACTTTGAAATGCCTAGCCTCCATCAGTCTACCAAGAGATGCCATCCTATGTAGCCTCGATGTGGAGGCACTGTATTCTTCCATTCCACACTCCCTTGGGCTGAGACACATTAAACATTACTTGGAAACACGGGGATCTGAACACCAACGACACACTTTATTTGTATTGGATCTGCTGCGATTTGTCTTGACCCACAATTTCTTCTTATTTGATTGCCAATACTACCACCAGGTGCAGGGTACAGCCATGGGTACATCTTGTGCCCCATCTTATGCTAACCTGCACCTGGGCTGGTGGGAGGAGAATGTGGTTTTCACCGATACAAACACTGAATACACCAAATACATCTTTATGTGGAAGAGGTATATAGATGACGTCCTTGTGGTATGGACAGGAACAAGGGAATGCTTTGTGACCTTTGTAGAGAACTTGTACTCTAATGACCTCAATTTGAAGTTCACAATGGAAATAGGGGGTTCGTCCCTCAATTTCCTCGACTGTACGTTTAGTACCACTTCTAAGCAGACCATTGAGACAACACTATTTAGGAAACCCACCTCAACAAATACTATGCTGAGGTGGGAAAGTCATCACCCAACCACATTAAAGAGAGGCATTCCTGTTGGACAGTACCTGCGGTTGAGAAGGAACTGTTCTAGCATGGAGGACTTTATTACTCAAGCCAAGTCACTTAAAACCAGGTTTAAAGAAAGAGGATATCCTAATCGCTGTTTAAAGCAAGCATATCAAAGAGCGCTATACAGCGATAGAATGGAACTCCTCAAGGATAAACCGATCCCTAATGAACAAGCACCTATTCGTTGCATTGCTAATTTTGACTCAGGCTGGGATCAGGCGAAAAATATACTGGGAAGATTCTGGCCACTTATATCCCAAGATCCCCATCTCAAAGGGACTGTCACCCCTTATGTATCCCTTACAGCACGTAGAGGAAGGAATTTAAAGGAGGCACTAGTGCCCAGTCATTTCTCCTCTACTAAGCCAGGTTACAACTGGCTCTCTGTACAGGGTACTTACAAATGTGGCAAATGTGTGGCTTGCAGGTACATTTGTAAAGATTCTAAACACCTCACAGATTCATGTGGTCAAGTGGTCTGTAATGTTAAACAATTTTTTAATTGCAATACCAAAGGTTTAGTCTATCTCTTGATCTGCACATGTGGCCTCAGATACGTGGGTAAAACAATCCGCCCCTTTAAAAGACGTATCATGGAGCACATACACTCTGTGAGGAACCAAAGGGACACCCCTGTGGCGAGACATATACGAAACCAACACTGTGGGGATCCCGAAGTGGTTAGATTCGCAGGGATCGAAAAAGCGACCCTAGGTCGTAGGGGCGGTGACTTGGATCACACCCTCCTTAAAAGAGAGTGCTATTGGATCTATAGGTTCAAAACTTTGGCCCCCAATGGTTTAAATGAGGGGTTTACCTTTACTCCCTTCATTGAAAAATAGTAACACTAAGGAACTATATTAATGTAATTGTATTATATATGTACATAATAGTTATTTAGACTGTATACACTTTCTTTCTTCGTTCTTTATTTATTTTGTTCTATGCATCGGTGATCCACCTGACCCTATATATACACACTCGTTTATAATTTCATCTACCCATCAGTACAGTGTAATCAACAGGACTTACATAATCTGAGATCGGTTTACTTACTATCCAGCTCTAGCCTAGTTCTAGTAACTGACTGGACTCTTGATCCAGTATTTTGACATTTAACCTTAATGTCTAGTTGCTATTCTGGATTTATAAGGACAGTACAATTAATAGGATCTCTCCTTAGAGATCGGCTTATTTGTTACCCAGTCTTAATCCATGTCTAATAATTAACTGGATTCTGCAAGGACTCTATAATCGATAGGATCTCTCTTCAGAGATTGGCTTACTTTCTGGTCTCAATTCAAGTTCAATTATTAATTGGACTCCCACCTAGTATTCCACTATGACAATGGTTAATGATTCTATCGAACTTCTGTGGATTCATAAGCCTTTCTAAGTCCTACACTGACTGTGTACCCCTCTCATAAATTACTAATATGGCGATGGGTCTCTTATACCTCAGAATTATCTATGCGGCAAATGCTACATGCTACCCAGTAGCCACGTAAGATTGGCATCTATAGGGTTAACGGAGGTTTTGTTCAATCAACCTACACTCACCAATCAGAGGCTGGATCGTCATTGGGGGCGGGGCTGGATTGCGTTCGGCCAATTTTGGCGCGAACGCACTGCACACGCCCCCACTATGAACTGAGTGTAAAGGGCTATTTAAGGAGTCACCGATGCTCCGATCACCTGTTTAGCCTCAGAAGAAGGCGCGTTAGCAGCGCCGAAACACGTGTTAGGTAGCAGGCAGGATATTTCTGTACCTGGACGCCGACTAGTCTAGTCTCTCCTGATGATCAGCTAGATAGAATTCTAATATGATGTACTAGAAGGGGTGGGGAGGATATGGGCGACGGGGCTACTTTTTCTACCAGACATAGTCAAGCGCATTGTGTGATAGCTTCCCCTAGTATAACTATGTAGTTGCCTTTTTTTCTTTTCCCCCATTCCTCCATCCCTCAGTGACGGGCGTACAATATTGTAACGATATCTATCACACTGAACCTATCTAGCCATCGTATTTAGACTAGTGGATGATCACATAGTTAATGGACCTTCTCTACTATTTCTTGCTACTAATTTGCTCACAAGGATATATATACATGCTACTTTCTTGCCCTATTGGATTTTATTTCAGTTAGTGGTAAAAGAGATAAGAATCCATCCAGAAAGCATAGAGGAATTGTTTCTCTCTATCTTGGCAAGCTTTAGAGGTACCATTACTGAGAGACGTACTATACTGGTTGGGGGGATTTGCAGCTTTATTCAGCTTGATATCCTTTAGGTGATTTCCTCAGGATAATTATCCCCTTCCAGGCATATATCCTCCTAATTTTAAAATATTTAAATACAGTTTTTTGTTAGAGTATTTTTTTATTACAGCAACAATTAAAGGTTATGTTTTACTTCCTTTGTATATATATATAAGTATTCACCAGGGGGCGCCCTGTTTCTCCTGACCTATCAGGTCTGTCTTTCAAATCAATACACGTATATGAGGGTTATCCCCTATTTTGGCCGCCCCTAGACACACACCTAGTTGTTTCCCCTCTGTGGGGTATCCAACTTTTTTGTCTGTCCAGAAGTTGGCAGATGCTTTAGTCCAGGTCTGGGAGGAGATCCCTCAGGAGACAATCCGCCACCTCATCAGGAGCATGCACAGGCGTTGTAGGGAGGTCATACAGGCACGTGGAGGCCACACACACTACTGAGCCTCATTTTGACTTGTTTTAAGGACATTACATCAAAGTTGGATCAGCCTGTAGTTTGTTTTTTCCACTAATTTTAAATGTGAGACTCCAAATCCAGACCTCCATGAGTTGAAAAATTTGATTTCCATTTTTTTATTTTTTGTGTGATTTTGTTGTCAGCACATTCAACTATGTAAAGAACAAAGTATTTCAGAAGAATATTTAATTCATTCAGATCTAGGATGTGTTATTTTTGTGTTCCCTATATTTCTTTGAGCAGTGTATATCTATGTGGCTGATTTATTTCATGAAATTAACATAGGAAAGAAAAGTAAACATTTAATGGACACATCAGTGACTTCCTAACATTAAAAAAAAATAAAAAAATTATGTAATGATATACTTACATTGTATATAATAACTTTATTACCCTTCTGTCTGTCTGTCTATCTCTTAAACCTATCTACTTTTCTATCTGCCTGGCTGCCTGCCTATACATTCTTCATTATATGCAAAACAAGAAAAACAATTATTTCTCTGATATATGTGAACATCCATGAATGGAATACATAATGGCAAGTTATTTAATAGTCACATCAGTGACTCCCAGTGGCACATTTGTTATATGTCATCAAAATGTAGTTCCTAGTACATAAATATGGGATTACAGAAACATTTAGAGCTCTGGCAGCCAGGCCTACTCTTAAAGAAGGCGTTGGCATACACTGACACAATAGGACGCTATAAGAGTGAGCAATAAATATAAACATGTTTAGGCTGACAGACACAAAAAGGATACCTTCTATAACTACATTTGTAAACAGTCTTGAAATGGCATTAATTATTAGCAATATTCCAATAGATGGAATAAAAACCAATCATGGAGGTGGGTTGAACAACATCATGTGGGCCTTTCATGGACAATAATGCATTAGATAGAAATGTTTTATAAAATTCTGTGGCATCCTTCCTCTAAAAACAGTTGCTTATACAGTATCCTTTATTTTTAGTGAGGCTTTGCTTATAACAGATCGTATTATCTTTATTACGTTTTAATAAAACTATTAACATGCCAATTTCAATGTTTTATTAATCATTTTTTGATTTAATTATTAGCATTTATGATGTAAAGTGAATGTATTTTGCAGTAAACTGTGTTCCTGTTTAACAATCTCTTTTTTGTTTTTAATTTCTGTTTTATTTCTGCTTGGCTTCTTGTGGTTGAAAGGAATCTGAATCAGATCCAGAACTTGAGGATGAGGTAATGAAAAAAATAATCACAATTTCTGAATTATTTTTTTCCATTATGGACCCCATAGCGTGCAATACATGCTTACATCTCATATTGAAGAGTGTGCAATGCGTCGTCCCATTTGAAGTTGTGATGGCTACATATCAACACAGTGTCTAAATAGTTTTGGTGCTCCACACGCCACAATCATGAATGGTAGCCTTGGGTCAGATATCGGTTATCACTGTTAGCCTTGAACATATGATGTATGTAGATAAAGATGGTGAAAAGGTGTGTGTAAACTATACAAATATTGCAAGGTCTTAAGAGCAGACTCCAGAAACCCTGAAACATAATTTAGTTCCAGCAAACTGTACTCTGTAGATCTGCCAGTATGTAAAACACCATGTAATACACTATATTATATATTGTAGGCATTGCTATCTTGATCTTTAATGTTACATTTGGTACTTTCTTTATTACCGCAAATGGTAAGACATGCTGTGACATATTGATAGGCATAGCAGCCCATGTAAAATTGGTCAATGTAGTTTGGGAATGGAATGGAATCCCTAAACAATTTACATGTATGTGAATAACTGAAAAAAGGGAAGCAGCTTCTGCAGAAAACAGCAAACTTTGCTTTTTTCTCATATTTTGAATGAAAAAAAGCTCATGAAGACACTCTCAAAATCTCCCCTAATAGCCAATTGCTTGTGGGTCAAACGATGGGTTGTTACAAGGAAACGTAACAGAAAAGGAGAAGAAATGAGGAAGAGGTGTAAGTGTTGGTATAGGGTGGGAAAATATGTGTCTAAGGAAAATGAAAATATGGCAATAAGAATGGTCAAAGGATGAGGACACACGCTAATAGTTTATCTTATGCATGAAATGTTTGCATTACACAAGGTATGCAGGTATGTTGATTTTCTAGTCTCATCTAGTTGAATGCATTGTATCCTTGGTTTGATATTAAAAGCTTATCCAAAAATATTAAACGGAGGCCAAAAAGTGCAGATTGACTATGAACATCATTATCCAGGATACCCGTAAATGTGTGTGTGTATATACATAACAGGATGAGGATGTCCTGTCTAAACTACTCAATCAGATAAAGATTATTTAACCAGCTTGTGTAATCAAAGGGCAATGTGGCCCCAATATGTATGTGTCCGTGCTAGACACACACTCTGTGTTAGGTATTCTTTAAAATGAACATGTGAATGTGTGTCATGCTTATTATTTCATGATTGTCATTTTTTTTTCCAGGAAAACCTAAGGTCAGAAAAAAGTAAGATTTTATTTTTTATATATTTGAAATTTACTATTTTGAATGTGATGAAATAAAGAATGCAAACAATTAAATTCATGCTAAATAATAAAATACTAACATTGCTGCTTTGATAAATTTGACATGTAATATGCTAACACACTGATCTAATATTGTGGTATAGCATACATGCATTAGCATAACTGATTGCAAAATACTTAATAGGCCCTTCCCAGTACTGATTTCCCCTTTGACCTTTCCTGTTATCCCTGCTACAAAGCCCATTTCATTTTTATGTTTTGCTCTGCATCCGTTGACATGACATTGTCACCCATTAATCAGCTAAATGACCGTATCACTTTTACAAGCATTACAGGCTTTTTGTCACAATAATGCTCGTGAGCACTTTGATTTCTCTAACATTTTAACTCATTCGATACATTAATGCTTGGTAAGAAAGATACTGTCAAATTGTGTTAAATGCTAGTCAACATTACTGTGGTGAAGTTTCTGTACAGTCATGGTGGTCACTAAATGTTTCTGTCTATTGAACTTAAATGAAGTACTTTAAGATGTCTTCATAGATTTGGTACGATTATAGAGCAGGAATACTTCTTCAATCAAACTTATAATTAAAAACAATGTCACTACTAGACACAATAAAACTAGACGCATTGTATAGGTATTCTCACTCTAACTGTTTCTATATATAGCTAATAGTTTCAGTATTACATCTTAAATTTAAATAATAAATTCAAGGTGCGTAATCAGGCAATCTCTCAGTATATAATATTATAAAGTGCACCATATCTAACAATTAGCAAGATTCAGTAATGACCCAGTTTAATCCTTGATCTTGATCAGTTAATATAGTAATTAAATAAAGTGCAGCCATAAAAGTAATGATTTCACATATATATAGGAAGAAGGTGTGTGATTAAAATGTAAGAAGCATTTTTTGCAAAATAGCCTCCCACGGTTGGTGCTCCACGTACATTATGTGTAGGGCCAAATGAAAATGGAGGTATGAATCCTAGCAGCGACATCTTAGGGTTTTATACTTCTAAAGTTGATAATATCAGTACCAGTAAGTTGGACACTAACATCAGTACTCCAGAACTTGAAAACTATCCAAAGTTAGGTGTACCCTTCTAGACAAAATCATTTTATATTCTCATTACTAGTAGTATATAATTGATGTATACTATACTACATCATGCAATATGCTATATGGTTGATTTACATTGTCTTCTTATTACTGATCTTAGATTATTAGCTCATGTTTAGATATTCACTTACAAATTTGCTTAGGAACAGAGCAAACCAGTAACCAACCTCATGCTGATGATTTGCATTAACAATGAAACAGCTGTCCATGAGTGGTTCACTGGCTTTGCATCTTTTCCTAAGTTGTGTTTCAAAGCTGTTGCATACAGCAAACACAGACTCAAATGAATCCATGTTTAAAATGGAATGAGGCAAAAATTTGATTCTTTGTTGAACTCATTTGCAAATGCCCACCCAGAATCCTTTGCGGTAGTAACATCACTGCAGATTTGTGATTTCTATGGCAAGTCTTCTAGCTTGACTAGTGTGCAGATTTTTGTTTAACTTTGTATTACCTATATATGATATACTTCACCGCAGTATGTTGCAGATTATATTTACATCATAAATATCTAGCTGAAGCCCATACCGCCTGTGCTTGTAGTACCTTTTGCTTTGCATGGAAATAACTTGACTTACATATACCGTGTGTGTGTGTGTTATGAATGAATATTTCAGATATTTTTGGTTGCTGTGCATAACATCTTGTTTTTCAAATCATTTTATGTTGAATCATGATTACTCCTTTCTTTCCTATTATTGTCTATACCACACCTTATTTGTCCACTCAGTTTGAGGATGTTCCTAGGAAAGGATCATACCTCGTAGCTTAAAAAAGTTATGTCTTTTTTTTAAGATTCCTTCCTAGATGAAATGCCGGTCTGCAGCTGATTCAGATAGTGATTTTCTTATCAATCAGATTCTTTGCTGCAAGAATTTTTTTTTATAAAAGCATAACAAAAGCAATTGCTATATCTTGTCCATCTTATCATTATTATTTTTTTTTAGAAAAATACAGGATTTAGAATTGATAAGGATAATGACAATTTACATTTTCAAAAGATGTTACAATGAAATATGTCACATTACACATCTTGCTATTGTTTGCATTCTGTTGCAAGCCTCTGAGTAAGCAACGGACTTCCAGTAGTTTGACACACAGATCCACTCATTCATTTTCTTGTGATGACATCTTTATAAACATGACAACTTGTACATATAGATGTAACCATTTTTTTCTGACAGTTTGCTACCACTGGCTTTCACTTAGAAGCAATCAACGTTCAGCAATTACAACACTTGTTTCTATTTTTATTTTCTATTGATGTATAGCATCTGAACAATCTTGAGATGCCTGTGTACAACTTCATGGTGTTTTTTTATTCAGCTTATTAATTTATTCATTTGTTGTTTTGTCTCAAATTGTTGTTGTGCTGTATGAGCGAATGTGGTTTAGTGTGCATTTTAAGCAAGTTATTTCCTGCCCATTTTCCTTCCCAGTTACCTTTTTTCCTTAGCATGATATTGAAGAACGTTTGGATCCACCAGCCATACAAACCATTGCATTTACCCCTATTCCACCTCAGACAAAGTCATAATTATTTCCTTCATTATTACATTATTCGGTCTCTGTTTTGATTGCCATTTTATTTTAATATCTCTCGTTCACCTCAAAGATGATGAAGAGACAGAATCCACAGAGACATCCATCCTGAAAAGCCATCTTGTTAATGATGTGCCAGTGTTGGCAAGTCCTGATTTACTCTCTGAAGTCTGTGAGATGAAGCAAGATCTGATTAAAATGACTGCAATTCTAACAACTGATTCATCTCAGAAGACAAGTTCTGTCAAACAGAAGGAAATTGAAAAAAACAGTGAGGATCCTGGAGAACCTTTTGAAATTGTTGAACAAGTAAAAGAAGACTTAGAAAAGGTTAATGAAATTCTTAGAACTGGACGTTATTCCAGAGAAGAAACTTCATTTGAGGGTGCACATGCTTCAAGACGCTACAGCAAAGAAGAGGAATGGGTTATTGTTGGAGAAGATGAAGTTGAAGAAGCCAAACTGAGTGCACTTCTTGAAGAAACGCCATGTGTAGAAATAAGAATCGGCAAAGGAGAGAAACCAACAGTAAAATCTGACATGACAGAAATAGTGAATTATCTCACTAATGATCTGAATGCTTACTCATCTGAAGTCACTGAGACTGGTGAAATACAAAAAAAAGAACAACGTAAAATACCTTTAGAGATTAAAAAGCCGATCCGAAGAAAACTCAAGGAAAGATTAAAGGAAGGAGAGCTACAGGGCATGAATGACCAATCTGGACTAAAAAAGTTTAGTTCTGAGGAATCGTTAGATGACGAAGTAGGCCTTACTACAACTGCTACTGATGTGAAGGAGGTTTCACCAGTAATTGAGGAAACTCCAATTGGATCAATAAAAGATAAAGTAAAGGCTCTTCAGAAACGTGTAGAAGAGGAGCAAAAGGGTATTAGAAGTGCACCAAGTAAAGCACCAGTTAAGGATGCTGTAAATGAACTTGTTAAAACACAAAATGTAGCTGAAATAGCCCAACCATCCATTTCTCAATATTCCAAAACACAAAAAGTAGATGAAATAGCCCAACCATCCATTTCTCAATATTCCAAAACACAAAAAGTAGATGAAATAGCCCAACCACCCATTTCCCCATCTGCTAAAACAGAGAGACTAGAAGAAACCATGTCTGTTCGTGAGTTAATGAGAGCTTTTCAAGCTGGCCACGATCCATCAAAAGAAAAGTCAGGACTGTTTGAGTACAAAGCAGTAAAAGCTCCAATACAAAAATCAACATCTATAGAGAGCAAAACTGCTTGTCTAGTAAAAGATACAGAAATGCACATAGATGAGCAATCTAACTTACAGCTAGATTATACAGATACAGAACATTCAAGGGACAGGTATAATGTACAAATGGCTGAGAAAGAACTAGGCCCTTTAAAATCATCTGAGCATAAAAAAGGATATGAGGAAACCTCTACTTCATATTCTAATGTGCAAGGAGAGAGCCAGACTCCTAAATTAAATGAAACGTCTTATCAGTTTTTTAATGAAGAGAGCTCCAAAAAGCGATCTACTGTTAAATTAAGAGTAAGCATTAGTGATCAGGAAGGGGATCCACAGATTAGTCCTGATAGAAAAACATCCACAGATTTTTCTGATGTTATTAAGGAAGAACTTGAGGATAATGATAAATATTTACAGTTCAAACATCTTCCAGAAGCTGAAGGAGCTCAGTTAAACTTAGATCAAATTCTTATTAGTCCTTTTAATGTTGCATTTCCTTCGGATGATGGCACAGATGGGTTTCTTCCAGCTCTGCATTTACAAAGTGGAACATATGATGATAGTTCTGATAGTCTTAAGGATGGAGTTGCTAATTCTCCAATTGGCAGTTTACTAGATAATACACCCCATATGAGCTCAGAGGATAGCTACAAACATGAAGGTCTAGCTGAGACTCCAGGAACAAGCCCTGAAAGCCTCTCGTTTTCACCCAAGAAGGCTGATGAAGAATTAAAAACTTCTTCAACCATCTCGTGTAAGCCACCTTCTAAAGTGGAAGAAACTGATTTGTACTCTGAAAAGGAAAGTCAACCAGTTGAATGTAAAACTATTTTACCACACAGTGATAATTTTAAACAATTACCTAATGGGGTCCAAACTTCTAGTGAAACGTTCACAAAACAGGATGCTTTCCATGCTGAGCAATCAATTGCAACTGCAAATCTGTCAGAATGCACTGAAGCAATTGGACATTCTCCAGTCATGTCTGAACTTTTAATGACACTGAAAAGCCCCCAAGGACTTGAACTAAAATTTACTTCCCAAGATGATGAGGCAGGCAGCCCACTAGCTGATGAATCAATAGCAATCAGTCACAAAGATTCCTTAGAAGCAAGCCCAGTTTTAGAAGATAACTCTTCTCGTAAAACTCCAGATTCTTTAGAGCCAAGTCCAAGCAAAGAATCACCTTGTCATGATTCCCTTGAGAGTAGTCCAGTGGAAAATAAATTTAAATCTGGAATTCCATTGGGATCCATTAGTCTTCACACAGGTCTTAAGTCAGATCTGACCACAGAGCTGACTTTGCGCTCTAGAATTCTCAGAGATCCAGATGGAAGTGCTGAGGATGATAGTATAGAACAGACATCCCTCATGGAGAGCTCAGGAAAAAGTCCTCTTTCTCCAGACACTCCTAGTTCTGAAGAAATAAGTTACGAGGTTACCCCCAAAACTCAAGATTTACAGGCATTTTCTATGCTTCCAAAACCAGGTGTAATTCAAGAAGTTGTTGAAGAACCTGAAGATGATTCAGAAAATAAACCAACAAGAAGATTTACACCTGAAGAAGAGATGTTCAAAATGGTTACAAAGGTCAAAATGTTTGATGAACTTGAACAGGAAGCAAAGCTGAAAAGGGAACACAAAAAAGAGTTCAAACAAGAATGTGCCATACAAAATGATCCAAAGAATGTAAATGATGATGACCTAGAAGATGGTGATATAAAATTAGTTCAAGATGAGGATGTGCAAATAGTAGTGATGTCTGTAGAAAGTAGGAAAAGTTCATCTTCATCAGAAAGTGAGCCAGAACTAACACAACTTAAAAAGGGTGCTGACTCTGGTCTGCTCATGGACCCTGTTATTAGAGTTCAGCCTCCATCACCATTACCACCTAGCTTAGATTCTAGTTCAAGTCCTGAAGAAACATCGTTTCAACCAATTACACTTGCTAAAGATTCTTTCAAGATAGAAGAGAATCAACAACAATTTGAGGAATCACAAAAAACAGAACAGGTAGAACATGGTAGTACCAACATTACAAGGGGTAAAATGGGCATTTATTCTGATAACACTGGGGATAAAATGGATGACTCTGTGATTGAGGGCCTAGACTCAGTGAAACCAATGAGTCCTAATGGGCCAGTAACTCAGACTTATGTTGATATAGATAATGTGAGTGTGGATGTGGACAAAGAAGAAAAAAGTAATCAACAAAATAAAACCTCGAACAATAGTGATGATCTAGAAAATATATTTCCTTACCATTTTACTGCTAGTGAGAATACATCAACTAGTGTAGATGTTTTCAAAGACAATTATACCACTCAGTGCCTAGACCATGTTTCAGATGATCATGGTGTATCATATACCATGGAACATGATTGTATATCTTTGATATCACCAGTAAAAGATAATTTCACAGAAAAAGAAAACTTGTTTGATACATCAAAAAATGTAATTGAAACGGATTGTAATATAATGCCTTCTACACCCAAACAAATAGATGAAATGGCCTTTGAAGCTCCTGTACTGGCAGATGGGGAATCATTTAAAAGTAGGGACTATGTTCCAGAGATAACAAGTCCATATGAAAATGTCCCATTTGAACACTTTTTTACCAGCCATGATAGTTTAGCAGATTCAGAGGAAAAAGAAAACATTTTACTAAACAAAGACAGACGTTTGACTGAGGAGTCTTTAAGTAGAGACCATGACTTAGAACTCAGGGGAGAACCACTGGATAATATGCAGTCGGACACGAACATAACACCTTGGTGCTCATCAAGCAATGAAACAGATGAACACTTTAGAAAACATGTCTTATCACATGATACATTGGAGGACCAGTGCAACAAAGTGATAGTAACTAAGCCAGATGCTGATCCTGACTGGAGTTCAATTAGAGAAGATGATGAAGCCTTTGAAGCACGAGTTAAAGAAGAAGAACAAAAGATATTCGGATTGATGGTAGACAAACGTTCACAGGGAACAACACCTGATACCACTCCTGCACGTACACCCACAGAAGAAGGTACACCAACCAATGAACAGAATCCTTTTTTGTTTCAGGAAGGAAAACTTTTTGAAATGACCCGCAGCGGTGCAATAGATATGACTAAGAGAACCTATGCCGATGAAAGCTTTCATTTTTTCCAAATCGGTCAGCAATGTGGAGAAGATATAAAAGAAGAGAGTGGTGAAGAAGAGTCACCTAATCCTGAATGTTTGTCTGACCCATTCACCCCAGTCGAAACTGATATATCAGTAGATAAACTTCAGGAAACCACAGAAATGTCAACAAATTTGTGCGAAGCACAAATAGATGAAGACGATTTAGGAACAGCAGATGCTGTGGACACAGAAGTCGGAAAATTAGAACAGAAATCAAGGATTCCTATTAAGATGGGTGTCTCTGCATCTGGATTATCTCCCAGAAAGGATGATTTGGAGTCACCAATAGCTGAGGAAATATCATCAAATATATTGGAAAGGCAATTAAGCTGTGATACCTCAAAGGATTCATTGCCTTTATCGCCTGAAAAATTGGAGTCTGACATGGAGTTAGATTTTACTTGTTTTGGAAAGATAGATTGTCTTGAATCACCTGATTCTTCACCAGAAGATCAAAAATCAGTAATTGAAATTCCAACTGCAGCTATGGAACATGGTTCTTCAGCTGAAATTAGGTCCAAAATTCCTGTAAGGTCCACTTCATCTGTATCTGAAGAACATTCCAGATCCTCTCAACTTTGCACGGAAGGTAGTTTACTAATAGATGGAATCATTAATGCAGAAGATCATAAGCCAAAGTCAAAAATTCCTGTAAAATCATCTGTACAAAAATCTGAGCAGCAATTTTCATTTTCAGAAACATCTGAGTCCAAACTGTCGGAAGTTGGTAGTAAGATACCAATAAAACAAGATAGCAGAAGTAAATCTGAGTCAGATGCCCATTCATCTTCAAATGCAAAATCTAAACGCACAACTAAAACTAGGAGCTATGCTGAGACTCAAAGCGAAATTACAGATAGTTCCATGCCCAACTTTGAAGGAGAAATGAGTCAAGTGACGAAACCAAAGGTGCATTCTTCAAGACTACCAGTTAAAGCAAAAGGTTTACCACCCTCACAAACAGCCACCTCCATAAGTGATGAACAAGAAAGTTTTTTCGAAATGTATAAGAACTCTATTGATTTCTTTGAAGATATAAGTGATGAAGCATCAAAGCTTGTGGACCGACTCACACAGGCTGAAAGGGAGCAAGAGTCGGTATCTGATGATGAAAGTAGTGCCTTTGACATTTCAGTAATTGAAAATATTCCTGTAATGGAAGCACCACAGCAATCGTTTCCTGAAGATATCTTTGACACAAGACCAATATGGGATGATTTAATTGAAACACAAATACAGCGCATCCCAGATGAGCATTGTCATGACAATAATCAAGGTATTTGCCATAAAGAGTGGGAATCCCTCTGCTCTGCATGTCATAGATTTTATAATTTCTGTGATTTGTAAAACGTTTTTTGTTTTGTTTCGTTTGTTTATTTTTGTGATTATGGCTGTGTTTGTGTATGTCGTGTCTGGTTTTATGTCCTATGTGTAATTATTTTCTGTGGAAAATCTCAAGATTGGATATTGTGAATGCTTTACAAAGCATTAACAATACAATTTCACCAAATGATTGAATAAATTGAGGATTGAGACCTGCAGACACGTGATTTCCTTGCTAATTGGTATACCCTGACAGAAACATTACCTTTTTTTGTTTCACTTTTAATTTCCTGAAGTGAACAAGAAACCAATAAGTAAAGTGGAGAAAAGTAAATTGGACAATGTTTCTCTGTTGAAACTAATGGCAGAGCTAGGCACTTACACTTTAAAATACAAAGCAGTTAACAACACACAAACACAAAACGAAGGGAGAACAAACTCTTATATTTTCCAAGATGGATTGGAATTATTTATCAGAATCTGCATTAGGTGCTTCATATACCAGATATCAGTGATCACATTTGTACAAATACAGTGCTTTCTGATTTCGACAAGAGTTTATCAAATGTTATCTTTGTATTAAAATTAATAAAAATTCTGGTTGACGATTGAGGTATATATTAGGGGTAACAGTTGCAGGACGTTGCATTGATTGAAAAACGTCTGACAACTAATCACCAGTACATTTATCCTCATTCCCTAACTGTCTAGGCCACATTTTCCTAACACTACCGGCATTACTATTTTGGTCGACCCTTTTGCCAACTCCCTATATTTATTTCGTAGTAACTGTGACTATGCACTTTTATTTATATTAACAAGTTCATTCCTACTTTGATCTTTATTGCTGATAAAATGTGGTGTTTGCAGATAGTATCAAGCTGAATCATTGCACATTGTCCCAGTGGATATTGTGTTTAACATCCCAACAGTTGATTAGAATAATCCTTAGGATAAATTGGCAGTGAACATTCTGATTTTAGTTAAAAAGAATTTAGCCTCAATTTGGTTATATATGCTTTGGGTGGAAATAAACACATATATATTTAATTCCAGGATTGTTTGGAATGGTAACTCATGGGTAGAAATGCATTTGTTTTATAAGAACCATTCAATGAAGTGGTTCCACTTTTAAAAAGGGACTGTCCCGTTTTTTTTTTGTTTTTTTTGTTGAAGACAACAATTCTGCTATTAACCACGTTAAACATTATTAAAGAATGGAGTGATATGTGGTGCACAGTACATATTATTTTACCCCTACATCACTTCCATTATTTCCGAGCTATAATTTTTCTCTGATGGCCTGTGCATGTGCGCTTACTGGGCTTCATTTTTCTCTAATCCTGTATTTGCATTCACACAGGCACAGATAACCTTGTGGTTTGTTAAAAAATAAAACCACAACTGAAAGATATTGTTTTTCTTGCTAACTGTATATATTATTACCTACTATATAATATACTATTACCTGCCTTTTACCATTACTATGACTCATATACCCACTAGTCAGAGAAAGCATAGGAAGGTCTGATAAATAGACACTATTCAAAAGTTCTGATAAGTAGACACAATTCAAGAAACCAATATAAATAAAACAAAAACAAAAAACAAACATTTTACATAACTTCTTACCTGTCCACCTCCTGCAATATCATGGCCTCTTCTGGTGTAGTCCAATGCTCCTCATCGAGGAGCATTTGGGACCTAATGCCCATGTGCAGCGAAAGCCGTGCTCGCATTCAACCTTCCCCACAGAAAAGCACTGAATCATTGGTTTCCTATGGGTTCTTCCACATCAAGATTACTAGGTAAGAGCAGCGGAAGCACTTCTAGTGGCTGTCATACTGACGGCCACTTGAGGTGGACTTAACCCTGCAATGTAAACATTGCAGTTTCTAAAAAAAATTGCAGTATTTTACATTGCAGGGTTTAAAAGACAGGGATACTGCACCCAGACTGACTATAGTGTCCCTTTAACAGCATAACTGGTTTATATTCAGAAGAGAATATTGCTTAAATAATTGAGAAACTCACTTCTCTGCAGGCCTTCCAATAACTTGTTTTTTTTCTCTCCTTTGTTACACTTTTCTTCAATGCAGTGGTAGCACTTATCGTATGCCTACTTATGAGATAAAATGACAATTTAGGATCTGTGCTCTGTTCCTAATAATTTGCAAGATATAACTCAGCTACACTATTTAAATTAAAGGGAATCCATCATAAATGCAGGAAAAAGGAACAGCAGTGATATCCACAGTCCTTTACTCTAAACCCTTATGCTTTTGTTGCAAATCTCCAAATTTCTTTCATTACTTTATCGTATGGATCACAATGTTTGATTGTTTAGATTTAAAATATCATAAAGGACAAATTCATTATAAATCTTTAGTAGAGGCTGAAATAAATTAAAGCAATATTTAATTGGCTTAATATGGGGCCTTATGTATAAATGTAAAAAACACACGGTCTTGCAATGATTGATTCCCTTTAAAATGGTAAATTAAATATATATATGTTGGCTACTGGTATTTTTAAAATATCTTTATTTTGCTTACCATGATAACTTCTACTTACCTGTTTTATAATGGCCCTAAAGCACTTTCGATTGTTAAAGTAAAATGAAGAATAAATCAATCCCTCTATGTATATTATTATTTTATTTTGTTTTACTTCTTAAAAAAACTCTTTATCTGGAGATTTTATCTGGTTATTTTGTTTAACGATATCTAGATTCACAGGAAGATCAAGAGAGAACGGAACAAAGATTGGCCTACATTGCTGATCACCTTGGCTTCAGCTGGACAGGTACCTGCCTACCCCCAGAGCATTAAATCTACTATATGCTGCATTACTATATGCTGCACAATTAAATAACCTTATTGTCAGTACTGTCCATGTCCTAAGCAGGAAAATCTGTAGGGAGTGACTTTTGTAGGCAACATTTTTCATATCTAACTACATGTTTGCCCTACAAATGAATAAAAGCAGAAATGGGTGTGTGAACTTGGACTTTCATTGAAAATTATGTTACTAGTGGCTATGGATTAAACAAAAGAGATTACCCTTGTTGTAAGAAGTTGGATATTGCATCAGATATTACTTGCGATTATACTATAATTCAGGCATAATTAATAAATACTCGCTTTCGACTACTATTCTGGATGCAGTTTGTAACTAAAAATTGACACATGACTGAAGATCTCCAAAAGTGTTGAGCTACAAAAAGTGGTGAAAGAGGGTAAACGGGGACCAGTCACCATGGAAAGCCCTTGAATCAGGCCTATCACATTGGTAGTTACTACTACTACAACTTTGCTGCACTCTTTTTCATTAAAAACATCACTGATATTCTATGTGTGCCCATTTTTATTTGTAATATGAATGCTGCTTACAGAATATTAGTTGAAAGCTAAAAGAAAATTGTGCTTTAGTGTGACCATGGACGAATTCTTGATCTGTTCATTGCAAACAAAGCTACCTATCTCACAGTGGTCCCGGGTACAGAATATAAATGGTCATAGAAAAAGTAAAGGTAAGTTTGAAGCAATAGTTTGTATTTGTTTAATTATTCTGGATATCTTGTTATCCATCTACAAGTTGTGTGATCATTTGGGAAATGTTTCTAGACTAACAATTTAAAATGCAGGGGAAAAGTTGCAAGTTTAAGATTTTGTAACAAAGCATTTGAATTTCACCATAGCAAATATAGTAAGAGTAAATAATATTAGTTGTAGAGTAAAACAGACAAAAAAAACAGATTGACTACAAATGACACTTAAGGTTTGAAACCTTACAATCTGTACAGTAAGTGATGGATGTCTAGAAGGACAAATAAGAGGTGAATGAAAAGGAAGAAAATACAGAGTACTTGAGGAGGGCAAGAAGTGTTAAGAGTAATGGAACAGTTCCAAATCTTATCGAAATGATTTATGACGTCATGGACAGAAGTTGTGAAATACTCCATTGTGTAAATGTACATATTTCTTTCAAGTACTCAAGGGAAAGGGGAGGCCGGCCTTGTAGTAATTTTGGCCATACAGATCCATGTTGCTGTACAGATGTTATGTGCCCACTTAAAGAGGCCAAAATGTTTCAATGAGTTATTGAGCAGGGTCAGACAAGGATTTTGGGGCTAGATGTGTATCAAATGGGGTAAATATTTCATGCAAACAGTTGCACAATGTGACGAAATCCACTTTGCCACTGGTTTTTGGAGGGGCCTATTTGCCAGCCTCCTACCCTGGGACTATGGGCCCTGTGATAACTCATAATCAAAAGTACTGTTTCTGCCACTTGAACTTTTAACTGGAACAGATTCAAACATGTGGCGACGGCCATCTTAAATTGTCCAGCGGTGTTTTGTCGTCGAGTGTATGGAACTGTTTTGGGCACGGGACCATGTGCACAGTGGGGCAAAAATAAGACTTACAGGAAATTCCTGAACTGATCTGGGTGATTTTTGGATATGTTGCTCACCCAGATTGGGACTAAGACTTTTGTGGGGATGTGTTGTATTTTGGGGTACTTTTTGGGGTTTGTAAAAATGTATGTTTTTTCAGTTTAGTGTTAATTCAGTTAGCCCATTGTCTTTGTTAATTGTTTAACAGGCAGAGGGGAGGGATTGTATACACTGTAGGGGAGTGTCTGCATGTAAGACTCTGTTTTCATTGGTTTGTTAATTCTGTGTCCTGTGCCCCACAAGGTCCACCTGGGCGTCAACCTTGTGGGGAAAAAACTTTATAAAAACTCAAGCTGTTCAATAAACCTGGAGACTTGTTCTACCCTTCATGAAGTCTTGGCTCATGTTTGGGGGATTGAAGACCTACACTCTGGGAATTGAAGACCTACACTCTGGGAATTGCTATAATCACTATACTCCCCAGAGTATGATCATTAAGCTCTGTTCCTGCTCTCTAGATTATAAGAGAGGTCTACCTACTGGAAGCTGGATCCTGGTCTTGGGTCCAGAGTGGGTGGAAGACCCCAACCAAGCTCCGGCAGTTTGTGGGGTCTGCGGTGGTTATGGTGTCTAGTGTAGTGCTTGGAGCCCTCGGGAAGCACTAGGAGCATTCGTCAACGGAGGTACCCAGTCGGGGGCCAGGCGATCCGTTACACACAACCTCTCTGAATTACGAACACATGAAAAAGCACATACCCTCAGATCCATAACCTCTGGGACAATATTTTCGGCGACAGAGATGGCAAAATCAATTTTAAAATGTGAGTCTAAAGTCATCTAAGTGCCAAAGAAACAACATCTTGTGCCTGTAGTAATTTTGAGAAAGTTTTAGAGAATAGCTTCCATGGCAGATTTATCTCTAACATTTTATTTTGACATGTAAGATGTACTCACTGCTTGGAGAAAAAAAAAATCGCTTTTTTCCTGTGCCTGTATAATCGTCTTGTAACTAATGGTGTTCAGAGAATTCCAACCACGTGTGTTTCTTTATGCATTTCAGTGTAAACTGCACATGGTAAAAATAAATAACACCTTGAAAATTTAAACAATTTAATACTAACCTTGAAGTATCTGAGGAAAAGCGTCATCATTTGCACCTCTGTCTTCTACCTGCAAACTTCATGCATTACACTCTTAGAATATTTGAAACATTCTCGACAAGTCTGAGTTGTTGGATATGTAGGAAATGAAAGAAATTTCTCACAAAAAACATGCAAAAATCCATGTACATTCTTAAGTGGAGACATTTAGTCTCCCAAAATTTAATAATAATGAAAATCTAATGGTCAAAATCTTGTTCAGAATACAGGAGGAAATGAATACCTCCAAAATCTGACGTTCGATGTCAAGTCAAGCTCCGTTGCTGCGGAAGCACCCTCTTGTAGCTGCCATGAAGACAGCTACTAAAGATGTGTTTAGCCCTGCAATCAAAACACTGCTGTATCTAATAAACCGCAATGCTTTTTTTTTTTCCTCACAATTATATCTTTATTAACAGTTAGACCTGAACAATCTGGATGTTTAAATCAAATGTAGATTAAATTACAATCACTAGGAGAATAAATTGAAATACTTTTATCGCAAGCCCTCTTTGTCTTTTGCCATCAATAAAAAAACAAAAGCAACCCCAACCCCAAACCACTACAGTTTTTTTTTTGTTTTGTTTTTTTCCCTCAATTCTTTCGTTTGAGTGGTTGAAACATTTTATAGTACATGTTACATAGAAAATTAGATCATGCAACAAAATAGCAAGATATGCATTGGCCTGATACATATATGGTTAGGTGTTCTTTGAGTTTGTCATCAGTGCATGGTTTGTTCTAGGGTTCAAGAGGGTGCGGTTTGTCTGGGGAGTACCAGACAGGTCAATATAACACCTTTCTAGCTTTTCTGCGCGTTTTTACCGCTCATTTTATGTAAATTACAGGGTTATTAGCAGGTTAGTTACCATTTCAATATAAAGTTTAAGCTTAATTGACAGATACATGGGAGGGTGCGCCCTATTTTTGTCTTGTGTGTGTCGTGTCTTGTGTGGGGTGTCGTGTGGGCTTCCGTGGTGAATGGAATATGGTAAATGTGTTCCTGCTGGTGCTGTGCCAGAGGTCAGCAGTTAGTTTTGGGTCATGTCTTCTGACCGCCTAGTGCGGGGGTCGTGCTGTCTGTCTTGAGGAGGGTGAGTCAATGGTGCGATGTGTGCAAGTGAGTGTGTGCCTCATGGGCTTGGTGGGTATCGGGGGGCAGA
Source organism: Pelobates cultripes (assembly GCA_933207985.1). Taxonomy (NCBI): domain Eukaryota; kingdom Metazoa; phylum Chordata; class Amphibia; order Anura; family Pelobatidae; genus Pelobates; species Pelobates cultripes. The sequence continues at coordinate 114,827,321 of OW240917.1, read as the reverse complement.
GTTGGGTGCCTCCGGTTTTCTTGTGTTCCCCTAACCTATGGGGTTTTGGGGGGGTGGGGTGAGGAGGGTTCGTCTGGCTTGTGGAAGTTCTTTGTATGTGTTTCATTGTTATTGTAATAACTGTTTGCCATATAACATAGAACTTAACCAGAACTATTAAAAGAAAGTGGAACATGTTATTCTGTGGTTCATTCTGTGAGGTGCCACTATTATGTGGCTCATTTGTAGATATCTTCCTTGCCGCCAACATTGGAGAGGTGCACTGGGGTAGTGCCATCAGTTCATGGACTAGGTCTCTGAGTCCTGAGTCTGAGTTGAGTTCCGGGTTCGGGATGGAACAAAGGGTGTTACATTCGATACGTCCCATTGAGGATGTGTTGCCGGTCTCGTTGGGTTTCCTGTGTCTCTTGTTAGGTCTAGAGTTACGAGGAAAGTGGGGGAGTCCATTGGAGAAGTCGCTGTGTGTATCTTCCCTGCTTTGAGGACCGCCCGGGTTCGGGATGCGGACCAGCGGTAAGCCACTCCAGCCTTCTGTAGCTTAGTTGTGATGGGTTGCAGGGACTTTCTCCAGAGAATGGTGGCCCGGGTGACATCCTGATAGAATGTGAGCTGGTGTGATTCAAAGTCCGTAGGGGCCCTGTCTTGGAAAGACTTCATGAGTTTTTGCTTATCTGTAAGGGTTTGGCAATTAAGAATAAAATCCCTGGGCGAGCTCGTTGGGGCGCGCTGGGGTCTATTGACCCTGTATGCTCCATCCAGCGGGAGTAGTTTGGCTTGTTTAGCGGGCAGGGTTGTGGCTATTAGCTGCCTAAGGAAGTGCGGTAGCACTTCTGTGGACACCGCGTCAGATACTCCGCGGATATTTATGTGCTTGCGTCTGCTCCTGTCAGGGAGTAGTGTAGGGTTTTCATTTGTTGCACGGTGTCGCCCAGGGCCGCCAGTCCTTGCTTTAGGTCGATGACATCTTCCTCTGTGGCCTGTACACAGTCAGTGACAGCTTGCACTTCTGTTTTAACTTGGTCTATGTCAGCATCAAACAATAGCCGGATTCTATCATAGAGGTCTGCAATGTCATTTTTAGTGGCTGGTGCCTGGCTGTGGGACTCAGTTGTGGCGGCTGTCGTTGTGCCTGGTTGTGTGCTTTCTTTCCCGCTCCCCTTTTCAGTCTCTTGGGACTCTATGGCGTCTGAGTTAGCTGAGGGAGTTGAGTGCTCTGCCATTTTGGGCCTGAAACATTTAAGGAGTGTCCCTATGTCTCTCGCCTCTTGTATGGGTGCTCCTGTCTGTTTCTGTGTTTTCCGGACCATACTTGCTGTGTCTGGGTCGTTCTGATATGGGTTCAGGTACTCACTCCAGTCCGTGAGGAGCTTGGCATGGTAGGTTACGGCCCTCATGCTTCCAGACCGAGGCTTCCGCCGGGTCTTACGGGACGGCGCTGAGGTCGTTCCGAATCGGAAGGGCATGGGTCGTTTCAGAAGGGGTTCCCCTGCCTGCTGTGCGTGTTATTTTCATTGTTTTGGGTGTTTTTGGAGAGTCAGATACGGAGCTATCGAAAATGGCGTCTAGGCTGTAGCTGTGCCAGGCCCTGCCCCCCCATGTTTTTTTTTTTTTTAAACTGCAGGACTAAAACGCTAGGGACACTGCATTGAGATGAAGTGGTCTAGTTGCCTTTAGTGTCCCTTTAAATGTTGCTGCTTGCTATATATCCTAAAGGAGAACATTTTTCGATAACTTGTCTTCATTTCTGTATCTGCATTGTATAATAAGAAGGAAGCATAGACAGAATTCAGTGGACCGATGAGTTCTAAAATATTCAGACCACTCTTTGTAGATTTGCTAATTAAGCTTGCTCAACACTGTCATTTGACCAAAGACAGTTTTTGAAAAGGCACATGCTATAGAAAAGCTATGGTAAGATTTTCAGATCTTACCAACTTTTGCTTAGTGTAGTAATAACTACCGTTTTATTTGAAATAGGTGATTGTTGACCAATCAAGCAGTTAGATGGGACTTTGTATGAGAATGCTAATACTAAATTCTGCTTTGCAGAACTTGCAAGGGAACTGGATTTCACAGAAGAACAAGTGCACCAAATACGAGTTGAAAATCCAAATTCTTTACAAGATCAGAGCCATGCACTGCTAAAATATTGGCTTGAAAGGGATGGAAAAAATGCCACAGGTAAAATCGGGTGACAATTGTAAAAAATAAAATAAAAAAATGCATTTTCTTAAAGTATTATTGATTGTAATCTTTTTGTCGGTTTTCATTCAGATACCGTCTTAAACCAGTGCCTCACTAAGATTAACCGTATGGATATAGTTCATCTAATGGAAACCTATATCAAGAAGCCTTTAAGTCATGCCAACCGCACGTACGCTGACATGGAGCAAACCATAAACCTTGACCACAGTGAAGGTACGTCACAGTTCATTATTACATTCTTTATACTTAAATAGAATGTCAATGTGGTCTAACATAAAACATATTTGCAAAATATTAATATTTATTACTAGTGTCTCATATTTTGCTCCATCTGTCAGTGCCAGGCTCTGTTCAGTAGACTTCCCTCTGCTTCGTAATGTCAAGCAAAATTATATTCCAATCAGTCTACAACAGATGTTTTCATTGCTTTCAGATTGTGCATTAATTACGATAGATAAATGACCATCTTGTTTAATTTGATGATTAGAATGTACGGATAAATTATGAGGCTAGACTAAAATTGTCAAATTGTTCATGAGTCTAGGCTGGTTAATTTTAAATTTTGACATTTTGACGTTGTACGGTAACCTTTGAAAATACATTAATTGTTTTTGTTTTTTTGTTTTTTTACCTAGCCTTTTAAATTTTTTGTTAGGATGTTCAAAAGCAAGAAACAAATATACAGCATATGAAACCTTTTTTATTTTTAAAATATCTAATATTCACAGATTATGATTTCCAATCCTTTCAGAAGTCCCTTCAAGGAACACTATAAAAGTAGGAATACAAACATGTATTCCTTAAAATTAGAGTGTTTTTTTTCTATCAAAATAGACTTGCTCACCTTAAATACACTGGCACACTGGTCTTGTCACAAATGTAGCTCTTCATCCGCTTAAATTATCATTACAAATAGAGAAAAGTCATAAAGTAGTCACTAAGTAGCGGTTATAAAATAGAGGGAGCTGTAAGTCACTATTTAGTGACATCCTTTCAGTAGCAGCTGTCTGTAGCTCTGTCACTACTGTAATAAGATTGCCTTTGGTAACCAGCTGCTACCCTCTAGCATTAGTGACATGCTTTTTAATGATTAGTGACTGGTCAGTATAAAGTAGTGACAAGGTTCTAAATGAGCAATATATTGTGGCGAGAGTGCTTGCTTCTGGGTAAAAACAAAACACAGAAAAAGTAAAAGAATAAAGTCAATTTTTGAAAGAAAAACTTTTTTTGTAATCAAGGAGGGGACCCTGAAAAATGAAAGTGGATTAAGTATGTTTTGTGAAAAAGACTCACTGTCCATAATTTCCCACTAGGTATTAGTATTGCAAGCAAGAAATACAGACAAGTAAATTGTTTTTATATGATTACACATGAAAGATTATTTTTTTTTCTCTAAAAGCCTTAAAGTATAAGAATGTACAAAAAGCAATAAAGGAGATCAGCACAAACAGAGAATACAGGTTTAAGGCTGGGAGAGTCTAGCCAAGTTCCACATTTTTAGAGTTCTACTAGACCTCATTGCTGAAACGTGCAGATCCATCCATGTGGCTGCAGACAGCCACTTACTGTGCCTTATAAAGCAGCAGCAGGAGGGAAACCATTTGGACAGTTTGCAGTTGTCATTGGAAGCAGGACATATCTAACCAGGTACTTGGATACTTGAAAGGCCCCTGCATTTTCAGTGAGCTAATGCATCATCAGTAGAATCTGTTCAATCCTTTTGTGTCGCAGGTTCATTTCCCGGCAGGGTTGACTCAGCTCTTCATCCTTCCCAGGTAGATAAAATGAGTACCATTAAATTGGGTAAAAGTAATATCCACTGGATGTCGGGCAAAAGTAACATCCCAATGGGGTACTTGGAAACCATAGTAATCTGAATGTACCTTTCCTGGTTAACTACTTTGTTGTTATTATTATAATGGCCAAAGAAAAGCAAGGTCCAGATATACTGCAAGACAATCTTTACATTAAGACTGTTACTGGAGCGAATAGGCATTAGAGGCCCAATATAATGCTGTTCTCATTGGTAAAGGTTTCTTCAGCTGATCACTCTTGACGACTTCCTGGTGAGGGCCCTCTGCACCAACTTTATTGTAACTGAGGATGACCTTCTCACCCAGCACAAGAAAAATACCAATTATAACTTGATTATAAAGAGAATAAGATGAAGAGAAAAATGTTCATAGTTCTAGATTAGCAGCTGAGACAGCCTAGTCAGAACTCACTCATCTATTATGCAGACTACTGTCTGACTTGCTGTTAAGGTTCTATTCCATTTCTTCTTTAAGGGGCACTTTAGAATACATCTCTATATTCCTAACACTGTTCCTCAGCCCACCAGCCTGATGTGGTTATGGTTTAAGGGATGTTCTGGCACCATCCTACTGTCCCACTGTATGTAGTTATATTATTTTAGAATGGACCCTTTGGCACCTGCACATATGGAACTAGATATGACCAATGTTGGGCCATGCTCATTGGTTGAGAGCTCTCAGCTGACATTATTGGTCATCTCTATTATAATTAGGACCCTGGGCAAAGTATTGTTTTGGACCCCCTGGGCACCCCCCACTCCCTGGCATGCAATCACACCTTTCACATACATACTTACACAGGCATATTCATGGACAGACATAATGACACATACACACAGACAGACATACTGACACACACATACCCTGACATACACACACATATATACTGATAGACATGCTGACACAGACAGACATACTGACACACCCAGACACAAACACACCGAGAGACATACTGACACACCTAGACACAAACAAACTGACAGACATACTGACAAACATACTCTGACAGGCATACTGACACACAGACACACAAAGACCTACACTGACAGACATACTGACATACCCATTGACAAGCATACTGACACACACACAGACACATACACTGACACACACACATACTGACAGACATACTGACAGAAAATCTGACACACACATACACTGTCAGACATACTGAGACACACAATCATACACTGACAGACACACAGACATGCTGACACTTTCACATTTTTAAATCTACTCCCCATTTTCTACCTTGAAGGATCGCTTCCCTGGTGTCCAGAGTGGTAGCTGATGCTGTTGGGGGTTGCCGACTGGCAATCCGGACCTGCACCCCTCCTCTCTGCTTCCCTGGTGTGGTCTCTCCCGTGCATCTCTCTCTCTCTGGGAGGAAGTGACTCATGGCAGTCACTTCCTCCCATACTGCCAAAATGCAAAGGGGCCCAGTCGTGCTGTTAAAGGGCCACAGTGCGCGACCGGGACCCTGGTTATAAACGCCCACCAGGTGGCCCTTAGTGCATGGGCCACCCGGTGGGCCTCCTTAGTGTGCGTCCCCAGGATGCACCGGGGGCCCATGGGTGGGGTGAAGATAGTTGTCAAGGGCAGTGGGGCCCACGGGGCAGCTGCCTTGGGCCCCCTAGAAGTAAAAGGGCCCAGGGCAGCTGCCCCGTTTGCCCTGCGTTAAAGACGGCCTGCCTCCAGGAGAGACAGGAGATCAGAGGCTGTGTTCAAGGTGCCCAGTGGGACCTACTAAGATTTTAGACTACTGACCATCAGGGCACTTGTGGAACCATGACTGCTGCAGTGGGATGTAGTGGTTATGATGCTTAGAGTGTTCCTTTAGTGGATATTCTAGTTAATGCCATATAGTGTGATGCCCATAAGTACAATCAAAGTACCCCAATATTGGTTGGTAGCCAGATAATTATAAATTTGGAGATACATTTGTTATTCATCTTTAATGTCTTCATGAGACTCTCTTATCATATCTGACATTTTGATGGACCCTGGCCTATGATTATTTTTTAAATAAAAATAGTAATAACATTGTCTAGGGACCCATTAAGTTTAATAAATATCTTCTCGGTGTGGGTAGGCTAGTATACTAATTGGTCTATTCACTAAAAAATGAAGTGAGGTAAATTGGTAAAGGAATGCCAATATCTAGGCCAACAAAGCTGATTTAAATTGGAGACTTTTTGCAGTTTAGCTGTTTAGGCCTAGGCTAATTTTTACCATGCCATTTTGTTTTTAAACATAAACTAGGGGGCACTTTCATGATAGACCTGCCTATCTATAACCTCAATTTGATACTTTTGGATAACGTTTGTAAATGATCACAACCTGTAAGAAAACACAATTTAAATGATTCATCTACATCTTTAAAGTCTGTGTATGTAAATCATTTGAAAAGTTTTTCAAACAGATTGTGATTATTTGAAAAGCCTATTCACAAATATTAAATTGAGACTGTAGCGGAGCGCTAGTTCCACATAGACTTTCTCCGCTGGTAATCCAAGAATTGCTCAGGACCAAGTAGTTAACACAGGAAGCACAGCATAAGCAGCAAATAAAACAATCCACGAATATCCCATCACCTTTGCCAATAAATGGATGACACACAGTATCAGGAGCAGATCTGATGTTTAATGCCACATACCCTGCTTTTTTGCAACTCTCTCATGCAAGGGAGACACCCACAGAAAAATGTACATTAACCAATCACATACAGGTTACAGCCCACACATCTCCTCCCCTCAGCCTGAGAGATAATACAATTAACAGAACAATTTCAACACACATTTTTCCCCGTTTTCCAGATGTACCCCAAAGACATGACATACACCCCTAAATGATACATCCCCTGATAGCCCTGATCTGGGTGAGCAACATACTCAAAAATCACCCAGATCGGATCAGGGGTTCGGGAATTTCCTGGAAGTGTCAGTTTGACCGACCGCACACGAGGCAATAGCCAAAAGCAGTTCCATGTAATCTGGCCTTGCGGTCGGTCTCTGTTCGCGGGGTAAAAAGCATGAAAATACTTGACATATTATGCTTTGCCTGGATTCGTATGAATCCCCTTGTTCATGGGCATCTTTCTACCGAATGCCGGGCCATTTGTGTGTTTCCTCACGAATGGGTGGAGGTATAGAGGTCTCTGCAGTGTTCACGTGGTCGAGTGTCCGATTTGGGTTCCAGACACTCGACGACCAAACACTGCTGGGCGTTCGTATGGCAAGATGGCCACCGCCATGTGTTCGCATGTCGAACGGCACCCACCCAGGGAATACACAGTGCATTCGTATACTTTCCAATCAGGCTGGTGTAAAGAACAATGGGGAGGTAAATTAGAGCCACGCTTCTCTGCGGGGTGGTCTGGTTGTTCGGTAGTTTGTTTGTATGTCGAACTGAGATATTCAACTTTGTATCCTTTCTGCTCCTACCGAACAACCAGACGAATGCTTAGATAATATTTTGCTTACAAGTGATAAACCCATAAAGAATAATGGTGTAACAATAAAACTTATGGACAGCCAAACACAATCTGCTACAGAGACCTATGTGTATATCTATGTATATTCATGGCCTCGATTTAATACGTTTTCCAAATGATTCAGTAGTTTTCAAAAACTTTCCAAATGATTTATCTACAAAAAAAACAAGAGAGTTTAATGGCGACTTCTGTAGACAAATCATTTTGAAAGTTTTTCTAACATTATTGAATCATTTGGAAAGCATACTAAATCTAATCCTATGCTGGCACTTCCATTCTAAACCTTTGTGTGGTGCTTTGCACCCCCATCATACCCTTTGCATATTACCTGTCTCTCTTTATGTTTCTCTTCTCATTTCTTCTTTCCACCTTGTGTGTCTCCTAACCTACTCTAATGTCTTGTGTTTTTTGAAATCTCCCTTATCTCTTATATGTCTCAAATCGCTTGCCTTTTTTTGCTCCCTTACATGTGTACACAGTCACATGCAATCACACACCGCACACAAAGATATAACCACAGTCACATACACAGAAACACATACACATGCATGGTTGCATACTGTAAATAGACGCACAAACATGCGGACAGCCAAATACTGTACATAATCACACTATTATATGTTAACGCATGCATAGAGACACCGTTACATGCACACATGTAGTCACGTAAAGCGCTGCGGAATTTGACGGCGCTCTATAAATATCATAATAATAATAATAATAATAACATAAACAAAGAGACAGCCATACACAAAGCAACGGTCACATACACACAATCGTATACACGCCATATAAGTTGCATACACATACCCGCATAGTATCAGTCATATACACAGTGACATGCACACAGTCGCACACACAAACATAATAACATACACACAGTAACAGTTACATAAACTTACCGTCACACACACATAGACACATTCCTTGTACACACACAATCCTCCCAATGGAAGGAGGAGTTCAGAGTCCCTAATATCTAGTGAGGGAGAAGCAGAGATTTGTTCCTGATTTCCCTCTGCATGTGGAACAGTTTCCAGGTATTGCTCCACACCTGCTGCCTTTATCAGACAAAAATGCAACTCTCCATCCGTCCATCATAGATGCATGGTTGACCCTGCTGAGCCCCCTCACTCTGTCACCTGGTGACAATTTTCTCCCCTATTGCCCCCCTTCATTGCAACTCTGTATCACATTCACAATATTTGGCATATTTCTTTTAAAAAACAGTACATGATAAACACCTTTGTATAAAGTGTTTTATATCAGTTTGTCATTCAAACAATTACACCATCCTCTGTGTATATTTAGCAATAATAAATGAAACACTGTGTTTTGTTTGTATCTCCAGGTTTCTCTGCTCTGCAGGAAGAGTTCTGTAGCCCCCAAAAGAAGGCTATTGTTGATCACTCAAACTCTCATGACAGGGAGACAGCTGAACAGCCTCCCTTGGTATCTGAGGAGGACATTTCAATCAGTTGCTCAGTGTTCCATGAAAGCACCGTCAGGGTTGAAGATGACAAGTCTGTTGTAGAAATGCTCAGGCAGCTTCAGAAAGAAAAAGTGGAAACAGATATCTCAAGGGAACCACAAAATGTAACAAGAGCATCATCTTCTGAGCAGCAAGAATATGTGTAAGTTTTTATCGGTTTATTGTTTAGGTTTTTTTTTTTTTTTTGAACGTGGGCAAAGTGTTTCCATCAAGCATTTGGTGAATTGCCAGTTACGGAACCCAGAAAAATAATAAACTCTTTACACAATTTTGTACCAAAATGTTACACATTAAAATACAATTTTGTAAAAAAACAAATAGATAGTACCATATAGACTACACATTTATTATTTTGGGAAGTCTGCATTTTAGTTTAATTTGTGTAGTGTGTTTAACACACAATTTCTTCTACTGTTTGTTTACGTAGCTACTTAGCATGATGAACATAGCATTATTACTTTCAGTATGAAAATGCTTGTGATATTTTTTCTTTTGGCAAATTTGGAAGCAACGTCCCTGTTTTCTGAACTATACATATATGTTTTGTCATTTTTACTTACAACATGAATTACAGTACAGTATATTCCCAATGTCCTAATCAAATCCTATTTGTTCTCATAGATTCAAAATAACTCTAGAATCTAACTAATTATTGTTGAGTCAAAATAAATATCATAAAATCTAAATAGTTTACGAAAAATCTCCTAATAGTGTTGCATCTATCCATAATAATTCAATAAACTAAAATGCAAAAAAAAATCTTACTTTAATGAACACTCCACTGCCTCTCCCCCCAAAAAATTTTTATAAAATTTGTTCTGCCGCTGTTACTTGACCCACCATTGTGACATGTTAAAAGAGCTAAATTGGATATCGCTGGAATCACGACGCACTCTTCATCTTTCCAGCCTTGGGCACAAGAGCATTTCTGGAAAGCTCCCACCCTACCGGAGTAGAATGCTGTCCCGGATGTTCCCAACTCCTATACCCTCCGATTCAGTACTAGCATGATATTTAGCATACCGCAATACAAAAATAAAGTGGCTCTATTCTCCTTTTCCTACAGAGCAGCGCAATTATGGAATAACCTCAGGGACACAGTCAAATCGTCATTCAATCTAAAATCTTTTAAGAGATCTATGGCAATATAGCTCAGCACAGAATTCACTTGTCATGGTTGACTATATTTATTACCTGTTATGTGTTACAATTATATATGTGTGTATGTATGTGTGTGTGTGTGTGTGTGTGTGTGTGTGTGTGTATATATATATATATATATATATAATATAATATAATATTTTTTTTATAGTGTACCCTATTGTAACAATGTAATGTTTTGTGGACCCAGGACATACTCATATAAATGAGAGAAATCTCAATGTATCCTTCGAGGTAAAATATTTTATAAATAAATATACCATCAATGAAAATATACATGAATGGAGATCGCTTTTCTCAATCCTTTATAAGCCTTCTCCTCCTGCTTAGCCCAGACATTCTGTGGCTGTCCAATCACAGACTCCCCAATGCAGCTCAGTGAGAAGCCTTTGCAAAGCACTTGCTCTGGACAGTTGTATGCCTATTGAGTTTAGCTCAACTGAGCTAGCCAAACTAGGACGTAACAGGTCATATATTTAATAAAGTGAAAAAGAGAGCGCACAAAAAAATATATAGTTATACTTATATGAAATGGTACAGAGTACCTATAGATAATAGCTGCTAAACAAAAAAAGAATTTCCCAAATTCAATGTGTAAATTTTTAGAATTATGTTGTCAGCGCTTAGCGAATAATCCCCTTAGATTTATCCCCTTGAAAAAGCCCACTAAAGAGGGGCGAAACGCGTTGATAAGGTGTTCATTAACTTTGATTTTTTTGTGTGGCTGCCAATACCCTGCATGTCAAGCCTTTTATGCCAACCAGAGTTACATTTGGGGAGAGGAGGATTCCACCGAACTCACAGCCTGCCTCAGTGCACGAGGCGAACGCTGCCTTCATCTGCAAACCGGACGGCACTCTTGGAGCAGAGGAGAGAAAAGACTGCAGCCAGATAAGCTTTTAGTGTGGTCCTTAGAAATAAGCACCACATTTTTTTCCTTTAAGGGTTCCTATGTTGGGGAGGGGGATTCACTTTCAGTTTTAAAGACATTAAATACAGTATTACACTATATCTATTTTCTGTCTTTTTTAAGGGATTTCAAGCAAAAGATTGTGTTCCCTAACAATACAGTGGACTTCCCTTCATTTTGGACCCTGCTACAAATTACACATACTGGACTGTGATACAATTTTGTTTTATGTTATATTTTTATTGTTACAATCAGCAATATTGATACTTTTATATTCTATACTGTATTTCATTGCTGTTTTCAACTATCACAGATACATTTGCAAGTATGTTCACCCCTAACTAAATCTAAGGGGATTATTCGCTAAGCGCTGACAACATAATTCTAAAAAAAGGTCATATATTTACTTGAACAAGAAAGGTCTAAAGTTTCTAATACCCCTGTTAGAAAACTTGCCCTATTAAAAGTCGTCACAGACTCTTTATATGGACAAAATTTTATAAATGTATCTTCATGTGCAAAGTAACTAACTTATTCCCACTACTTTTTATATCTCTTTTAAAGTGTAACATCGCCAGAGCTTGAGAAAGTACAACCATCAGATACAGCTCAAGATTACATGTCTTGTAAAGAAATCCCTATGTCTCCACTGGAAACCTGTGAAGCATATGACAGACAGTGCCTCCAAACCCCTGTGTCTGATCAGCTCAGCAATTCCCCCATTGTGCAAGAACCAGAAGAATTTTCAGAACAGGAAGATCATGATGCTGCTGGACGTGACCTCTACATTGTGGAGTCGTCCGATGAGCAACCAGACAAGTTGGAAAAATGTTCAGAATATGAGTCTTTGGAATCATTTGAGAAGGTAAGCAATCTTGGTGTTACATCCGCAGTTGAACTAAAGATTTATAGACATTTTAATAGTTCAAAAAGTTGTTTATTGAGCAAGTTTATACTAGTCAATAGTACAATTGAGTATGCAACAGATAAACTAGACTCGTAGGTCTCAATGGCTGGTACATGTTAACAGATTAAGCCGCATATTGCAGCCAACATGGTTCCTATAATTCACGTTAAGTATCCTTATAACAAGTAACATTTTGCAGTAACAGCAGGGATAGTATACTGATCGTTTCAATGTAACAGGACAGCAATATGTTTGTGAGGCAGTTGCAACATTCAGTGGTTCGGTTGTAAGTGTAGCAAACACATTAGATACATAGGTCCAAATGAAAGCTAAAGTCAATATCGTAAGCAGCAGGAAGCGGCAAAGAAGCTGTCTTCAATGCATGCTAAGTGTCAGTGTAGTGTATATTATTAGAACAGGGGGGAAGAGTCAGCGCTAGATAACAGACTAAAGGGCAGCAACCCAAAAAAAGGGAATCCCTCAAGACCCTTTAGAACAAGATAGAAAGATACAAAAGGGGTATATTATTGTTCAGGAATAATAGGGGCAGTATCTTGGCTCGCTCCATGCAGCAGGAGGTGAGTAAGGATGTTGCTTCTTATGTAGTATAACATTACTCATTGAGTAATGTTCAATGTTAGAAGAGCCGTCAGAGATTTATAGATACTAACAACTGATTTATCTGATTTGAAACACCTACTACAATTCACTAGTAATCAATGACATATAGATAAACAGTACTTCCCATGATCTTCACTAGCCAGGGGTGGTAGCCAGGGAATATAAGGTTCCACCTTGTTTAAAAACATCTCCAAATACACAATTTTACACAATTTTTACACAATTTTACAATGTAAAGCTGTAGATGCAATTCTTAATCACATTATCCCAATTTATCAAACCAGTATGTTATAATCTTACCCTGTTATAATTTTATTGGTGTATTTTAGAAGGGAAATAATTACCACCCTTCCAGCCCCAAACATATTGTTAAATTAAACATTGGCACGTATTGTGAAACTGCATTTTGAAATGTCAATTTCTTGTTAATATTTGGGATACCTAATTTGTACTGGAGTTTCCCCTAAAATTTACTCTTAGGGTAGTGTTTACTAAAGTGTTCTAGTTTTGGAAACAATTTAATGAGATAAGTATTTTTGTATTTTTAACATTCCACACAGAAACCACATCTCCCCCACTAAGTGTTTGTTATACAGTGAAGCGTAGAAATGTAAAACAGCACAAGCCAAAACAAATTGTTTGACTGCTGTTGTGGGGCATCTGCCATGTTTATGTTAATTTTCTTGGGGTGCGGGAATCACCTTTGGCTACTTTGAGCTTAAATCTAAAAGTCACTTTGAATGCTCTATGCATTGTCACTTTAGTGAATAACCTAAGTAATTAAAAATGCAAAAATACCAGTCTACTAACTCTTAATAAATCACAGTTTAAGCTAGAAACACAATGCAGGAGAAGCATAATTCTTGGCCAGATAGCTGTGGAAAAATTCCAATATTCCCGGGCATTGATATGTCTATTTTCCACTATACTACTGCCAGTGGACTTCTAAACTATGTCTCTCTTGTTAAGAAACAACATTACGCAGATGGCAATGAAATTAATTCACTGGGAGGACTAAGATGCTCTAGTCAAACAAAAAGGTTTAGAAAATTTCTTCTAAGTTTGCAATGTATGACATGAGCATCTCCTCTAAATTGATTTTGGCATATATAAACTCTCATTGACCAATATAGTATGATCGTGTGTTTGTGTGTGTGTATATATATATATATATATATAGTGCAGTAAACATTGTACTTCTAATGACAACTGAACAAAAACTGTCTAATACCTGAAGGTGTCATTAGATCCATTTAAAAGCAATATAGACCACAGACCAGTTGTACTCTATAGATCACACTGCAAATGTTTTCTCATATCATAATACATTATATTGCAGCTCCAATATTGCATATTGCAGTTATTTGCATTGGATCTTATAATATTAATACCTGACAATGTGATCATTAATATACATATACATATATATATACATATATATATATATATATATATATATATTTCTTTCTTTTTTTAAATTCTATTAAAAAAAATAATAATTCAGTTTTAGTTCCTGGTCAATATTAAACTTTTATAATCTAACAAAATATTAGAAATATCATATACTGCACATATTACTTTTACACAGAAGCAATTTAGCACAAATAAATGCCACTGACTGGACTGCATGTTTTGTTGCTTTTAGTGTTTGTATTCTTTCTTAAAAATATACTTAAATAATTGTCCTTGTTTAACCTAGGTAAGGTTAGATACCTAAGATACTTATCATGACAATTCTGATATGTGATCCATTATAAAGGATACATACCTCCCAATATTCAGATGTATGGGTACAGAATGTGGCTGGGTGAGCCCATTAGTCATTTCTACTGATGCAATCTGTTTCACTGGCAGTACATGGTATCAAGCCACACCATCCTGGCTGGCCCCTAAAGTAAAAGACCATTTAGAAAGTGCAGCTGATGCGCTCTCTGCATGCTCCTTGTGATATAGGACAGTGCAAGCTCATCTAAGATGCACTTGTGTTGTGCAGCTGGGGACAGTTGCCTGAATGTGGGACACCAGGAAATAAAATTGGGATGGTGAATCCTAAAATTTGCACTGTCCCACCAAAATCAGGACATTTGGGAGCCTTACCATGCTAAAGTGCTCACTTGTTTTTTGTTCGGTCTAGATGAAATAGCCTATTTAACCCCATGGCTATTATCACACTAGACCTAGGAGTATTTTAGTGTTTTTCTTTGTATTTGTTTAAGCATAATTTTCTGCTTTTCATTTGGTCTCTTATTTTTAAAAGATAGAGCTTTTTTTAAACATTGAAGTCTCTATAAAAAAAAAGACGTTTTTTCACAATTTTGCCTATACATTCTTGTTCACAAATAGTGCAGTTAAAGAAAGATATTTCAAGACAGGACGGTGTTTGTTTAAATCATTTTCCTTACTAGACTTGGACATTTGTTTAGTTAGCAACAATTTGTCCGAATTTGTACCAGTTGTGTGATCGACCAAATTCCTGATTTCCAAACCGCCGTATAGACTTATCGTAAAACAAACTATTACACAATGGATGGATCATGTTCATTTGATTCATGTTTCAAAGCATTGCTATGGTGCCAAAAAATGGGATAATGATGGGAGAAATAGATGATGTGATGGCTATGGAAACCCCGGTTAGAGACCTAGATCTAGAAGGGCATGGAAATGGGCCAATTCGTGTACTGCAAAATATAATGAATCTATTATCATGTGTATATTTTGCAGTACACTGATAGGAGCATTTCCCCACCATTTGGTTGACAGATAAAATGTGAAAAAGTAACCAATAAAGGAAAAAAGATCAAGAGCAGTAAAAATAAATAAACCTGTAAGTATATATTATATATTTATTAAATATAGGGGTTTATTTGCTAAACTGAGAATTATGGAGGATACATATTCGTTTTGCAAAATAGACAACTTGGATAAATTCTACAACTTACCGTCACATTTTTCCCAGCTTATGGTTGTCAAGTCCCCACAATCTCCAGTTTAGTGAAAAAACTCCATTATCTTCCAGGTAAGCGACTTCTTAGGGGGTTAAATATTATAATCAGCATCGTTCCTGCTGAAGGCTTATATAGGTTTTATTTAATACACAGAGATATAGATGATTAACAACCTCTGATACAACTTAATTTAACATGATAAAGCATTTCAAATTTTGATTTATTGTAATAGCCGTTTAATGTCAACTTGCAAAATGGTAGAACCTTTATTTCGAAGTATAAAAATGTATTAATTTGAGAAAACCATGTGTTACCTTAGCATGGCCTTTTTATCTGACGATATTGCCATATCAAAAACTGGCTAATGATTTGACCTATCTTCAGTATTACATTAATTAATAATAATATAAAAAAATATATAATTTCCACACACCCACTTTCCCCTAGTAAGGATTGTATAGAAATATTTATAGTTGTATCTTGGAAATCCTTTAATTTCTATTGAGCAATAAATTAGTTTGCAACATAGTACTTAAGTCAGCCACACACAACATTATAAATAGAGCACTGATTCCATGCTTCCACCAGGAGCTAGCTGAGGAGCTAGGTGAGCTAGAGACCAACTCAGATGAGGACGAGATGGTAACTACCAGGGTCGTTCGCCGCCGTGTGATTATTCAGGTACAGAGTGTTTAATTATTGCACGTCCCTGAGCCAGTGGCTGCTACGTCCTGGCTGTACTTGCAGCGAGTCCTTGAGACTGGATTGGGGCAACTACTTACCAAGCAACATGGCTGCCTGCATGTTACCCTTGACTAGTGCATGTTCACTCTTAACTGTGAGTATGAAGTACCTAATGTAAGTAGAGAATTCTAGATCTGACACACCACCCTCCAAAGGCCAGATAGAAGACCATGCTTACCATCATAAGGTCTTCTGCTGTACTTTTGTTTGTGGTCTCCTTGCATGTACTTAACACTTTTAGTTGCAAAACTAATTTGAGGGTTTCGCTTGATGTCTGCAAACCTACGTTATGTTTGTTTTGCACTCACTAATTTTGTTTGTGCTTTAAATGTGATGATGAATTTAGTTAAAGTTTTTCTTTATTTTTGTATTCTTTAATGTAGGCTGACAATATGCCTGACATTCTCCCAGAGACTGTGACTGAGGAGCAGTATACAGATGAGCATGGTCATATTGTGGTTAAAAAGGTAAACTGTGGACAGCAGTTCTAAAATATATTCTGTATGGATATTTTGAATAAGATACAACTTTTATATACAACTTAAAATCCATAGAGCTTGTTTCAAACCTTGTCTGTAAATAAATACAAAAAATACCTGCTGAAAGCTGGTAGCATGTAAAAGCTACAGATTACCCATCGGGTTTCTAACCTTTTTGCCAAATTTATGGATTTATTGAGCGCATTGCTTAGAACAGCTGCCACGGCAGAATCCATACTTGTTGCTTGCTGGTAAGGCCCAGAAATACACACCTTAGTATGTACACTTCAATCAAGAACAATGCTTATTTTTTCTTTAGTATGGATTAACTTCTTTACACTAAGCCAGAAGCTGGTATTGAGTTATGATATTAGTGACAGCCGGTAATGAGTAGTGACAAGCGAGTTAAAAAAGTAACAGTTAGTAGCATCCTTTAGCCGCAATTTAGCAACTATCTTTCAGTAGCGTGTGCTGGTAACTCCCTATTGCTATTGTTAAAACTTTGCACTCGGTAACTAAGCACTCTTTGCTAATTGTAGTAAATAGGCATTTAGTGAGTACCGGCTGGTCGTTAAAGAGTAGTGACAAGGCTGTAATCAAGCCCATATTTGCAACTATAATAAGCTCTGAACCCATCCAAGCCTTGTGAGATGAAGTGGTCCTAGTTGTAGTCACTGTGTTTGGATTTTGGTGGGTTGTTGATATAAATTGCCAAATGGAGAGCAATGCTTTTGTGCAATCTTCTACCATGCTTTACTGCATTTGTTCTCTGAAGTTCTTAGTAGGCAGCAAGAATTAAAATACTATAAAAGTTTCCTTATCAACTGGTACAGGTGACTCGTAAAATCATCCGAAGGTTTGTTTTACCTGATGGTACAGAAAAAGAAGAGGTTGTAGTGCACGGGGCACCGCAGGAGCCTGTAACAATGGAAGAGGGTGACACCGTATCTAAAGTCTTGAAGCGTACCGTACTCAAGAGTGACAGTGAAGAGTCTGAGGTAATCACATTTGTTTCCTAATCCATGCAGTTCATACCACCTATAATAGCAGGATTATTACATTTAGATAATAGCTCAGTATTACTTTTGGTTCAACATTTAGGATAGTGAGTTTTCATTCCAGTCAACAACTTTGAGATAAACTAAAATGCATGAAAAATCTGCATGATAACAACAAGCACCCCTAATATTACAATTGCAGTGTAAAACATTTTGGCTAAAACGAAACCTTAACTAATATATACATTGGATATTGTATGAAGACTTATAGACAAGATGTTATAAAATGTTTACATGTATATGTAAAATAATGAAAAGGGAAACTAAGGATTCTGGGTCTGCAATTGTGACTTACAAAGTGCCTACATCTGAAGTTGCCAATTGTGAAATGGATACAGGAGATAAAGGTAAACTCACACTTGTATACCCACACCCAGAATCCTTTGCTGTAACTTGCAAAGCGTGTGGGTATGTATGCCTTGGTTCACATGTGGCAGGTTTTTTTATTGTTGCCTTAATTAGTATAACAGTTACAATGAATGCTTCCAACAATGTCCCATCCCCAGAATGCAGTTTGTCAGATGCTGCTGAGGAATCTTTGCATGAATATTTTATAGAATGCCTTGTATCTCTTGCTATAAAATGTACAGTGTACATACAGAAGGGCTTCATTAAGCCTTAAGAAATTTGCATGTCTGGTTTCTTAGCTGTAGACAAATCACTACATATGGAGATGATTTGTGGGAAAAACTAGTCTGCTAACTTGTGTAGGATGTGTGGTTGAGCTCAACTGCTTGCTGACTTTGTCAACTTTTGTCTTTTCACATCACTTTTTTGCTTGCAATAATATCATGAGTAATGACTAACAATTTTGGCAACATGACTGTTTTGACTCTGTCTTTATCCTACATTTTATATAACCATACTAAAACATTATGTCAATGGCATCCAGTATTACAGTAGCCACTTTTAAATAATGTGTCCAATGCATAAATAAAATTTAGTCCCTTCTATTTCATACATTTGTATACATTCCATGACTTAGTCATGTTCCCATCTCCATAAAAGCTAAATCCAAATGGATCAAAAAAATGTAGCTTCATATAAATTAGTCTTTATAATATTCATTTTAAACATCCCTATCCTTCTGATGCACCGTTTTCAAGCCTACATATAACTGCTGGAGCAGAGAAACAAAACTAAGAGCAAACATTACAATTGTGTCACCAGATCACTTTCTCTGAGCCAAGAGTATTATCTTCAGAATTCCAAGCTGAACCTGTGGAAGGACGAAAGGTCAGCAAAGTCATAAAGACAACCATGGTTCATGGTGAAAGAAAAGAAAAATATCTTGGGGACCCTAGTTTAGCATCTGATCTGCCATCAGCCAAAGATGACTTTGAACAGGTAAATGTCAGTGTCTACATCATGAGAGTCCAACAAACGTACTTTACCCCTGGGGAAGGGCAGGGGAGAGAAAATGTGCAGTGTATTTGCTTACAATACTACAGAGCCCCAGAGGTGCCAAATTAATTTTAAAAATGTCATTGTGTGCACGCTGTACCATCTTGTTTGCATGATTTAATAAATCGTTTCCACAAGATAGTACAGCGTACCCACAAGACAGTTAACTCATGCCCACACTAAATATTTTGTGCACACTAAATAATTATATAATTTGAGTGCACTAAATAGTAACTCATGGTAGCTCATGCACACGATCTACTTAACTTGAGAAAACAAGAGATAACTATAATGTGGGAGGCAAGGTGGGTATTTTGGTAAGCACCTACCTCACTTGATGCTGCCTCGGCTCTGGTCACTAACTGAGCTTAAGTATGGTGATGGCGTCAGCGAGCCCCTCCGAAGACGTCAGGAGGCAGCTACTTCCACCTCCCCTGCTGTCTTGCACATTGTGTCTGGGGACTGCCAATCGTAGGTCTGCCAGGCCAGGCTGAGGTAGGTGCTTATAGAAGCGCCAGCGCTTATGGAAGCAGGCCACAGTACTGTTATCTTACGTGCACAATTTAGTATATAATGCATGCAGGTTAACTACATTGTGTACACAAAATTGTTAAAGCTTGCACACGCGTTAACTATCTCGTGGATACAATCTACTAAATTGTGTGTACAAGATAGTAAAGCGTGTGCATGGTGTAAAACAAACAAATTTAAACATTTGCAATACTGGACATACAACTATTATATTGTCTTTAATAAACATAACGTCTTGGACAGTTTTAGAGTTTCCCTTGATCAAATGGAATAAAGTCAGGAGGCCATTTTGAATACTTTGAACAGACTCTGTACATCTACTAGTGCCTGTGAGCCAATTGCTCTTTAAGATTAAACATCCCTGCTGATCTATCTCCCTGCCAGCAGCAATATTCGAGTGTTCACATAATTCCCACTGTTATTCCCAGAAGCACAGATATTTACATAATAAATTTGGTTCCTCTAAAATTAATCCCTGTAAATAAAAAAAAACCATACATGATCGAAGACATGCAAAGCCTACTTTCCAAGCTGTTCATTAATCAGTCAGAGCATCTCGGGGATGCACTCCTTGTAAATATATGGATATATGCAAATGTTCTACAGCCTGAAACATTTAATGAATGCTAATACCAGGAAAGTGTACACAATTCACCAAATAAAGAAGAAATCCCGCAACAAGCAGCAGATTACAGCAGATATGTTTCAATAATCCATATAATGCACTAGTCTTAGACTTTGGAATGTAGCTCTAATTAGTTTTAATAGTATGGCTACATATTTCCTATTTACCAAATATGTACTTCTCACTTGGGAATAGTAACATTTATTCTAAAAAAATATTATTTAAACTGCAACTGGGCTCCTCCATCATTGCTCCCTGTCAATCACTGTTATAAACTCAATCCCCTGGGAGTCCGCATAGAGAAAAAGGATAAATGAAATACCGCACACGCACATTTTGGAGCCAAAATACCGGGCTGACCAATGGGAAAGGGAGGATGGATATAAAAAACCTAGTCTGACCTCCACTCAGTGCCCTGTCGTGGTTTCCCATGTGGTTCCCATGTATTTTGACTATTCGATGTACGTTAAATCCGGCCATTCTAAGGACCGGTAATACGTTACTTATTTGTCATTCAGGCTATACAGTTCCATGTGCTGGATCATACAGTAAACCTGATATTACGACATGGCCATAGATCCTGTAGAACTGTGTCAGCACATAGCTGCTTGCGAGAGGAAATTAGAGGAGAATGATCACTGCATGGATCAATTCGCTCAGGCTTTCAGTACGCTTCTCGCTAGAACGGAGCATCTGCAGCCTGTAGCGTCTCCTCCTATAGCACCTCAAACCTGTGTACCTCCACCCACTGTTAATAGGACTCCCAGCATCTCCTTATCGCCATCCCTACATTTTGATGGCAATATCCAGGAATGCAGAGGATTTCTTTATCAGGTGGAGTACCATTTTGAGGCCTCACCAGGGTTGTTCCCCACGGACAGAGCAAAAATTGATTATCTAATGAATCAATTAAAGGACAAGGCCCTTGCCTGGGCTAATCCATTATGGGAGAGTAATCGGAGCATTGCTCATAATTACCAGGAATTCCTTGCTGAATTCAAGCTCATGTTTGAGCCATTGGGTAGAGAGGATGATGCCTCCACTGCCCTAATGCACATCAGACAAGGTAACCGGTCTATCTCGGATTATGCTATTGAATTCCGTACCTTAGCTTCCTAGACTGAACTAACAATGGGTTAATCTCGGCATTCAAAAAGGGTCTCTCTGAGACAATACTAGATGAGATAGCCGCTAAAGAATTACCAAAGAGTCTTAACGAATTTATTACGTTTGTCATGCATATTGATAATAGGTTAAGACTCAGAGAAGTCACCAGAAGCAAGACCAGACGTACGGCTATGTCCCTAGCACCCCGATTCTATAAACCTGTTTTGTCAGCCTCCCTGTACAGTCCGATCCCGAAACTATGCAATTGGGGGTCACTTGACTGTCGGAGGCCAAAAGACAGTATAGGAGAAAGGAGGGGTTATGCCTATATTGCGGTAGAAAGGGACATATGATAACTGATTGCCCAGTGCGTCCGGAAAACTTCCGCACCTAAGAACCTTAAGGGGACAGGTCTTGGAGTGCCCTAAGTTTTATTGATGTCCAGTTTATTAGGGGTAATGAGATACCAGTCAGGGAGAGACCTACGCCGCTAGCTGTAGAGGCTATTGATGGTAGACCACTCACACAACCGCTTATAACCCACAAAACTGTCCCTATTACGGTCTCTATTGGGGCCCTGCCATATGGAGGAGATGACGTTTCAGATTATTACTTCTCCATCATGTCCTATCATATTAGGGTTTCCGTGGCTGAGTAAGCACAATCCCTATATTGACTGGGCTAATGGGGATATATTGGAATGGGGTAAGAAGTGTATGGGGAGATGTATAAAACCAGTAATAAAGAGATTGGGTACTATTGACCTTCCCACTACCACTCCCCAAACTCCTGGAGTTCCCATAAAAAGCGAGAACTTCAGGAGGTGTTTAACAAGGCTCAATCCGATGTATTGCCTCCCTACAGAGCATATGACTGTGCCATTAACCTGTTTCCAGGTGCTATGCCTCCTAAGGGGGAAGTTTATGCTTTATCTCCCCAGGAGAGTAAAATAATGGAGCAATACATCAAAGAATCTTTGAGCAAAGGGCACATAAGAAAGTCATCCTCACTAGCTGGTGCAGGATTCTTTTTTGTTTTTGAAAAAAGGTGGTGAGTTACGCCCTTGCATAGACTACAGGGCACTTAATAAAATCACTGTAAAAAATGCATACCCTATCCCACTCATTTCCGAATTGTTCGATAGACTACAGGGGGCTAAAGTATTTACTAAGCTCGACCTTAGGAACGCTTACAATTTGGTTAGAATTAAAGAGAATCATGAGTGGAAGACGGCATTTAATACCCGTAGTGGACACTATGAGTATCTGGTAATGCCATTTGGGTTATGCTACGCCCCTGCCGTATTCCAAGTCTTTATAAATTATGTACTCAGGGAATTCATTTACTCATTTGTCTTGGTTTATTTGGACGATATTTTGGTGTATTCCCCTGATCTTTTGGGTTACAACATCTCTGCATCTGGGTTTCAAATGGATCCTAAAAAACTAGAGGCTGTACTACACTGGCCATTACCCTCTGGTTTAAAAGCCATTCAAAGGTTTATTGGTTTTGCCAACTATTACAGAAGATTCATCAAGGGATTTTCTTCTGTAATAGCCCCCATCAATAATATGACTCGCAATGGGGTTAGTAACACGGTATGGTCCAAAGAGGTTGTGAATGCTTTTGAGACTCTTAAACAAAAATTTGCCTCTGCTGACATCCCGACACCAGTAAACCTCTTATATTGGAGGTTGATGCATCCGAGACAGGGGTAGGGGCTGTTCTCTCTCAGAGAGAAAGACAGGGAACACCATTGCATCCTTGTGGCTACTTCTCTAGAAAGCTGTCTCCTGCTGAGCGCAACTACGATATTGGCAATAGAGAACTGTTGGCCATTATTCTTGCCCTCAAGGAATGGCGACATCTTTTGGAGGGTTCCAAGGACCCCCTGTTGACCATAACCGTAGGAGTGCCAACCCGGTGTACCAAGTGGGTGACCGGGTTTGGTTGTCATCTCGCAACATCAAGCTTAAGGTCCCTAGCATGAAGTTTGCCCCCAGATTCCTTGGTCCCTAAAAAGTGCTTCGTAGGATCAATCCAGTGTCTTATTCTCTGGATCTTCCTGCATCGTTAGGGGTTCCCAACACTTTTCATGTGTCCTTACTCAAACCTCTTGTCTTCAATAAATATACTGTTCCTTGTGTTCCTCCCCCTCCGGTGGTGGTGGGTAGTCAGGAAGAGTATGAGGTATCTTCTATTGTGGATTCTAGGTTTTCTTGGGGCACTTTACAGTACTTGGTGGATTGGAAAGGTTACGGTCCTGCTGATCGTTCTTGGGTTTCGGCTCCAGACCTGCATGCGGTCCGTAAGATCCGCACTTTTCATGCCAGGTTTCCTCTCAAGCTCGGTCCTTCAGGGGAGTTATGTCTCATATCCATCTGATACTTTTCCCTCACCTGGTGCTCAGCGGCCGGAAGCTTGCTGTCCTGACTGTCTCAGCATACAGTCTGGCACCGGCCGTTGCACATCCACGGGCAGAAATAACCCTGCGCGTGCGCACCTGACCGCGAGCGCGCGCGCACAGCACACGCACATTTTGGAACAAAAATAGCGGGCTGACCAATGGGAAAGGGAGGATGGATATAAAAACCTAGTCTGACCTCCACTCAGTGCCCTGTCGTGGTTTCCCATGTGGTTGTCCGAGAGCGAGTTCCTGTTTATAGTTTTCTACTGGTTTTTGACTTTGGCTTTGCTTATTGACTTCTCTGTATTCTGGTATCCTGACTCCTGGCTTTCCTTATCGTTGCGTCCCTTTCTGTGTTCCCTGACCTCGGCTAGTATTTTGACTGTTCTATGTACGTTAAATCCGGCCATTCTAAGGACCGGTAATACGTTACTTATTTGTCATTCAGGCTATACAGTTCTACGTGCTGGATCATACAGTAATCCTGATAGCCACTTCAGAAGGCGTATTTTCTTTTGTTTAAGCCATTCTGTTGTTGATTTACTGCTATGCTTTGGGTCATTGTCCTGTTGCAACACCCATCTTCTGTTGAGCTTCAGCTGGTAGACAGATGGCCTTAAGTTCTCCTGCAAAATGTCTTGATAAACTTGGGAATTCATTTTTCCTGCGATGATTGCAATCCGTCCAGGCCCTGACGCAGCCCCAAACCATGATGTCCCCACCACCATACTTCACAGTTGGGATGAGGTTTTGATGTTGGTGTGCTGTGCCTTTTTTTCGCCAAACAACTCAACTTTGGTTTCATCTGTCCACAGAATATTTTACCAGTACTGCTGTGGAACATCCAGGTGCACTTGTGCAAACTGTAAACGTGCAGCAATGTTTTGTTTGGACAGCAGTGGCTTCCTCTGTGGTATCCTCCCATGAAATCCATTCTTGTTTAGTGTTTTACGTATTGTAGATTCGCTAACAGGGATGCTAGCATTTGCCAGTGACTTTTGTAAGTCTTTAGCTGACGCTCTAGGATTCTTCTTCACCTCATTGAGCAGTCTGCGCTGTGCTCTTGCAGTCATCTTTACAGGACTACCAGTCCTAGGGAGAGTAGCAGCAGTGCTGAACTCTCTCCATTTATAGACAATTTGTTTTTGGAGGTACTTTTATAACCCTTTCCAGCTTTATGCAAGTCAACAATTCTTAATCGTAGGTCTTCTGAGAGCTTTTTTGTGCGAGGCATCATTCACATCAGGCACAGTGGCGGATCCAGAGCCTGATCTTGGGAGGGGCACTTGTAGATTATTTAAAGAAATAATCCAGACACAATAACAACTACAGCTCAATATGGTGCCGGGATCCCCTCCCAGAGTAAGTAGTCAAACCGTGTAAGAACAGTTTGACAACTTACCCGAGGTCTGCTGGGAAATGGGGCAGTAGTAGGGGGCAGTGGGAGCAGTGGTGTGTGTGAGTGGTGCAGTGTGTGTGTGTGTGTGTGTGTGTGGGACAGTATGTGTGTGTAACAGTTGCAGTGTGTGTGTGAGTATTGCAGTGTATGTGTGTGTATGGGGCGGCAGTGTGTGTGTATCGGGTAGTGTATGTGTGTAGAGTGTGTGCATGGGGGGCAGTGTGTGTGCATGGGGGGCAGTGTATGTGTGTAGAGTGTGTGTATGGGG